>CAMXCT020001112.1:397500-425000 GCA_947184155.2 Cladocopium goreaui
GCGAAAAAAAAACATGGACCCATATCAAGGCAAGAAACCATATCGCACCTAAATGGACCAGCCCATCTCTCGATAATGCAGCGACAAGCCAGTCCAGCAGTAGCCGTTAATGAAGCCATTCAAGGTTGGTTGGAATCAACAAACACAGAAAGACAAAAAAAAACGCCATGACCACGAGAGATCTTCCACTTCGTCATCGGTTCGTCATCCAAGTCAATCATAAAAAGTGCCACATCAGGCGGGCCCCAAGACCATTCAATTGCTGGAGCCAGAGACAGGAAACAGGGTTGAGGATGAGGGATTTTCGATCGAAGTTCTTCAATTCTGCACCGGTAGAAAATGGTTGATTGATAGGAAATTTAAAGGTTCTACTACCTGTTGCTACCCTTGATACATGGGAGATGATCATCATCCATTGTGGAAATATGTGGAAATCACCATGAACCAACCATTGTTTGGTGGATTTTCCCACTCGATTTTGGTTCTGCCTTTGTCGTTTTGTTTCTGCTTGGTCCAGAATTCTGGCGGTACTCCAGTTCGTGACAATCCCCGTCACGAATCCTGGGATTGTTGTCTTGCCATTCACCAGTGTGTCCGAAAATGGGGTACAGTCTTCATGCCGTGGAATTTTCAACCAAGTACAAGATAATTTTTCGCAGGCGGGACGTTTTTCCAAGCCGCAGCTGGCCTTTGTAATGGCCGTCAAGTCGACACAGAGGTCCGGTCGCCCCAACTATGGTTGGGGAGGTCCAAGCCAAAAAGGATAAGTGATGGTAAGTTGGGGCAGCCAGTGACGCGTGAGTTTTGTGCAACAAAACATGTGAAAACACAGGTGAATATCAATGTCATTGATATTGAACCAAGAAACTTGACCCCAAAATCACTTGCATATATCACTTACATAGGAGTTTCTCTGAAAATATGGTACCTCTAAATCCATTGGTTAGTCATCATTTTCCGCATTCAATGGCCACTTCAAACAGTATATTTTCAGAAGTGGGGTTCTCCCACTTCATCCAGGCAGCCCCTTCAGGGCAGCCCAAAAAAGGCCCGGTTCAATCAAAGACAGACTTGCGATCTGCATCTTGGATTCCCCCACGCCAGTTTTTTCGGGTTTTTGATCCATCAAGGAACATGATGATTTTTCACAGGCGGGACGTTTTTCCAAGCCGCAGCTGGCCTTTGTAATGGCCGTCAAGTCGACACAGAGGTCGGGTCGCCGCAACTAAGTAACTATCGTTGGGGAGGTCCAAACCAAAAAGGGTAAGTGACGGTAAGTTGGGGCAGCCAGTGACGCGTGAGTTTTGTGCAACAAAACATGTGAAAACACTGAATATCAATGTCAGTGATATTGAACCAAGAAATTTGACCCCAAAATCACTTGCATATATCACTTACATAGGAGTTTCTCTGAAATATGGTATCTCTAAATCCATTGGTTAGTCATCATTTTCCGCATTCAATGACCATTTTAACCAGTATATTTTCAGACAGACCCATTTCGTTGTGGTTCTCCCACTTCATCCAGGCGGCCCCTTCAGGGCAGCTCAAGAAAGGCCCGGCTCAATCACGGACGGGTTTGGGATCTGTTGCCTGAGGTTTTTGACCCATGGGTTGGTTGGAAAATTGATGGGATTAATCAATCCATGTATGTTTGGGTGAAACACCATGGTCAATCCAGTAAGATCGATCACTGGAATTTTACAGACCCCAACAAAAATTGGGGGTATCCAGGGGGGCCATGGAGATTTCCACCCTGAACTGAGATGTTCTAACCGCAAAAACGTAGCGGCACTCAGAGAGGGTTGATGTTGGTTATGTTCCCATTCCGTCAAAAAAACAACCACTGGCTTCACATCTGAAAATAAACATAGGTTATAAAATATATTCATTTGTCTCATTCAAACTGGCGCCCTGGACAGGTGCGCTCATCCTTTCTGGCTGGCACAAATCGGTTTGTTTCTTGTAGTGGGAAAAGCCTGACTTCGCAGGTGCCACATCAAAACATGCAGAACATAGATCTCCTCAAACTCCCACCGGAAGAAAGATGGTTGGTGGCGGGGCGGTGGACGGTTTCACTTGGTCACAAAGTTTGGATCACAAGTGTTCACATTCACGCATGAATCCACCTTCATTCATTTGTCTCATTCATTTTCTGGCTGGCACACATCGGTTTGTTTCTTGTAGTGGGAAAAGCCTGACTTCGCCGGGGCCACATCAAAACATGCATAACAAAGATCTCCTCAAACTCCCACCGGAAGAAAGATGGTTGGTGGCGGGGCGGTGGACGGTTTCACTTGGTCACAAAGTTTGGATCACAAGTGTTCACATTCACGCATGAATCCACCTTCATTCATTTGTCTCATTCATTTTCTGGCTGGCACACATCGGTTTGTTTCTTGTAGTGGGAAAAGCCTGACTTCGCCGGGGCCACATCAAAACATGCATAACAAAGATCTCCTCAAACTCCCACCGGAAGAAAGATGGTTGGTGGCGGGGCGGTGGACGGTTTCACTTGGTCACAAAGTTTGGATCACAAGTGTTCACATTCACGCATGAATCCACCTTCATTCATTTGTCTCATTCATTTTCTGGCTGGCACACATCGGTTTGTTTCTTGTAGTGGGAAAAGCCTGACTTCGCCGGGGCCACATCAAAACATGCATAACAAAGATCTCCTCAAACTCCCGCCCCACCCCAGGCGGCGAAGAAGAGTGAGATCCACCAGGAAGAGGATGCAGGTGAGAAAGTCCCAGGGCGAGGAGGGTGGAGAAGGACAGGTGCAGGTAGGAGGCCTTGCAGCTCCCGACCTACCTCAGTCATCACACGACTGAACAATGCCACTGAAGCTCGGAACACCAGCCTGACCAGGACAGTGATCAACATGGCTGTTAGGTGGGGCTTTTCGTATCTTGCTGAAAAAGCCATTCATGCATGTAGTTGGAGCTTCACTTCCCAAGCCGCTGGGCTCAGCGGCAGCGCTTCCGCAGCTGTCAGACTTTCGCCGCCAGTGAGGCGGTTCACCCAACTAGGTCGCGAGTTTCTGGATCCTCTAAGGCCTCATCAAGGCTGAGGCTGAGGCCTAGGGCAACCACATTCATCTACACCGGCGGACTGCATCCACTGCCAAATTTCCTGAAGCTGAATCCCTTTCTGAACTCACAGCGCCGGCTGAGGCATCGGCTTCAGACCCGGAAATTTTGCCCAAATCATTGCTACTTCCTCGAAGTCTTTCACCCTCCGGAGCCTTGCCGGCGAGACGCTGGTTTGGAAGGGTCTCTTCGATTCGGCGCCATGTGCTGGCACCAGGTCCCCCAAAGCTCACAAGACCACGCGGATGAACCATGATCACGTAGCAATGATGATCACCGTGGTAGGCCACGTTAGTCCTGTCGGGCCCTTCTTCCCAGATTTCTCTTCAGCCTTCTGCTTGGACTGAATTGGCGTGGACGCGGCACCAACACTTGCACTGGCCGCTTGGACGCCCCTCTGAGACAAAGCAGGAGATGTTGGCAAAACCAGGACTGCTCACTCCTGGGCTCCTCACGCTCAGCACTGCCCAAAGCGTCAGCAAGCTCCCTCAAGGCACGAGAGAGGCGATTCATGTCACCCGCCGGTAAAGTTCTTGAGCATCAAATTTCGGGGGGTGTTCCAACAACTTCAAGGTATGAACGCTTTTCAATTTCTCACGCGCTTCTCTAGAAGTACCAAAGCAGAAAAGGCTTCCATGAGATAATATTGCAAAGTTGAGGCTGCTGTCCATCTTCCCTGATACTGAAGCTCACCTAGATTCCTAGTGTGTTGGAAGAAGTCTGTAGCTTCACCAGCTCGCAAGGATCCCAACGTGTAACTGCAGTCGTCCAAATCCAAGCTAGCTAAAACATCTGCAAACTTCTTCTGCAAACATATCTGGATATTCTAAAGAGCACGGTCTTGCCTGGGGCATCTGCTACCCACCATGGTAATTGACCATCTAACCAAACGAGGGTCTCGACAAAGGACAAACTGCTGACGCCAGATACGACGATTTTTGGGTTTCCGAACAATGACCACCGCACCTAGGCTGTGGGACTCACCACCTTCCTCTTCAGGGAAACAAACGTCTTGTCTTCAGAGGTTCAATAGTTCACCAGGCTGAAGAAGACAAACAAAACCAGACCACAAGGCCAGGGCCACTGACCACCACACCCTTCGCTGATATCCATGCCACTGAGCCCCTGCAGCCAAACAAGTTAACACCACAACTGCTGGCCTAAAGCATGAAAGTGGAACTCGAGACCTCTCAGGGGTTAAACTCTTCCATCCTGTGATAGCTTCCCGAGTTGTACGAAGCAGAGGAATAGAAAGCCCAATAGAACCTGCAGACCCCAAACTCCTAAGATTACCTGATACAGCCGATGACCACGCTCATATGCTTCTTGCACCACAACTGCTAGCTGACCCTCGCATTCTGTTGCCTGCTAAAGCGGAACCCTATGCTTGCAGCAAACTCCACCAGCCAGGTAGCCGCTAGCCACTGACAGCCCTGCAGTCATACAAGAGCTTTTGTAAGCAGGCGCCAACAAGTCACAGAACTCAGAGAGGTAAGCACCAGCCGCCTTGACACGCTGACCTCTCAACGGTTTCCCATGTGAGTGGCCACCATCACACTTTCGCACTACATCCCTCAACCATGCACCTGAGCCAAGCAGCCGAGTTGCTTTCTTACACGGAAGCCCTTTACGGTCAACGTCAGCATACATGCACCAGCGTGCCACCTCAGAAAAACACACCTACTTTGCTTTGCAATTGTTGCGTTTCCACCATTTGCCACGCCTTGCTGAGAAGAGGGTGTTCCATGAACAATGGGATACCCATGCTATGACACAACCCAGCCAAATCCAGAGAGTATTGCCTAGAAGTACCTCAGGGGTAGTCTCATTACCTTGTGGGCAACCATGGGGACGCAGGGGACCACCACGATCAAGGTTTCGCAAGGGGCTACTGTAAAACTTGCACATGGAGGAGCTAACCAAACCCATGCCACATCACCGACCATATACGCTCTTCAACCAACTCACCCATAGCATCCAAACTATCCGCCAACTCAACAGGAGACAGCATTGAATTGGAACACCCAAAGCCACATGTGCTGCTGTAAGCTTGCCTGCGCCCGCAAAAATTTCCCGACCAAAACGACACCTACCACCGGAATCCACCATCTTCTTTAACCCGGGAGGCATGCTGAGAGGAGGAGGAAGTTCACGAAAACGATTATAGGTGGTCAGCAGGATTCGCCCCCGTCTCAATCCACGCCAACGCAAAACTCCACAGCCTAATACCAAATGCGGCAACAAACCTCTTAGAATACCATTGAGTTTGAATGAGCTGGACCGATCCTTGCCACATGCACCAATCACCACCCGCGAGTCATTCAATGCCAACTGAATCTTCTCTCCGTTGTTGAAATCAGATGCAAAGTTTTTCAACTCACGCCGGAGGGCTCTTGCCTCCTGAAGGTTGATGTGACCACTCTCCCTAAAAGAATAATAGCTAGTGGTCTTCCAATCCAAACACCGCCCCAAAATGCTTGCCATCTCTAAAGGCTCCCGCGGCACCTCCCATTCAGACAAAGCACGCATGAGGTCTGTTTCATCCAAGCGGACATACTCACCTCGGGCATCAGACATATGCCAAAGCTTTTCCACCACCTCCGCAGGAGCTGTTGCTCGAGTGCTGCCACCTGAAGCGGGCGTGGGATCAGTAGCTAAAAGGGAAGCATGAAGGGATCTTCTCGTATCAGTCACTGCAAAAGCCATGTAAAAAGCCATACTTCTCAACTCATCTCGCACAAAGCCAGGGAGCTTCACCCATCGCCTGTTGGGCATACTCTGCACATATTTGTAAATGTGATGCTGTAGGGAAAACAACTCACGCCGATATTGAAATATGAAGCAAATAAATCCCAATAACTTCTGTAAGGGATGCTGTGTGGCAAAACCAGGCTTGACCATCCGTTAGGTAAGACACCAAACCTGTCGTCTCAGGGCCGCATAACCACATCACCTGGACCAGGCGCGGGAGGAACAAACTCCGGGCTTATCACAGAAGAGTGCACACACCGTTGCGTCACTAAACACTGAGCCCAGATCGCTGTGGCAATGCTTCATGCACGGCTTGCGCAATGTCGCGCGCATTGCGATCACCCAGTCCAAGGACGCGCAGGCAGGTGCGATGAGGTACATGGGGGTCTAATCGGTGGGAAGATGCGATTTTCGGACCCACCCGTCTTCCAACAGCATTGAACCGAACCCAACCAGGGGGTAAAGCCAGAGTATATAATAGTAGTTCCGACAGTCTTCGCCTGAACCTCGAAGGAACTCATTAGACTTGAGAAGCATCTTGCAAAAACAAGCCCCCGAGGGCAATTTAGCCCACGAGATCCTCTCCATTGTGGAGTTCTCAGGTCGTCGGTCGTATATCAACCGATCTTGACCCTGGTTTTTAGGCACACAGGAAAGTCTCTCGGGATGGACTCGTCCCTCGAGGTCATGAAGCAATTCCTTTTCGGGGACTGACTGAACCATTTTGTGTTCCAACAACTTTTGCAAATCTTCAGGCACATTAAAAGGCTTACAACATAGGCTCTCACAAATGCTCAGGTCGCCGCAACGCCACCATATTCGCCAACACTTCCCGTCGACCTTCCCGTAACAGGAGAAGAGGGTCAACCATGCCAGCATGCTCTGGGATAGCCATGCGCTCAGCTCTCACTGGGAGGGCGCAGCTCAGAGAATCTTCAGCCATGCCTCCTACATACCCTGCAGCTGTACAAGAGACATGGTGCAGCGCTTGCTGCACCGCATGTTGGCTTCCCTCAAAGAACGAAGTGCCATTGATCATCTCGAAGGAAGCAAGTTCCTCGACCTCGCCCAACAACCGGTCAGCAAATCGCCGGGCAACATCCCGGCCCTGAACAGCAGTTGGCGGCTCCCACGGCCTACCTCGGCAATCTGGGCAGCCTCCATAGCCCAGGGACGGTTCCCCTCATCGTCCACGACTGCACTCCCACAAGAAGATCGCAGGGAAAAAGTGAGCTAGAACCGTCGGCATTCGACGACATCACACCATTGGTGCCACATAGCCAGTTATAAAAAGCCATGAACTTAGAGTCAACCGAATTCAAACCAGGAAGGCAGGGGTCTAGACAAACTGCTCCTCCCACACGCATAGGCGATCTTCGGCCAGCTACTTTTTGGAGTTGCCCTCCTCCACTTCCCCGTCGAGGGCATGACTTTGACTGGACTCCTTCACCTTCTTGCGCAACTTGCTCAAAGCATTGATATAGCCGGAAACCACAGCCAGCTCCTCCTGGGTCCCTCCGAACTCCTTCCGAGCAACGGATCCGGGATCCCGGTCAACAGCCAAGCGCTGCTCCAATCTCCTCCTTGAATCATTGATTGGATCCCTGCCTTTGAATCTCTGCCTTCAAATTCTGCACCAGCTGACCGCGCACCTGTAGATCCCTTTGAATTTTGACCCACTGCCGGCGCTTCAACCAATCTCTCAAGGTCTAAGATTGGCCTTCGATCACACCCATCTCCTCCACCACTTCTTGCTCGAATTCCGCCCAGGTGTCGCTTCACGCGCTTGTGCATGCGGTTGAGGTTCGCCACTGCCGTCATGCCCGAGCTCTCTCGAAGGTCTTCATCGTCGTCGTCCGTATCTTCGGACGAAGAAGAACCACCAGGGGCAGACCAACTGTCTGACCGGCCGTCGTCCTTGGACTTCTTTTTCTTCTTGCTCTTCGCCTGTTGCTGTTCCAGCATCATGTACGGAAGCATTTCTGAAGGGGGCTGGCTCTGAGAAAGACCCTTTTCTAGCACCCTTGCCATCAAGTCTCCCCGCCTCGAGCTGGACTTTCCGCTCTTTCCCCTTTCCTTGCCTCCAGTCTCCACTTGGCTCCGGGTCTAAGAAGTAGTTGTGGCTTGAAGGAGCAAAGTCGCATTCCGCGGCTTCACTCCCAGAGCACACACACGTTCAACTCGAAAATGAATGCCAGAGCTGCTGGATGCAGTGCCTGGCGCGTTTTGCGAAGTTCTGATGATTGTAAATTGGACGAAATGGATTGTTTTCCACCAAGACGCCTCGTGGTTACTGGATTGCTGCGTTCAGTGATACTATTTGAATTGCTTGAGGAATCTGAACGCTGATACTGGGAAAGATTTAAAACCCAATCAGGTGGGCTAGACATGTTGTTACCACGGTCTTTCCAAGGCCATTGCCGGCCGCAACGAGTACACCAAATCATTCCAAAACTTGCTTTGCCTTTCTCTTTGCCAAAGAAAATCTGTTGCAAATGTTGCAAATGAAAGAGTGATTTCCTTTATTCCCGAGAGCGTCTGAGCGAAGGGTTCTTCTAATAGTGGGGATCTGACAAACATTTTCACATCTTCACATCCTCACATCTTCACATCTTCTCATCTTTACATCTGCTCATCTTCACATCTTCTCATCTTCACATCTTCTCATTTTCACATCCTCTCATCTTCACATCCTCTCATCTTCCCATCTTCACATCCTCACATCTTCACATCTTCTCACTCCTCACATCTTCTCATCTTCATATCCTCGCATCTTCACATCTTCTCATGCTCACATCTTCACATCTTCTCACTCCTCACATCTTCACATCTTCATCTTCACATCCTCACATCTTCACATCTTCTCATCCTCACATCCTCATATCTTCACATCTTCTCATCCTCACATCCTCACATCTTCACATCCTCACATCTTCACATCTTCTCATCTTCACATCTGCACATCTTCTCATCTTCACATCTGCTCATCTTCACATCTTCTCATCTTCACATCTGCTCATCTTCACATCCTCACATCTTCACATCTTCACATCACATCTTACATCTTCACATCTTCACATTCTCTCTTGCCCTCTTGCTCTCTTGCCCTCTTGCTCTTTCCTTCTTTTCTATTTCTCTCTTGAAGGCGTGGGGCAGTGCCAACGAGACGGCACGAAACGCAACCCTTTCGCACGAAATGAGGTTCGATCGCCAAAAACTGAAGTCAAATTGCGATTTTACAACTTCCGCGGCAACCCTTTCGCACGAAATGAGGTTCGATCGCCAAAAACTGAAGTCAAATTGCGATTTTACAACTTCCGCGGCAACCCTTTCGCAAATGAGGTTCGATCGCCAAAAACTGAAGTCAAATTGCGATTTTACAACTTCCACGGCAACCCTTTCGCACGAAATGAAGTTCGATCGCCAAAAACTGAAGTCAAATCGCGATTTTACAACTTCCGCGGCAACCCTTTCGCACGAAATGAGGTTCGATCGCCAAAAACTGAAGTCAAATTGCGATTTTACAACTTCCACGGCAACCCTTTCGCACGAAATGAAGTTCGATCGCCAAAAACTGAAGTCAAATCGCGATTTTACAACTTCCGCGGCAACCCCTTCGCACGAAATGAAGTTCCATCGCCAAAAACCGAAGTCAAATCGCGATTTTACAACTTCCGCGGCAACCCTTTCGCACGAAATGAGGTTCGATCGCCAAAAACTGAAGTCAAATTGCAATTTAATAACTTCCGCGGCAACCCTTTGGCACGAAATGAGGTTCGATCGCCAAAAACTGAACTTAAATTGCGATTTTACAATTTCCGCGGCAACCCTTTCGCACAAAATGAGGTTCGATCGCCAAAAACTGAAGTAAATTTGCTATTTAACGTGTCTGTGTGTAAAAGTCTGTGTGTAAAAGCGTCTGTGTGTAAAAGCGTCTGTGTGTAAAAGCGTCTGTGTGTAAAAGCGTCTGTGTGTAAAAGCGTCTGTGTGTAAAAGCGTCTGTGTGTAAAAGCGTCTGTGTGTAAACGCTTCTGTGTGTAAACGCTTCTGTGTGTAAACGCGTCTGTGTGTAAAAGCCTCTGTGTGTAAAAGCTTCTGTGTGTAAAAGCGTCTGTGTGTAAAAGCGTTTTTGTGTCAAAGTCTCTGTGTGTAAAAGCTTCTGTGTGCAAAAGCGTCTGTCTGTAAAAAGTTTTGTGTGTGTGAAAAACTATAGGAAGGATACGATGCAAACTGCTGTCTTATACTTGTAATATACTGTCTTGATACTACTCGTCTCGTCTGCCTATAATACATCTTTACTATATTGTCTTGTAATATAGTGTCTCCATACTAACAACAGAAGACTCTGCTCCTCTACGCTCTCGGGCCATCCGTCGTCTAGCTGTGTTTTTCCTGTAGCTGCTTTTCCGCAGCGAGGATTCGAGGGTTCGAGTTCACAGCGCCTGGTGATGAAAGCCATTGATCTTCGGGGAGATCAAGGAATGCACAGGCTTTACTTAAAAATTTGAGTCTCTGGTGCTGGGTAATTTTGGTTTGCAAACCACAGCGGCAGCAAAACACTCCGCCAGAAGGAATTAGATTCAGAATATGCCCACGCTTAGGTGCGGGATGAGCTGAAGGATTTGCAGTGGGCAAATTTTCGTTCTGGGCATGGTCGGCGTTCCTGTCAGGAACATGTTCCACAGTAGCTTGGGGTGTGTCTTCACCTTTACCATACCATTCTTCAATATGCTTCTGCCAAATGGAGATTAATGTGTTTTGAATGAAATGAAGGTCAGCTTTCGAAAAAGTCATAGTATTAGGAACAATGGTGGTAATTTGAAACCACTTTGGGAGTGCATGCAGTGGCGCTGGTAATACTTGCATCATGGGTTCTCTGAGTTGTTGGGAAAGTGAACATTCCCATGATAGATGGAAAATGGTTGGTGATCCACGACCGCAGGCACATGTCACTGTGCCAGGTTGCTTACGATGTCTATGATCTCTTTCCGGTGTTTGCAATCCTGCACTAAGGAGCTGTCGCAGAATCTTCAAACGAGGCCGAGGATCGGTTTTTGGGTCTACTTCTGCCAACAAATTATTATCAATCTGTCTTTGAATGTCCTCAGCTTCTTTGGCAAGAAAATCAATCAGCGAAGTGGTCAATTGTCTTTGTACACCATGCTCAACACCTCGAAAATGCTGGCCACGGTCAGCCGACAGTGTCTTCCATCCTACCTGACGATAGTCCTCTCGCAGTTCATGCTGCCATTTGTGCTCTTCCAGCTGATTATTAAGAAATTTGTGTATGGTGTTTTTAAAAGCTGGGTGGTCAAGCATCTGGCGAATCCGAGCAATTGGACCGTCTATGTCTTTATAGTGATTATACGCAGTGACCTTCTGGCATAACTGCGTCGAATCAAAGAAAATGCTGAAAAATGCATTGCAAATTCTGGATCAACAGCAGGCGGAGCAAGAAGAGTGAAAATAATGGTAGGGGATGAATCATAGAAAAGCTGACTGAGTAGACATCGAATCACACTGGCTCTTAAACTTCTTTTGTCATCTTTGCCAAGACTCAACGTATGAGTGCCTTGTCCGAAAGTAAGCTTTCCCATGGTGGACTTCAATATCTTATATAACTTTGCTGAACCATCCGGTTGGAATGTTTGCAATGTTATCGACAGTGGATTGCCAGTTGCTTCGGCGTTCCCGTTCCAAGGCCGTCCACATAGGCTTTTTGTCGAGCTTGATACTAGCTCCAACCAAGCGAAATTGCGTCTTATGCGAGTCTATCTGTGGCAAGGATGCCGAGACAGCCTTGTGACCGAGAAAGTGAAACATTTCCGCTCGTTTAACTGCATTCCAGAAAGTTTCACAAACTCTGCAGTGACTTCATGAGCTTTTTGTGTGGTGGTAATCAGCTCTTGCTTGGCGCGCGCTCGAGTGCAAATGGATAGATCGTCTGCATATGATCGTGGGGTTGCCTGAATGGATTGAGCCACGCAATACTCACTCCAAGTACAAATTAAAGATGTCAAAAGTAACATCGAAACTGGACATGCTTGAACGATGCCGTTGAATGAAATGTCATAAGCTCCATCAATACGAAAGTGCTTTGTATGCTGACGATAGAAACCGGTCAAAGCTTTTGTGACTTTACCATCTGCACCACGAAAGTTAAATATGGCCAAGATTAACTCCTTCGGTATGGAATCAAAACATTTCTTCATGTCATAACTGATGCCAGCCGTGAGGAAACTCTCTTTGGAATACTCAACCATTTCCAAACAAGTGTGAAAAGCTAATGCATCGACTGCATGAGATTGTTTTAACCCATAAGCACAAGTCGACTTCCACTTAGGCAACCATTCTGCGCACAAGTCATTATGTTGAATTGTGGCATAGAGTCGCTAAATTGCACTTAAAATGGTCAATGGTCGTCTTGCGCCGACGGAGATGGTTCATCAGTTTTTTGGCAGAAATGATACCGCACCCATTGGAAGCAGCGAAGGCCGCGTGCCAGTATTTTCAATATAACTGAACAAATCAGCAACGTGATTGAATAAGTCAGGCGCCCATTCTGCGAGATGCTTAAGATAGAGTGGCGCGACATGGTCCATACCAGGGGATGAAGGTCTGATTTTCTTGAGCTTAGTGATAATTTGATGGGCATTGATAGGTGGTAGATTGGAAAGGCTTCGCTGAATGTGCTCACCATATTTTTGGAAAAAGGCATGAGCTGACGGTTCGCCCTTTTTGTGAAGGCTGTAGATATTTTGCCATACCTGTGAAATGGCATCCAAGCGTGCATGCGAATTGGCAGTAGGTTGGCCAGAAACGACTGTAATGGCAATAGGCTTACGTTTTGATCGGTTTTCGAGCCAGTGAAGTTGTTGAGCATCACTGGATCACAACCTCTGCTTCCATTTAAGGATGCGTTGCCGCTTGTCATTATTCACAGTTTCGTGGAGAATTGAGTAAGGCTGTCAATCATTTGTTGCGCATCACCGTTAGATGCAGGTCGCGACAAAATGACATTCAATGTGGAAAATTGATCTGTTGGTAGTAAACGAAGTGTGTCGGGGATGGCTGCCCAAGTTTGATCCCTGCGATATCCTGGAGAAGCGCGCAAGACTTCCTTAGCTTGATTGCTGGCTCGAAAAAGTTTGCGACTGTACATTGTGCTGGCATGCGCGCCGATGGCTCTGCGGTTGAAATTTTATCTGGCCACGACGAACTCCGTGTGCGGGTATGTCATGACCTTGAACTTTGGAAATTTCATGCAACAATCTGTCCATTTCATGAGTGAGCACACTGTAAGCTTCATCGATTTGTCCAAGCTGCAGTTTTTGCTTGAAGTTGCCGTCAATGTTACACTTCAAAGGACCTTGACCGGCACATGGACTTTGGAGTGTCGGAAGTGAGACTGGCTTCTTCAAACATAGACGTGTCTGTACAGGCGCTGGCACGAGCAATTTGACGGAGACCAAACCATGATCTTTGAAAGGCTGAACCTTGCGAACTTCGAATTGCGAGAAAGAATCATACAGGCAAGGTGTTGACAATATGTAATCAATACAAGAACCACCGTTTGGACCATGATAACAGGTGGGAGCTTGTTTCATGTCAAAATCAGCTATGTTTCTGAGGTCCATGAAAACCTGGTCTCGCAAAATTTGTTGCATCTTGGAAATTTCATGAATTGGCATATTTGAATCACCAAGCAATACTGCGGGCAATTGTCCTCTGGCAACTGTGTCAGCAATGACAGCACCCAAAAGTTGATGCAGAGCTGCACGTTTCGGTTTTTCCCACCTGGATCCACTTGGTGCATATGCGCAAAAGAATAATATGCTATTGCCTCCATGTCCATACCAAGCTTGTACTGCAACAAGCCGTCCTTCGTTGGCAAATTTGAAACATGGGTTGTCTGATGGCCATTGAATGTTTTGAACCTGCCAAAAACACTCGTGTTTCAATAAAAGTGCAACACCAGAATAAGCTTTTTCTTTAGGGTCTAGAGAAAAACTGCAAGAATATTGTGAGTACTGTTCAGCAAAAGCCCTGTGCATATGGTTACCAAGATGCGTTTTAGCAATACCAAGGACATCAAGGTCCAGCTCATGTAAAGCTTGTAGTTTCGTAACGTCACTCAGCCCACTTGGATTCAAAGTGCCGACTGAGATCTTTACATGTGCATCTGCCTTGTGCTTTTGCTTCCATGATTTTGACTTATTACCATGCCAACTGTGCGCAAGTTTGTTTCTCATCTTGCGAGCTAATGTCCACATCGTGCTGGTTTGCCAAGAACTGCTGCGTCTCAAACATATGGTGACACTTGTAAGATGAAGTTCACTTGGGTCAGGGGAAAAGAAGGAATATTATTGGCAACAGTGTTCCAATGCACGATGCAACTGGTTCTGCACGTGAACGCCATGGGTAGCATGCTGGAGCTGATTTCTTTTCTTCTGAGGGATGCACCAAATGACTGCACTGAGAAGAGCTGCAAGAACTAAGCAGTCCGTTGCTTAGCTTGCTCAGGCGTGTTGCCCGTCTTCCCATCAGAATTACGCTTGTTTGAATCATCATTCGGTGTTCTGCGGGGTGAGGCTGGTTGCTGCAAGTTGCTTTTGGCTGCAATTCCACGTAGCCAGGTGTCTTTCTGCTGTACATATTCAGGTCTGGTAGACTGAATCTTTGGTTGACCTCTAGCTGCTGCGGCTTTGTTTTCCGCAGCTTGTGCTTCCTTGGCTTTGGCATTTACTGCTTTGAGTTGCAGTGGATGCTTTGCACCAGTGTCTGCAACAAAATGCATATCAGCTGTGTGTCCTCGCTTTGATGCTAGGAAGTTGCATTGTGATTGGCCGAAGAAAAGAATTTCCTTCACCTCCCAGCCTCTGGAATCCAACAGCTGTAGCGCGCCAATTGCACCCGCTTGAACTGGCGACCCAGTCAAACGCCATCTGTGCTGTAAGGTGGCAAATCCTCGATGTGGTTTGTTTTTGCCAAATGTTGAAGTTTGGTTTGGTCAGAGAATCGGATTGCGAAGCGAGGGTTCACCTTGCTATTCTTTGAGACAACTCCAAGTGTGGTGTCATCACTTTGCGCCAGCTGACTGGCATCATCCAATGTAAATTCAGGAGGCATCCAAAGGGTGTCTGCATCAGGCAGTAGGCTGGATGTTTCATGAAGTTTCAGAAAAACGGCTTCGAGTCCACTCGCTCGCAACAGTGTTTCAATTTCGCTCTCGTGCGCAAAAACTGTTGCCGATTGGTCTTGACGAACGGTGATGTTCTCATATGCAGGAGCTGGAATATGTTGCTCCCGAAACTTTGCAATCGTTCGGGAATTGCATGCTTCAGGTCTCAATCCAAATAAAAAGGGAAGCTTGACGACAATCTTGTGCATGTGGGTAGGAATGTTAACCAAATCGCCAGCGACATGACGGGTTTGCCAAAGCCGAGTTGAACAAGATGTCCTCGAACGAAGATGCTTTTTTCGGCTCCATCATCTTCTCTCACTTGAAAGGTCCATGTCAGCTCCTGCACAGGATAGCCAGGTAGTCCCAATTCTTGCGGGTGTTGCGTGCACAACATGGCAGTACGTCGGAGCTTGGGTGTACCCAATTTGCCGAAGCAAATCAGGAATGCATTGTTTTGATGCAATGCAAATTCCTCCCGCACTGGTCATTTCAGAATGATGCAACACAGGCGACTTGCACTCTGCAGGGACTACCTGTGGCTCCAGTCTGCGCTTTGCTGCTTCTGGCATAGCGTCTTTGATGGCATTGCGAAACATCTCTTGTTGAATTTCCGGTGAGAGAACGGCATCTGCTTGAGTTTGTTGTCCTTTGGTCTTGGTCTTTCCTCTCCCTTTGGAGGAGGAGGCTGCAAATTGGCTGTGAGTGTTTCCATTTCTCGCATGCGGGAAAACAAAATGACATATTGCGGGTGATTCATTTGACCTGTCTCGAGAGAAAACGACGAATCTGCTCTTTGTCTTGCTTGCTACAAAAAGGGGCGGACACGTTCTAAAAAGGGAGAGCGACCATCAGCAAAACAAGCAGGAATTGCTTGCCAAACCTTTGCGAACGCTTCTTGTCAAATTGACGTCTGGCATGTTTGCGTCTATGCAGTCCGTATCGTCGCTTCTTGACAAAATGACAATGCAAAAATCTGTATCTCTTGTTTGAAAATATGGCAAGCAAACGATCTGCCAAAAATTGGCAGCAAACCTGGATCAGTTGAAGGAGCAAAGAAAAGACCGAAATCTGACAGATGTCCTTGAAAATTGCGTGAAACGGTAAGTCAGCTTTGTGATCGCCCACGGGCATAGCAGGACAAATGAATCCACATAGCAGTGAAATGAAAAAGCAAATCCATGGCAACGTGTTTGACACGGTGTGTGCAAAGTGCTCGACACAACACATGCGCTGACTCGCCACTGTACATGCACTCACCTCCGGAACGCATGTAGGCATGCACAGACGAGGCGCCGGAGTTTCCTCCGGGTCGAAGAAACCCTTTGCTTTGCCCACAACCTCTGGTCACCTCCGCCTCCGACTCGTCGCTGCTGGCATCTTCCTCCTCCTCGACTCCTCGATGCCAGAAAACCAAAAAGATGGATTAGGCTTGAAAAATCCAGATCTTCGGCTACAGGGGTCTTCCGAACTGCTGCTGGCTTCACTAAGGGGCGCTCTGCCTGGCTGCTGACCACTTCGCCTCCTCCGAGGCTCTCCCACATCCCGCTGCATGCCGCGGCACTTGGCAAATCAAGTGGCTTCTTCCACCCACTAGGAAGCTGAGCAGTGACAACCCCAGCTGGAACACTCAAAAAGCTAAGGCTATCACTTCCGGTCTGGCTGGGAACAGTATGAGCATTGGGGACACCCTCAAAATCACCAGGCTGGCCACTCAACACCACAGTTTCTGAAGTGACTTCTACCACTCGACCAGCAACCCGTCGAGAACCTTCACTATTCTTGACCAAGCAGTACCGAATAGCTCCTACTTTAACCATGGCAGGAACGGATGAGCTCAACTACTTTATTTGAGGAGTAGGTCACAAAGTTTGGATCACAAGTGCTCACAGTCACACATGAATCCACCTTCATTTTAATTAAAAATGATAGATCAAAATTAGTTCCTGCGACGGTTTTCAGTCATTAATCCCCTGAAGTATCGCCATCGAATGGTTGGTTTGATCCTCAGATGTTCAAACGTCAATCTTCACATCCAAATCCAATCCGCATCTGGGCAGATTCCTACAATTCACAAATGATAAGAAACAGGGTTGCTCCCAACACCCCAGACACTAGGGAGGTGGCCAAATAAAATAACACATGCTCCCCCTTGTGGCAATAAGTTTAGCTACAGTATAGGTTGGAGCAACCCCCTCGATTCTCATTTACCTGGCAAGGTCGTCCAGATCGGAAAAATCCACCTGGATGTGTTGACGGTTAGTTCACGTTAGTTCCCTATTCACATCCCATTGCAGTGTTTTTCCGCATTTTTGCATCGTCGCTCCAATTTACCTGGATACATCAACATCAACCCCCATCATGGCTGGTGAAAGCCACATTTCTTGACGTTAAAATCATCCATCCATCCACCTCCACCATCCCCCGTTGCATCCGTTGCATCCACGTGACCGCCACGCAGAGACGCGCTTGATCCCCTTGTGCTGTGCGCGTTGTTCCTCGGCGCTTTCCATGTTCAGCAGCCCCACGCGGAAGGCGAAGAAGGCGCTGAAGACCACGAAGGTCGTAGCGGAGACGCTGCCAGCCACCAGGAAGGGAGCCACAGGTGACATCTGGGGTGGAGTCGGGATGGGAGTGGTGTAAGAATGGCAGTTCAAGAATGGTGAAAATTGATAGCGACAATACCAGTAGAATGACTTTCTTTGAGGGGAAGGTGATGCGATAGTGGAGATGTGGGGATAGTTTCCGAACCAGGCATGCGAGTTAAAAAGTTGAGTTGCTGCGCCAAGATTGATTTCTATGTGTTGCTGTGCGCTCGTATTATGGCGCTTTGCAATCCAGCACTTGCTCAGAGCAGTCCAATTTTGCTGCGTCACTGTCACGGTGTTCTGGGCAAGAGAAAGAAGATGTCAAGAGAAAGAGAGGTCAACAAAGAATCTAAAAGAAAAGAATCGCAAGAGAAGGAGATGTCAAGTGAACCGGATGTCAAGGGAAAGAGATGTCCAGAGAAAGAGTCAAGAGCGAGAGATGTCAAGAGATTTCAAGAGAAACAGAGTTCAAGAGGAGGAAATTCATAATAAAGAAATTTCGGAAGAGAGTTCGGCATCAAGAACAAGACATTTCCAGGTGCCCTGCCCGACAAGTTCAATGCTGCTTCCAAATTGTGACTTAACCTATGCGGGTCCCCAAATGCCAACTATGGGAAGGATGATGATGATAGCCCCGCTTGGTCTCAGAATGGTTTTCCAGCCGCCTCGAGATAGATCAAAGGGCCCAAAACGCTGGAGAAACAAGCCCCAGCGTTGTGGGCAGTCTTGCACCAGACCTGTATCGTAAGGAGAACTCCGTTGTCGCCCAAGGAATAGAAAAGGCTTAAGTCGGTGGTGAATTTCAAACTGTAAACAAAGAGGGAACCCATCAGCACTTGCGCTGTAACCGCTGCCACCAGCCAGGGGCTTGCCATTGCCAGAGTGCCCTTAGTGGCCGGAGGGTCGCAAGAGAAACGCGAGCAAAAGCGCTGGGATACTTGGAGCCAATCCGTTTTGTGCCCTTCCCCTCACCAACGACGGGGTCAAAAAGCTTACAAAAGACATGCCATCTGTCTCAGCATCCAAAACAGCACCAACCAGGAGAGATTGTAGGGCCGCATGAAAATGCGGCGACAGAATCCCACTTCTGATGTGCCATCACTGGAACCACTTGGAAGGAGTTTCATGACAAAAGCCGCCGACAAATCTCCGGCCGATTGAGCCAAACCGATAGCCATCGCAGAGTTCCATCCGTGGTACTCCTTGAAAAAAAGGACAAATATCCCAACCTCCATGATGTTGCAAACCTGGTGCGCGATTGAGCCGCTGGCACCCACCCCTCCTAGAGATATTGCAATAGTCAATTCGGTGTTTTCGTCACGAGTAAAGACGCAAAGTGTGGAAAACTTAGGAGAGATGAAAGCCAGAAAACCGTGTTGTTAAAGCAGCAAAGGCTTATCATCAAAGCTGGAAGAATGGTATCTTTCGGTATGCTCTCTGCTTCCTCTACTTCACCACTCGACAGCCCAGATCTTTGCGCTACTCGAGGTTCCAGCGCGGCCATGGCTGCCGGGTGGTATTGAAAGTTGTCGGAGTCCTTCAAGTTCGTGATGCGACTGAGGAGCGTATTGCCGGTCTGCGCCGTGCGCCCCGTGCGCGCGGTTCGCGCTGTGTGCGCTGTCCTCAGCGTCACACCTGGAGTGAGTGTGTCAGCTTTTGTCCCTTCCAAAAAATGTCGCAGCCATTTCCAAACAATCACTTGTGGCCAATTCAATCCGCCAACAACCCCGTGGCCAATCTCAGACGCCCTGTTCAAAAACAGTAGCTGTTTGACAAAGAGTCCCATGAAAACTGCCACAATGTTCATTAATCGAAAGAAACTGAAATGGAACTCACCTATAGTGATAAACTAGTGAAACCATGGGTTTTCCTGGAAGATGATCTACATTCATGGTGGGTTTTCCACGTTTATATATTGGTTTTGCTGAGGGCACTCAAAAAGTGCAGCGAAACAAGAAAAAACGGCTTTGAATTTCCTACGATGCGTCGGAATAATCCTGATTCTTGGTGAAATCCGCATAAGTCACCATAAATCCATATAAATGTCCCATTTCTTTTGGTGAAATCCCTAGGCCCTATGAAAAACCACCAGTTGTTGTCCCTGCTGACGTTTTTTTTGTCTGGCCTGTTGCATTGGTGCCGCCACTACGTCCACTACGTCCGTTCGGGCGTTGAAGTCGACCTCTGAGGTGGCGGACGTTGGGGACATCATGGGGTATGTAAGGGTTCTTACGGCAAGTAATAAGGCCGGGGCCGGGGCTAGATCAGGGCACACTCTTCGGGGCGTGGCATCTTTGCTGTAAATGTTCACATAAAAGTGGTTTTGTGCGATATCCATATGCATTTCGACTGCGCAGGCTTGCACACAGTGTGCGCCTAAGTTTTGGGCCCCGTTCTTCCCCAAACAGTACTGTTAGCGGTTCTTAATGCTTTCTAAGGTGTCCGCCTTGGTGTTGGATGGTGTGTCCGCCTTCCCGAGGGTCTTGTCTCCCCTTGTCTCCCCTTGTCTCCCACTGTCTCCCACTGTCTCCGCAGATGTGTGCCTGTGTTGGATGGTGTGTCCGCCTCCCCGAGAGTCTTGTCTCCCCTTGTCTCCTCTTGTCTCCCACTGTCTCCCACTGTCTCCCCACATGTGTGCCTGTGTTGGATGGTGTGTCCGCCTTCCCGAGTCTTGTCTCCCCTTGTCTCACCTTGTCTCCCCCTGTCTCCCCTTGTCTCCCACTGTCTCCCCACATGTGCGCCTGTGTTGGATGGTGTCTCCGGGGTCTTGTCTCCCCTTGTCTCCCACTGTCTCCCCACATGTGTGCCTGTGTTGGATGGTGTGTCCGCCTTCCCGGGGGTCTTGTCTCCCCGTGTCTCCCCTTGTCTCCCCCTGTCTCCACACATGTGTGCCTGTGTTGGATGGTGTGTCCGCCTTCCCGAGGGTCTTGTCTCCCCTTGTCTCCGCTTGTCTCCCACTGTCTCCCCACATGTGTGCCTGTGTTGGATGGTGTGTCCACCTTCCCGAGGGTCTTGTCTCCCCTTGTCTCCCCTTGACCCCCCTTGTCTCCCACAGTCTCCCCACATGTGCGCCTGTGTTGGATGGTGTGTCCGCCTTCCCAGGGGTCTTGTCTCCCCTTGTCTCCGCTTGTCTCCCGCTGTCTCCACACATGTGTGCCTGTGTTGGATGGTGTGTCCGCCTTCCCGAGGGTCTTGTCTGCCTTTGTCTCCCTTTGTCTCCCCTTGTCTCCCCTTGTCTCCCCTTGTCTCCCCACATGTGTGCCTGTGTTGGATGGTGTGTCCGCCTTCCCGAGGGTCTTGTCTCCCGTTGTCTCCCCTTGTCTCCCCGCATGTGTGCCTGTGTTGGATGGTTTATCCGCCTTCACGAGGGTCTTGTCTCCCCTTCTCCCCTTGTCTCCCACTGTCTCCCCACATGTGTGCCTGTGTTGGATGGTGCGTCCGCCTTCCCGAGGGTCTTGTCTCCCCTTGTCCCCCCTTGTCTCCCATTGTCTCCCTGCATGTGTGCCTGTGTTGGATGGTGTGTCCGCCTTCCCGAGGGTCTTGTCCCCCCCTGTCTCCCACTGTCTCCCACTTTTTTCCAACATGTGTGCCTGTGTTGGATGGTGTGTCCGCCTTCCGAGGGTCTTGTCTCCCCTTGACTCCCCTTGTCTCCCACTGTCTCCCCACATGTGTGCCTGTGTTGGATGGTGCCTTCCCGAGGTTCTTGTCTCCCCTTGTCTCCCCTTGACCCCCCTTGTCTCCCACTGTCTCCCCACATGTGTGCCTGTGTTGGATGGTGTGTCCGCCTTCCCGAGAGTCTTGTCTCCCCTTGTCTCCTCTTGTCTCCCACTGTCTCCCACTGTCTCCGCAGATGTGTGCCTGTGTTGGATGGTGTGTCCGCCTCCCCGAGAGTCTTGTCTCCCCTTGTCTCCTCTTGTCTCCCACTGTCTCCCCCTGTCTCCCCACATGTGTGCCTGTGTTGGATGGTGTGTCCGCCTTCCCGAGAGTCTTGTCTCCCCTTGTCTCCTCTTGTCTCCCACTGTCTCCCCACATGTGCGCCTGTGTTGGATGGTGTGTCCGCCTTCCCTAGGTCTTGTCTCCCCTTGCTCCCCCCGGTCTCCCATTGTCTTCCCACATGCGTGCCTGTGTTGGATGGTGTGACCGCCTTCTCGAGGGTCTTGTCTTTGCTCGTCTCCCGCTGTCTCCCCACATGTGTGCCTGTGTTGGATGGTGTGTCCGCCTTCACGAGGGTCTTGTCTCCCCTTGTCTCCCCTTGTCTCCCACTGTCGCCCTACATGTGCGCCTGTTTTGGATGGTGTGTCCCTCTTCCCGAGGTCTTGCCTCCCCTTGTCTGCCCACATGTGTGCCTGTGTTGGATGGTGCGTCCGCCTTCCCGAGGTCTTGTCTCCCTTGCCTCGCTTACCAGCTTGTCTCCCAGCTTGTCTTTGTTTTTGTTTCCCTTTGTTGGATGGTGTGTCCGCCTTCCCGAGGCCTGTCTCCCTTCTTGTTTCCCTTTGTTGGATGGTGTGTCCGCCTTCCCCCTTGTCTCCCATTGTCTCCCTTCTTGTTACCCTGTGTTGGATGGTTTGTCCGCCTTCCCGAGTCCTTGTCTCGCTTGTCTCCCAGCTTGTCTCCCAGCTTGTCTCCCAGCTTGTCTCCCAGCTTGTCTCCCAGCTTGTCTCCCAGCTTGTCTCCCAGCTTGTCTCCCAGCTTGTCTCCCAGCTTGTCTCTCCCAAGTCTCCCAGCTAAAATTATCGCACGCCGAGAATTGCGCAGACTGTAAAGTTCACAGAGCTCCGGGATTGAGATGCTTTCAGCACATCCAATTTGACAGTCCTATGCTGCTTGATTCGAGCGTTTGGATCCAAATAGTTGCACCCCCCATCGGATGTTTCCTTCATCGTTTTTTGGCATTTAGCGTTGCAACAAAGCAAGCGTAGCCGAACAAAATAAACGCAAATATATATATATATGTATATAAAGTGGCACTTATTGCAGACATTTTTACCATTCCTGTCGCTGCTATTTCATGTGTTTGACCCTGTTCCCCAAATCACTTCTTGAATCCACCCACTGTTTGGGGTCTACGGTGGTGTAATTTTGCTTGAGAATTCCTGCATTTTTTTTGTGAGATGTACATGTCCATTTCGACTGCGAACGCTTGCGCGAAGTGTGCGTCCCGATCTTGGGCCCTGGTTTTTCCCTACAAATTCTCGCATGAAATTGGTTTTGTGAGATGTCCATGTTCATTTCGACTGCGCAGGCTCGCACAAAGTGAGAGTCCCGATCCTGGGTTCCAGTTTTTTTGCTTGAGAATTTTCGTACAAAATTGCTCTTGTGAGATGTACGTGTCCATTTCAACTGCGCAAACTTGCACAGAGTGTGCGCCTAAGTTTTGGGCCCCGGTTTTTCCCCTGTAAATTATCGCGTAAAATTACTCATGTGAGATGTCCATGTTCATTTCGACTGCATAGGCTCGCAAAAAGTGAGAGTCCCGATCCTGGGTTCCGGTTTTTTGTTTGAGAATTTTCGTACAAAATTGCTCTTGTGAGATGTACATGTCCATTTCAACTGCGCAAACTTCCACAAAGTCACAAAGTGTGCGCCTAAGTTTTGGGCCCTGGTTTTTCCCCTGTAAATTCTCGCGTGAAATTACTCTTGTGAAATGTCCATGTGAATGTCGACTGCGCAAGCTCGCACAAAGTGTCCCGATTTTGGGGGCGCGGCAGTTTTCCTGTAAATTGTCGACTCAAATTGTTTTTGCGAGATGTCCAGGCGCATTTCGACTGTGCATGCTCGCAGCAGGGTTCTGTAGCTGTGGGTTTGCGGCATTTTCATTGTAAATTCTCGCGGAAACGGGCCCTTGCGGAGATCCTGCTAGCTTCCTCTCTAAGAGGTCTTTGCATGATCCTGTACAGGTCCTCAACAGAAGATCTTATGGAGATCCTGGTGAGACCCTTTCTAAGAGGTCCTTGCATGAGAAGTTTGTGAGAACGTCCTTACATGATCTGGTACAGGTCCTTGTGAGAAGATCTTGTGGAGATCCTGTTGAAATCCCCCTCATGAGGTCCTTGCATTAGATCTTCCAGATCCTCTGCATTGGTGCTTGTATGAAAGCTCTTCTGGGATGCTCATATGAAGTCCTTGTATGAAGATCCTGTGAGCTCCTCTAGAAGGTCCTGCTGCTGCAGCTGCGATCATGTCTAACCTCATCTGTTACTGTTCCATAGCTACTGTTGCTTGTATCTGGTACATTGGCTTCCTACCCCACCAAACTGTTTGGGGCCTCTCGCCGGTGCAATCGTTTGACTATTCTGGAATGCCGATACTGGGTAATTGTAATATGTCACTAACACTGAAGACATGGATGATGAATGGAATAGCAACGGGCTTTTTGAATGATGATGAATCCCTTGCCCCTATTAGTCCTTGACCCCTAATATTAAACACCCCGTAAATGGTCCCAAATATGTGTAAATGCCCGGCTAAACCATGGTTTCTAGTGGGGTGTTAATATTAGGGAGATGGGATTACCAAATACTAAAGTATATATTATATACTACTAAATACCACCCGAATACTAGAAACTACTTCAGGTGTTTATTATTAGGGGGGTTGGTATTACGGGGAAGGGATTTTATGGCAAGAATATGATTGAGGTTTTTTGCCAGAACTTTGAACTACCAATCAGCATGGGACATTAATTTGACTACACAAATATATGACAAATCGAGTGTCTCCCATCATCTCTGAACAAAAGATACAAGTAAAAACATAGACCCCGATAACATGGATGTTTCCTGGAATGGTGGTACCCCCAAATCATCCAGTCATTCGACAATGACTTAGTAGTGAAACAACCATGGTGACTGGGGAAAACTCATCACTTAAGAATCCCCATGTTCATATTCTCACTATATTCACCACCATTCACCATTCTTAACCGTTACCAGTAGTACCGCACAAGGCGGTGGCGAAAGTTTCAAAGATAGGACACTATAGGAGAGGTGAGTTGCTGTGATGCATGGATGGCAAAGTGAATCCACTGATGAACCGAAAGGTGGTTGGAGTTGTGTTTTTCCCCACATCACTATGTGGGGTTCTAACTTTTTGTTGGACATCGGCCCCCTCCATCCGCCGTCCGCCTCCCGCCGTCCACTTGTCTCTTGTCTATATCAACTTGTCTCTAACAACTTGTTTGTATCAAATAGTGTGTATCAACTTGTTTCCACCAACTTGTCTGTAACAACTTGTCTTTATCAACTTGTCTCTACCAACTTGTCTCTATCGGCTTGTCTCTATCAACTTGTCTCTATCAACTTGTCTCTATCGACTTGTCTGTAACAACTCGTCTCTGTCAACGTGTCTCCATCATCTTGTCTCCATCAGCTTGTCTCTATCAACTTGTCTCTATCAACTTGTCTCTATCAACTTGTCTCTATCAACTTGTCTGTATCAACTTGTCTCTATCCACTTGTCTCTATCAACTTGGTGCGCCGCAGCTGCTTTGCGAAGCAGGCGCAGCACTTGGTGACTCTCTGTACTCCCTGGACGGCTTTGGACGCCGTTGACGCCGCGGCTGCTTTGCGTGGCAGGCGCGGCACTTGGTGACTCTCTGGAGGGTTGCTTGACGCCGTTGACGCCGCGCTTGGTGACTCTCTGGAGGGCTGCTTGACGCGGTTGATGCCGTTGACGTCGTTGACGCCGCCGCTGTCTTGCGTGGCACGCGCGTTACTTTTGACCACTTGGTGACTCTCAGGAGAGCTGCCATTGACGCCGTTGACGCCGCGGCTGTCTCGCGTGGCAGGTGCGGCACTTGGTGACTCTTTGGAGGGCTGCTTGACGCCGTTGACGACGTTGACGCCGCGATACGCCACGGCTGTCTCTCGTGGCAGGCGCGGCACTTGTGGTGACTCTCTGGAGGACTGCTTGACGCTGTGGCGCCGTTGACGCCAACGGCGCCGCGGCTGTCCCGCGTGGCAGACGTGCCACCTTGGTGACTCTCTGGAGAAAGCTTGACGCTGTTGGGGCCATTGACGCCGCGGCTGTCTCGTGTCGCAGGCGCGGCTATTGGTGACTCTCTAGAGGGCTGCTTGACGCCGTTGACGCCAATGACGCCGCGGCTGTCCCGCGTGCCGACGTTGACGCCTCGGTTGTCTTGTGTGGCAGGCGCGGCTCTTGGTGGTCTCTGGAGCTAGGGCTGCTTGATGCCGTTGACGCCGCGGCTGTCTCGCGTGGAGAGCTGCTTGACGCCGTTGGCGCCGTTGACGCCATGGCAGGCGCGGCACTTGGTGACTCTTGGCTCTCTGGAGGACTGCTTGACGCCGTTCACGCCGTTGACGCCACGGCTGTCTTGCGTGGCAGGCGCGGCACTTGGTGATTTTCTGGAGGGCTGGGCTGCTTCATGCCGCTGACGTGGTTGACACCAGGCTGTCCCGCGTGGCACGCGCGGCACTTGGTGTCTGACTCTCTGCATGGAGGGCTCCTTGACGCTGTTGACACCCTTGGCGCCGCGGCTGTCTTTCGTGGCAGGCGCGGCAATTGGTGACTTTTTGGAGGGTTGCTTGATGCCGTTGACGCCGCGACTGTCTCGCGTGGCAGGCGCGGCACTTGGTGACTCTCTGGAGGGTTGCTTGACGCCGTTGACGCCGTTGACGCCGCGCTTGGTGACTCTTTGACGCGGTTGATGCCGTTGACGCCGTTGACGCCGCCGCTGTCTTGCGTGGCACGCGCGTTACTTTTGACCACTTGGTGACTCTCTGGAGAGCTGCCATTGACGCCGTTAACGCCGCGGCTGTCTCGCGTGGCAGGCACGGAACTTGGTGACTCTGGAGGGCTGCTTGACGCCGTTGACGACGTTGACGCCGCGATACGCCACGGCTGTCTTGCGTGGCACGCGCGGCACTTTTGACCACTTGGTGACTCTCTGGAGGGCTGCGTGACGCCGTTGACGCCTTTGATGCCGCGGCTGGTGGCTGTCTCGCTTGGAAGGCGTCAGACTTGGTGACGCTCTGGAGGGCTGCTTGATGCGGTTGACGCCGTTGACACCGCCCACGCGCGGCACCTGGTGACTCTCTGCATGGAGGGTTGCTTGACCCCGTGGACGCCGTTGACGCCGCGGCTGTTCGCGTGGCAGGCGCCCTACTTTAAAACTCCCTGGAGGGCTGCTTGATGCCGTTGACGCCGTTGACGCCGTTGACGCCGTTGTGACGCCGTTGATGCCGTTGACGCCGCGACTGTCTCGCATGGCAGGCGCGGCACTTGGTGACTCTCGGGAGGGCTGCTTGACGCGGTCGCCACGGCTGTCTCGCGCGGCAGGCGCGGCACTTGGTGACTCTCTGGAGATCGAGCTGCTTGACGCCGTTGACGCCGTTGACGCCGCGGCTGTTTCTCGTGGCAGGCTTGGCACTTGGTGGCTCCCTATGGAGGACTGCTTGACGCCGTGGCACTTGGTGACTTTGTGGAGAGCTGCTTGACGCCATCTGAACGAGTCTGAACCGTGTTAACAGTGTCTGAAACAGTTTCAACCGTGTCTGAACCAGTTTGAACCGTGTCTGAACCAGCCATGAACCGTTCTGATAGTGTCTGAACCAGTTTGAACCAGTCTGAACCATGTCTCAACCAGTCTGAACCGTGTCTGGACCAGTCTGAATTAGTCTGAACTGTGTCTGAACCGTGCCTGAACCGTGCCTGAACCAGTCTGAACCGTGTCTGCAATGAACTGTGCCTTAACCAGTCTGAACCGTGCCTGAAGCGTGTTTAAACCACTCTGAACCAGTCTGAACCATGTCTGAAAACCAGTCAGAACCATGTCTGAACCGTGTCTGAACCAGTCTGAACCGTGTCTGAACCAGTTTGAACCGTGTCTGAACCAGTCGATCTGAACCAATCTGAACCGTGTCCGAATCA
>CAMXCT020001112.1:435000-495000 GCA_947184155.2 Cladocopium goreaui
AGTCATACATACATGTGCTATGTATCTACTGTATCGACTTCCTGTTTACTACCTGTGTACTCTGACAACACTACCTCTGTTGAACATATACCGTACCTACCATACATGTCAATGATGCCATGCATACCATACCTATCATATCTATCATACATACCATACATACCATACATATGACATGTAATTACCACACCTACCATACATACAATAGCATACATACAATAGCAAGCATACATGCCATACATACCATACCTACCTTAGATAGGACATATTCCATACCCATCATAGTAACCATACATCCCATACAGACCATACATACTGTCATATCAAACATACCATATCCAACAGACTTACATACCATACCTACCATCCATACAATACCACCCACTCATGCCATACATACCATACCTACCATACATACCAAACATACCATACTTTCCAAACATGCCATACCAGACCGACCATACACACCATACATACCCACCATACCATACCACACCCCCACCACACCACAGGGGGGGGAGGGGGTGAAGAGGGGCCCTAGCGTCTACTTCAAGATCAGCTAAGGCGTCTTCCCCAATGACAGCACTTGTTTTACTCAGCCTGTTGCCGGTCCGTGCTTGTCTACAGGGTTACTCTATATACCTCTTTCTTGAGCCTTGAAGGGCGCATATAAATGTGCTCAATACTCATGCATGTACCTATGTAGGTATTAGGTCGAAACAAAAACACAGGCACAAATTCAAAAGCAATGAGTAGAGCACTATGCCTTGCCGTACCCAATTGGTATTAAGAGTATCTTCCTGACTTCTCTACACAATGGCAAATAGCAAAAGAAACCGGAGTTACGCAGTGGCTTCGAATTGAAAAACACGTGAAAGCAGCGAATGTCCTAAGGACATGTCGAAAAAGAACAGCGGATTCGCTAATTTTTCCAGTAGTGACCAATGGTGCTTCGCGCACGGTCTCTCTACAGGCAAAATGCCTCGCTCTACCGGTGAAAGTTCGAATTGAAAAGTTCGGGTTCGCAAGATTCAGAAATTCAGGTCATACGAAAACAATTGACCAAATCACGAAATAAACGGAAATAGCGGATCTCCAAAGTTGCTCATTCAAGCAAACAATGGACTGAAATCGAAGTTAGTAAATTTTTGAAGTTCGCTCCATTCGGAGTGGTCTGCTCGCCGGATGATTCATGGAGATAAATGTATATAGTATCTCTATTTACAAGAGTCTCTATTATACATTAAATTGAAGTTCAGACACTTGTGGCATTATCTCTATCTAAAAGAGTATATGCCATCTATGTGAAATAAGTTGAACGCACAGAAAAACTGTACACGGCTTCTCATGCTGTGTTATCTTCAATTAAAGAAGTGTACACTCACTCATCGCCACTCACTTGATCTCCATGGTCTGGACGCTGAAGATGAGGATCCACCCCACTCTGTGTTGCCCTGATACGTCGATGCTTGATCTTCATATGCCTTTCTCTTTTTCTCCTTCTGTCTTTCCTTTCTTGAATCAGCATGCTGCTTCTTCTTGTAGGCCTGTTTGTAATGATGTCGTTCATTCCATGACATATCAGAAGGATCAAGATGGATAAGAATTGGATTATGAGCATCGCGATCATTTGGAGCAACCATGAAGATGTTGTGATCACCATGTAAGCAAGTTTCATTTACCTTGAAGTAAAATTCACCCACATAGTTCATGTGATCTTCATCCTCAAAGTCTTCTGGGTGTTCCTCACACATCAAACGTGAATGACCCCACTCAACACCTGTTAACATACAACAATCACCTTTACCATTTGTCTTGTTCATGAGCTCGTCGGTGTATGTTGCTGTTGTAATGCCATCCAAGTGCGTTGCAAGAAAATCCAAGTCACGATAACTGCAAGAAATGAAATGCTTGACCTTGATTGGAGGGCAAGTTGGATCAAAATTCTTGCGCATGGCTTGTGTTGCAACACCTACCATTCTGTTAATCCAGAATTGGATAAGGCTGTGTTGATATGTAGGGACACCTGGAGATTTTGGTGTGCTGTAATAGCATGCCTTGTTTCCATCACCTGCGATGAAGTCAACTTGATATCTGGCACACTCAAAAGCCATAACAGCTAAGCTCTCACCAACAATCCCAGCAGAGTCTGATGCATACTTCTGTCCGACGTGATAAACGCACACACGTGTCATTCTCATCCTAGCTCTTGTCAAGTCAACAATCTCATCTGTCTCTACAAACTTCACTAGCATGCATCACAAACCAGGAACATACTAATAGGTGAATAAACCTGACTCCTGCCCAACCACCAGAGCACTAATCCTTTTTCATGGATTGGCTTGATCACACACAGGTGGAGCAGCTGCTGGGCAGCAGCAGCTCCACCACACCAGCCCCGCAGGGCCATGAGCACTTGGGCTCAATCCCAAACATAGGCAAAAAATCTTTCAGTGCCCATGTTACAGCTTGCACCATCAGCAAGCAACTTCATAAACACCTGACAAAAAATTGCCTGTCACAAAATCAAGGCCAGGGGGCCTAATCCAAACTTGCCCCAAACAGGTGGCAATGTGGAGGGTAACAACCCGTGAGCCAATGCAGGGAGGGGTGGGGTGGAAAAGAGAAAACAACAAACAGGCAAGCGGGTTGGAAAGCACTACCTCTCAGGGAAAGGAGAGATGAACAACTACTAGCCCAACCAGGCTTGCCACTAGCTGCAAAGCATGTTCAGCCAACTCATGAAGCAACAACAGGGTAAATCCCGACAAACCAACAAGGTATGCAAGGTGAAGTTAGAGAGAGTGGTGTTCATGTGTGCAAGCCCACATGAAAACAGCACCTCTACAAACTTCACTAGCATGCATCACAAACCAGGAACATACTAATAGGTGAATAAACCTGACTCCTGCCCAACCACCAGAGCACTAATCCTTTTTCATGGATTGGCTTGATCACACACAGGTGGAGCAGCTGCTGGGCAGCAGCAGCTCCACCACACCAGCCCCAAAAACGGTGTTGATCAAGCAGGGCACTAAAGTCTCACAACTTCCCACACGCAGTGTGCCCGGCGCCATTCCAAGGCTTTTCAAGAATGGAACACACATCAAACTCCATTCTATTAGCTGCGTTGAAATTTTCATAGCAGCCACGACTCAGGGCATCAGCCCACTCATTGCGAACACCCGCACCATGCTGCGATGACAAAGATACACCATGCTGACAGCAATAAAACCCAATCGCTTGCAGCACATAGCACATGGGTGCCTTCATGGTCAACTGTTTGCGAGTCAATGCCACCACGCCATTATTGTCACACTGTCGCATTTCCTGGATGTGTGAAATGCCGAAGTCGCCCCAGCAAAAGCAGCAGCTGTGCCAAAGCTTCAAAAGATGCAATGAATGACTGCAAATTTTCGGACTGTAACCATGCTGGAAGATCTTTGGCGCGAAACTGAATACTAAACCACAAAACAGTTTGTGGGGATGGAGCCACGTGAGAGGGGCACCACCATCCTCCTACACCGCAAGATGAAGAATCAGCAAATGCATCAGCAGCGCCGAAGCCATGTTCCACCTGAGTGCAACGCAGGGGAAGCGGTTTTGCACGGAAACAGCATTGAAAAACAAAGTGGCCGCATCGATCGAGATCTTGTTGGTTCGCACCTTGGCACTGCTATAGTCATAGAAAACGCAATCAATTGCACCACGTTTCAAACGCGGAGTCTGAAGCGGGACATCGCTTAGCGCACGCACAGCACAGTTACTTACTGAATGTAACTTCCAACCCTGCTGTAAGTCCCACTGCGAAAAGCTATGCTTCAAACGTAGATTGGGGTCCAGTGAGCCACGCATGCATTCAAATTGCGCGGGCAACAAGGCACGAAATACACACAAGGGTTTGAACAATAAGTTATATAAGCATCGCAGCCACGGCTTCAGCCATGAAGCACCCCCGCAATACCAGAGCAAAAGGCCGATAGCTTGCTCCACCAGCTTACGTTCAACCCGCCGGTTCTCTACCAGGAGACAAGAAAGCAACTGCTGCAACTTCTGCTTCTTCGCGTTAGGCAAACAAACTGTAGCATTGGAAAAATGGAAATCCCACCCAATCCAGGAAATAGCACTGCCCAGTTGCAATTTTTCCCAACTGATCGGCATACCGATCGACAGCAAGAACATCAATGAAGTAGTTGCAACCAGCGGCGCCACATCAGCGGGAAGCAAGAGGAGGCCATCATCAACATATACCCACAATGCGTGTGGTATCCAAACCCAGCGATGCAAGAGTCGCACAAGAAATGAAGAAGCACGCGAGAACCAGTAAGCCGCCCAGCGGCAGCCAAAAAAACAGGTTCGGTAGGTATACCATTCTCCATCTAAAACAAAAGTGCTATACCCTTGTTCTGCAGGTCGTACACGAATTAGCTTGTGGGCTCCACGAATATCAAAGGAAAAGGCAGAAAAAAGTTTGTCAAGCGGCGTTGCGCTAGCAACTCTTTGCACGCAGCTCAAAGTGGACAAGCGAATCTTTTCCAGAATCACGCAGCGCGAATTTGCACCAGAAACCGTGGCATCGCCAATCAACCGTGGTTTCTTGCCCGGGATTTTCACCAAGCCCAATTTACCTGCAGCAATCTTGTCCCCCCAGCGTTCCTTCGCTTCCGCTTCACCTCCACGTAAATGCATGAGACAACCAGCGTCAATATCCTTTTGAAGCAACTGTTTTGCCAGGGGTAAATCTTCAGCTGCCGAGCGCCAAGGCTCAAGGTGAACCAAAAGATCACAAGGAACCAGCTCAGGCTCAGGTGCCATTCCATCAAAATCTACTGCATCCCAGACACCAGAAGGTGAAATCGGGGATTCGATGCCTGTAGGAACCCCTTCTGAAAGAATGTTGGGAAGATGTGGATCAACATCAACAGTCATCTTGGCCAAAGCTTGCCAAACGGAAAGCAGAAAAGGCTGATTGGGTTCGACATCACCGTTGCAAGAAAAACCATGGTTACGCAAAAAACCAACAATCTCTTCACGCAAGTGTAACACTTCTTCAGCAGAAAGCAGCTCAGCATCCGTGGGGTTAGAGACGTGCGCCATCAGGCAGGGAACTAGACGCCATTCCATAGCTAAAGATTCAAACCTGCGGCGAAGATCACGAAATAAATCGTCCTTGACCCGCGGCTGGAACCAATCAGCCGTAGAGCAGATTCCCCCTCCGTCTGGGACGGGCACCCCACAGTAATCTAACTCCGACCTTGTCATCACCTCTGCTTCTGCAGGCGGCTGCCGATGACACACAGATGGATTGTCACCTGACGACCAAATGGCTGCGGAAGCATCAAACTCTGCCACTTGGGGCTCCTTTGATAGTCATTCAGCGTGCTCAAATCGGCAATTTTCACCAAAGCTGCATTTGCCAGACTTCTTGAATGCAAAGCATACCTTTTTTGCACGGGGCGCCTCCAGCCCTGGAGTATGCGCGTTTTTGATCTTCGCAGATTTCCCAGCAGGTTGTGGCAACGGCCGCTTCCCTTTCTTATTGTACAAATCGGATTGCGGCAGCAGTTTTGGCTTCGGCTGCAACCAAATGTGAAGACAATTTCGCACGGCAACTAGTTCATGTAGGGCTTGATCTAAGCTGAAGCCAGCGCCCAGCAGCGCATTCAATTGGCGACAGATCTCCCCATCTGCCGCTTCAGCTTCAACCAAGGAGGGACCCCGCAGGCCCACTGCATGCAAGCCATGAGCACCATACAGTTCCATGAAAGCGTGAACTAGGCGACGAGCTCCTCCTAAATGACACCATCCTATCAAGGCCCATGCCACCGCACGCAACATCAACAGGCGTTGAACCCCAAACGGCGAAGGAGATGGCTCTTGCTCGGGTGGGTCAGCGTGCCCTGCCGCATCCGCCAGCAGGTCTAAAAAGGAACGATCTCGCTTGGTAGAACCTTGCTTGACTCGGTCTGCTTGGGCTTCACTCAAGATCCTTTTCCAAGGAATGTATTTCAACTCTTGTTGACATTTTTGCGCATAAACCATTTGCACCAATGCTTTCCCGGGGCGAGCATCGCCCTCTACTACCTCTGCCGGGTATTTCTTTGCAAATTCAGACCAAAGCTGTTGTAACACATCACCGGACAACCGAGGCCCTACATCCATGCCAAGAAGTGAAGGGGCCATCTTTTCAGCTGGCGTTGGTGGGCCAGGCTGCGGGGCTTCGCACATAAGCTTGCATTCTGACAACAGACGACGCAATCGTCCAGCTTCTACACACTGAAGTTTCGAGGGGGCCGATGAAAGATCAATTCCAGCGGCATCGAGAATTGCTTCAATGGTATCATCCGCCCCATCTTTGAGTGCCCAATAGAACTCAGCAGGGCTCTTGAAACCCAAAGGCTCCAACGCAGCACAGACTTTCTCTGCTAGCTTGACTTTGGCGCATAAAGCTGCAAATGAAGCAGCCGAATCCATTGCAGCACAGAGAAAATGAAAGCAATCTGCAACAAATGATAGATCGAACTGGCGACAAAGCAAATGTTTCTCCAGCTCAGGCGTTTGCTGACCGTCCAACCCCAACACCAGAATGAAATGCGGAAAAGTTCAGGTTTGGAAAAAATTGCAACCACACCGAACCACTTCATGCACCATAATTCCAACAACAGGGATACCCTCGACCCCCTACCAACAACACAAAGGGACACACGGTCTCCAACAAATACTTGTAATTTTATCAATACACAACAAAACAAGGGACACACAGTCCCAAGGAGCACTTGAAGCTCCACCAACAAAAAACAGGGACACATAGTCCCAAGGAGCACCTGCGGCTCCACCAACAGGGGCACACACGGCCCCACCAACAAAACAGGGACACACAATCCCAAGGAGCACCTCTCCAACAGGCTACTTGCTCTTTTAAAACAGGGACACACAGTCCCAAGGAGCACCTGAGGGCATACAAGCCCCACCAACAAAAAAGGACACAAGTCCCAAGGAGCACTGAGGCTCCACCAACAGGGCACTTCGGCCCCACCAACAAAACAGGGACACACAATCCCAAGGAGCACCTGAGGCTCCACCAACAGGGACACTCTCGGCCCCACCGACAAAACAGGGACACACAGTCCCAAGGAGCACCTGAGGCTCCACCAACAGGGACACTTTCGGCCCCACCAACAAAACAGGGACACATAGTCCCAAGGAGCACCTGAGGCTCCATCAACAGGGACACTCTCGGCCCCACCAACAAAACAGGGACACACCGTCCCAAGGAGCACCTGAAGCTCCACCAACAGGGACATACACGGCCCCACCAACAAAACAAGGACACACAGTCCCAAGGAGCACTTGAAGCTCCACCAACAAAGAACCAAGGGGCAACCCACAACAGGAACACACCTGACCCCAACAACACAGCCAGAACGGCACCAGCCAAGCAGGGACACATTCCGCTCTACCTGACCTACCAACAATTAGGGACAAGGAATACATGCAACTCCAACCCTTTAACTGGACTAACAAACAGCAGCTCACTATCCATCATGAACAAAAGCAACCATAGTGAAAACACCATCGCGGGCTTGGCCACGTGACCCACACTCTTTCACAAGCAAGAAGAGCAAGCACCATGCGCGCATGGAAAAAATACTTCTCCACTGGCCGATGGGTCTGAATGCCAAACTTCCCATTGAGGTTGCTTAATTGCACGGCATGGCGCGCAAGCTCTCCCAAACTGCTTTGATCCAAGCTCCACTGCTGCATGATAGAAAGCGCTGGACGTGTTCACGATAAACACACCTGGCACTACTGTAGAGTTCCTAAGGTCGTGCTCAACTTCCTTGTCTTTTTCTAGGTCTGAATCTACATGTGCTTCAGATTCTGAAGAGGATGAAGATGACGAGTCCTCATCATCAGACACCTCAGTTTCTGCATCCGATGCAGGGTCCCAGTCGCTTGACCTGGCAGGTATCAAACCTGACCAGAATCTGCCTTCCAATGGCACTAGAGGTGCGGTTAAAGCTGTTTCTGCCACAGGATGCTGCGCACCGCGGCTCTGTGGCGCCAGAGGAACCCAACCACCACGAATAGCTTGCAACACACGCAACTGCGCACGAAGAGCGGGAAGAACATCATCACGCGAATATTTGGTTACCATCTTGCTGCCAGAATCAACCGAGCGATGGTGGCCCCACAATAGCCGCTGGTGCACATCTACATCTAATTGCAACCCCCAAGATAGACCTGTTGTTTTCAAGCTGTGCAGCGTGTAGCTGCTGGCTTGAGCAGTGACACTGATACTAGAAGACGCCGAAACATACCAAGTGCATAAGCGAAATTTGCGCGAGCTCCTCGTGGACCTGCCAAAAGAAAATCGCATTCCTTCATAGCTTCGCACAAACGCCGGAGCCCGGCATCCCAAGTAGAGAAAATTCCAAAACACAGCAAGCCAAACGGCATGCCATCCTTTGCCGATTTGCAGCGATAACAGCGGCCACGAGCAATGCTATTTTCTATTTGCAAAGAATCACGTTCAACTTGCTGAAGATCAGAAAAACGAAGCGCCCCCCAAAACATCACTAAAAAGGCTACTAGGGCCATAGTTTCCTGAGTTGCACCAACGGCCAGGTCTTCGTGAATGCGCGCTTCAAAGGCTGCAATTACCGATAAAGGCAAAGGCAAAGCTTCTTTCCGTGCTTGACGGGACATTGATGAATCACACCAAACCGTCACAACAGGTTTGGAAAGCATGTCAACCCAGTTTTGCCAACCCATCAATGTAGCAACAAACTTCAAGGCGCACAAGGTGTTCTTGGCCCCACCTTTAGATTTGCCGTTGGTCACGAGTCCCTGCAAAAAGGCCACCATGTCACCTTCTGGAGGCTCAAACACAGGCCATTCATGAAGTTGCGCAAAATCAACCCAAAGACGCCAGTTTGGCAAGTGACGGCGTAGTGTAGCGTGTGCTTTTGTCCGCAACAACCGCTCCAAAGTACTAGCCGCGAATTCACCCAGATTCGTAAAGGCTGGAGCTAGTGGAAGCAAAGGGTTCAGCAATGTTGCCCACAAGCTTGTCCAACTTGACAGTTCAACTTCGTCAGCATGTTGCTCTGAGCCTGTGCCAGACAAAATTGAACATGCAGGTACTGGATGAACCTTCGCCTTAAACCCAGCAGGCGCAGATGCACTGCCAAGAGACTGCTGCAGAGGAGCCAGCTTAGGCCAAAAGGCCCAGGAATCTGGCTTGCTGCTAAATGCCGGCAATGGCCAACCAACAGGCGGCGGTTCCAACAACACGGCTGACCCCCAATAATACGGTGAAGCGGTGCCGGGCTTGGCATAATATGGGCCAAGGCCCGCACGCTTTTTTGCGCGATCTAGGGCGCAAGCAGCAAACATAAAAGAGAAAACAACAAACAGGCAAGCGGGTTGGAAAGCACTACCTCTCAGGGAAAGGAGAGATGAACAACTACTAGCCCAACCAGGCTTGCCACTAGCTGCAAAGCATGTTCAGCCAACTCATGAAGCAACAACAGGGTAAATCCCGACAAACCAACAAGGTATGCAAGGTGAAGTTAGAGAGAGTGGTGTTCATGTGTGCAAGCCCACATGAAAACAGCACATCTCGATCCTTTGTCTTTCCCCAAGATACTTCAAAGATTGCCCATGAGACTTGTCGAACTCGTGTGTCGTTGTCATCTGTGTGATATCCAGCAATTTGCTTGATATAGCCATCCTTTCCAAGGCGAGCTGCCACCATCAAGTCATGATAGTCATTGAAGCAAGTTTTGAAGTCAACCTCGTTGAGTCTTTCTCTGTGAGGATACAACGAACCAGCCTCGCAATTCATGAAAAGATGTCCTCCAAAGTTCTTGATGACATTGATGAAGTAATTGTTGAACTGTGATTTGGTTTCAAATTTTTCATGATCCTCATCGATAGTGTAGTCAATGTGTGGAATGAATTGTTGAAATCTTTCTGGAACCGGGCATTTTTCAAATCTGTTTCTGCACCAGTTTCCCAAATTCCAAAACATTGCTGTTATCTGTGGAGAGGATCTGTATGGAAATTCAGCATCCTTGTACGTTGGGTCTGATAGGCCTCCACCTAAGTACCTGTAAGCCAAGCTATGCAAGATCATACAGTAAGGCAAGACCTTGTGTTCCTCAACGTAATCTTGGAGTACCTTTTGTGAGATTTCCAAAATCGTCATCAATCCTCTGTTCTGCTTCTTTTGAGGATCTTTCTGCCTTGTCTTGATGAAGAGGATGCATCCTTGGATCACTACAACCATATTCAATGCGCTGATTAAGTTCTTGTAATTCTAGTTGTGGATCCTGATTCTTGTGTCTGGCAATGTACTCAACCATCAACTGGTCATCTGTAAGATGGTACCAAAAATCATGATGTGGAGACATGGTCTTCCTGTACTTAACATGCCAAAACATATGTCGATGCTTCGAAGACGCTGGATAACCTTTGTTGTAAAATCCTGCCCATTCACCATGGTAACCATCTGAAAAACAATCCTTCAATCTTCGAAAAACTGAATCATCTTCGTTTCCAGTGATATCTTGACCATAGTAAAGTCGAACTGCAGGTTTCACTTCAGGAGCTGTCTCATCATCTTGAATGTCTGTCTTCTTCTCCCCTGATTCCTCCTTTTCTGAGGAGCGTTCAGGTGGAGCTGATTCCTCTTTCTCTGAAGAGCCTTCAGCTGGGACATGTGGCTCCTGTGTGTCTTTTTCTTCTTCTTTTTCTTCGTCAGCAATCTTCTCTTCTTCATCCTTTTCTTTCTCTTGTCCTTCTTCTGGTTTGACAAAACTTTCCTTGATCTTTCGTTGAACATTCTGATTGCACATACTGATCCATTTCAATGTACACTCAACCAATTTGTCATCATCAGTTTCCAAAATGATATGTTTGTCCTCAATGTTCAAACTTTCAATGGTATGCTTGTACTCAGGATCACCTGCGCCTGGTCTTTGAAGATCTGGAAGTGGAGTGTCTGGATCATCGTCCACCATATGAGGATCCTCTGCTCCAAAGAAATTTTCTGCGCCAAGGTGTTCATTGTCCTTGAGAACTTGGTCAATATCCAGTTTGAACTCATAGTACTTGTCGTAAGAGATCTCATAACCCATCATAGGTGCATACTGCTCCATAAATGTTGAAAAGGAAGCATCTGATAATGCTGACATCATCAACCATAATGAGAAGAAGCTTATGTCACCACGTTCAAGGGGTTGACCTCCTTCAAGATCATCTCCTGTGAGGACTGATTGGCCTGCGAGTGTAATATCATGGAGGATCTGTCTGTGCTCTGGTTTGAGTTGCCTGACTAAGAACAGTCCCTGTCGATCTTCCATATTTCTTCGAGGATTTGCATCAGGTAATACCTCACTTTCTTGTTGTGGTTGTGTTTCCTCTCTTTCTTGAGAGCATACACCTTCTTCCTCTCTTTCCTGAGAGCCTGATGCCTTTTCCTCCTCTTTCCTGACAAAAACTTGTAGTCTTGGCAAAAACTCCAAATCATCTTCAGCATCATCATCATCGTGACCTTCCATGTCCACATTCTGTTGCTCTGATCCTGGGATGTGAGCGATCTTGTCCTTTCCAGCTACCCAGATGTAGCCATCGAGCTTTGTAGATGTGTGGAAGTCACCTGAACCGCATTCCCTGACCTTTGTCCTTGCTCTTGCAGATTGATGGAATGCTTCATGCTGAAAGAATTGATTGTAGGCATGTTCAACAAAGAATCTGTAGGATTGAGCTGTCAATTCCTTTCTGCTATCCACAAATTGTCGAAGCTTGTTCAAAGCAAAAACTGTGAAATGGCTGAAGCTAGCAGGTGCTTCATCTTCATACAGATCGATTGCCATGATCATCATCTTTGTGGAAAACGAGAAATGCCGTTCAGGTTCTGGGATGACTGTTCTCTTGTTCATGGGAACTGTAATTCCTTGAATAGTCATGTCATACCCATGTGTGTTCAACTCCAGTGCATCCAAAATGTTACCATCACGGTCCTTCTTTCTCCTGCAGAAATCTCCCCAGAGTTTGTTGTTCTCTCTAATGAACTGATCAAGATGCTTAGTGTAAAAGACAAAGACTGCTTCTGAGAGATACTCCATGTCCTTCTGTATTGCTAAGTCTCTTTCGTATAGCAAGAACTTCTCTCTCCATTCGTCTCTGTTGATACTGTGTCTGTCTTCCCAACCTGTTGGGGCAACTTGACCTCGCATCCAGTCTGTCCAATATTGTCGACAAGAGTTCATGTAACCTTCCATGGCTTCAATATTTTGCTCCTTATGGAAGTGTGCCAACATGCGTCCAATTTCCCAAGCTCTTGTGAAGAGTAGGCATTGATGTCCTGTCCATGGTAATTTTTCCCAATCTGAGCGAGTGATTGATTGTCTACGAAGTGCTATCTTTTGTGAAGAGAGTAGTAGGTTCCATTCACGCAGAACTATCACTTTTTCTCCTGAGGAGTTCTTGATGAGTTCACCGCTCTCTTCTCTTGCACAGACAATACCTGCCTCATACAGGACCCAGGGATTCGATGCAGAAATTGAACTTTTGGTAGCCTGTTCTACCACAGGGTCTTCAATATCATCTGGTGGATCTTCTGCTTCCCAGAGATTGACAGCCTCTTCACCCATTGGGTCGTCATGGACGTCCACTGATGGCTCCTCTTGTTGATTGTCTTGAGCATCTTGTTGAGGATCATCATGTTGTGGTGATTCTGGACTTCCTGATGAGGAGCGTTGTTGCTCCCATGCATCTTGAGGTTCCTCTCTTTCTTGAGAGCGTCCTCTTCTTGATGGCTGTTCATATGGATTTTCCATGGGTTCATCAGCCTGCGCAGATACCTCTCTTTCTTGAGAGCCTTCTGCTGCAGATACCTCTCTTTCTCGAGAGCCTTCTGCTGCTGCACCATAGATTGATTCCACAATCGGGTCAAAGTCATTCTCGTTGCATAGTGGTGTACCAAAAACTAATCTTCCATAGTTTTGTGGAACCTGTTGACCCATGAACTCCCATGCTGTGATTCTGACTTCTTCAGGAATGTCTTGTCCAGGAATAAATGTTGGACCTTTCTCCTTCATGACATGGTTCCATGTTGTATTGGTGTGCCATGAACCACCTGTAACTGATGGAGGTAGAGAATGACCACGTCCTTGATGAACAACGTTACATGCAATGGTAGGGAGTTGTTCCTTGACATGGAGGTACTGGAAAGGAATGTCACCATGAAATAAAATGACACCATTCTTTGTCAGATAGAGTTGGTTGTCCACAATAAAACTTGGATCCAACACGAGGTACACTGGTCGCCTATAGTTTCTTGGAGGCTTCGTGCCCTCTGCCATCCTTATGTAGCCCTGACCATTGTCATTGTGGTACATGAAGTGAACTGCATCCCTTCTGCCTTTTCCACTTCCTTTCACAAAGGTCTTCAGGCCTGATTGTTGAATGGAATCTAAATTCATGTAATCAGTGACATGAAAAATCCAGCCCAAACTCATAGCCTCATCATATGTCAGTTGGTGGTGTGCCACAGTGGGATCGACAACTTGGTTGCTATGTCCTTGAAAAGCACCAAGACGAACGTCGAATGGATACTCTGCCATTGAGCTATATGGGTACCACTGCCATCTCATGGAGATCTCAACAAAGAAACGTTGTTTTGGATTACACAGTAACATAGCAGCAAAATCTGCTCCAGACATGTGATATTCCTTTGGATTGTCTCCTTGCATCTGATCAAACAGTAAGGAAATGTTCATAGCTCCACTGGCAGTGAATAACGTTTTGTCTCTGCAATGTCTCAACACATTGGATAGCCTCTTGCTACATGACATATAATAACTTCTCCTTGATGAGCTAGTCATGTCCACGTGGAAATCATTGCATCGTTCATCAAACCAGTTTTCTTCTGCCTGAGTTGTAAAGCCACAGAGATACTTCAGAAAACTTGAAGTCCATTTCAAAGATTCATCAAATTCTCCATGACTAGTTCCCCAGTGCAAAATCCAAGCTATTGCGTCCATGAACATTTCATGTCTGTCAGTTGGTCTCATGTTGTGTGGACCCATCAATGTATGTAAATTGCGCTCTCTCTTCTTCCTCACTTGCTCGTGAGCCTGAAACCAATCTGTTTGGCGCCTGTAATCATAGCAAAATGATAAATGATCCTCATTGGGTAATGTCGATGGTGTTCGAAATTGGTCAGCTGGGATTTCCTCTGATCTTCTCAGAGCATATCCATCAGCTGAATGTCTTCGACTAAAATCATAGCTTTGATGTTCTTGACCTCGAGTGTTCGATTGTGCCTGATCACTAGATGATGCGGCTGAGGCCCTGTTCCACCGGCTAGAGCTCGACATGTTGAAGAAACAGTGCGATCCTCGAGACTCTGCCTCTTGAGCCGCAGGCACAAATTCAAAAAATAGTCAAGAATCCCTCAAGGTGTCACCTAACAGAAATACATCATGTCTGAAATCAACATGACTGCAAACTGTTGGCAACCATGACCTGAGGTAAGCCTTGTGTTCCAGTAATGATCTGAATGGTGGATGAGCATCAACTTCTTTAAGAACACCTTGTCGAACAGCATCAATAAGATTCTGAGGATTGGCAGACTTCTTGGTCAAACAATCGGCTAAACACCATTGAGTTCTGATATGTGACAAGTCAGCAATGGAACCTGAACATGCTTCTTTCCTAAGCATCTGAATCATATGAATGGTCTCTTGTTGTTCAGGAACATGAGTAGTGCTGGCAGTAGTCACAAGATTGTTTGCATCAGTCCTCATATGAATCTCACTTGAAAGTCCAGTGATGTCCTTGATCAGTCCTCTCAACATTTGACATGTACCATAACACTTCATGAGTGCATACAACTCTGCAACAGTTGTGCTCAACGTGGTACGTTTGATTTTGGTTGATTCAAAGAAAATAAGAGAACCTCTGGTGTTTTTGCTCTTTTCCTTTCTCGGTTCAGCCATGAAAATAACCATTGCGCGCTGTGAGGATTTGTCGCTGTTGTTCCTAAACGCTGCATCTGGCATTGCAACTAATCTAGGATCACCTTGCAGTGGCCAGAACATAAGTTCCATCGGGTCACCTACAATTTGCCTGCAAAGTTTGTTCAGCGTTTTGCAATCACCTATGGTGGGGGAAGCAGCGGCAGAAGCACAACGTGAAAACTGATAACATGACTGAAATTGGGTTCTTGATTGTAACCAGTTGATACTACCTAAGAGTGATCTGTAGGCAGTGTGGAGATCTTTGTCACATTTGTCTTCATCCTTCAAACCTTTTGGTATGACAACCTCAGTAAGTTCACTGACGCAAAGTGATTGTTCAACAGTGATATGTGATTTCTTCTTGGTCTTCTCATCAATGATCCATTTCACACGTTGACCAGTGAACATCAAATCATTCACATCTTCATGACCAATCTTGAATTGTGACTTGACAACTTTCTTGAACTTCTCCAGAAACTCTGGAGTTCCTGTAATGAACAAGTCGTCAACATGCAAACAACACATGCCAATAGGTTTTCTTCCCTTGGCATTACTGCCATTCACAGGGTCCATGAAGTGTTCCAAGAGTTGTTCAACAATCTCTGGTGTCAACTGTGGTGTCGTGGCAAGATAAGTACGCTCTGAAGGTAAGAAGACTGAAACAAGTACTTCAGCTTCTTCTTCCAAACTTGTGGAAACATTGTCCTTGTTCATGTCATGATTCATCTCAAGCAACCACCAAACTCCTTTCCTCTTCACAATAGAAGTTCTCAAGTGAAACTTCTTTCGATCATAATGTGAATCAGGAGTTCTCAAGGCTTTTGCACGATAGGCAACTTGAGCATGACCATTTTCAAAAGGATACCAACCAGACTTGTGTTCAACAGATTCCAAAAACTTCAACAAAGTTTCATCAACAACAGGAGTCCAAGCACAATCTTCAACCTTCTTCTCCTTGAACTCTTTCCTCTGTTTCCATGTTTGGGTTTGTTGATAGCAAGCTGAAAACAATCTTTCTTCAACCAAAAGAGACTTATGAACTTCCTCAGCAATGTCGGAGGATTCATCACGCGTTTCCTCACTGTCTTGTGAGCTTACGTAGTATGTCACAGGTGCTGGTTCTGTTGCCTCAGAGTCAGCAAAGCTAACCTGTTTTGGCTCCTTGAAAGCACCATCATAGCATACATATGTACACCTGTCAGCTCTTGTTGGTTGAATACCAAGCGAAATCAGAAATTTGTCAAGGCGGTTCCACCATCTACGTGGTGCGTCCGCAAGTCCATAGACGGAACGAGTGCACAAACCAACCAAGTAAGGAGGCAAACCAATGTCAGTAGGCAACTGAACATGGATAACGCGGCGGTCTAAGTCGTATGTTTCCCCCTGAAGGAAGGCAGTTTTCAAGTCTAAATGGAGTAAATCCCAGTACATCGAGGCTGCATGCTGAGATGCCACACGAAAACCATACCTGGTAGCAGTAGGACTGTCAGTCTGTAAGTCATACTTTTGAGCATCTTGAAAGCCTCTACATACCCATCTAGCCTTGAACTTCTTGAACTGTCCATCCTTATCAACCTTGATGGTAAGCACCCATCTGCCAGTGACATAGTTATCAATCTTATGACGTCTCTTGTCTCTGAAAGTCATGGCAGTGAAATCCAGAAAACTTCTGAATTCTTCAAGCTTGGCTTGTTTGATCTCCTTAGCATACTTTCTCAAGACTTCTTGAGTGATAACTGATTCTGCCTTTGGCTGCTTCTTCCCATTCTTGGCAAGATACTGTTCAAACTGTTTGAATCCAGTAACATCGTATGAACCAAACTCAGGTGCAGCTTGGACCTTTGGTCCTAAAGGAACGAAAACAGTACCATCAACATCGACAAAATGAGAGTGGTCTGATGTGTAAGGTTCAGTGTCCACATCTTCTTCCTGAAGCTGGGCAATGTCATCCTCAGTCAAAACAGGAGTGTCGTCTGTTTCATATGGTTCTGTTTCATCATCATCATGTTGTGATGATACCAATTCTGGTGTTCCTTGTGAAGACTGCTGTTGCGCTGGCTGCGCAAAGTCACCTGGCGTAAACGATGTTGGTGTAGTAGTAGGCAATGGAATTGTATTATCATGTGAACTTGAGGCAGTAGGATCATGTGAAGGTCCTTCATCTTCATCTTCATCTTCATAAGGTTTCTGAGTAGGAACTGAAATTGGCTGAACATGACCTGGTAATTGAACCTTTGGCCTCTTGATAATCACCTTTGCCTTTGCCTTTGGTAAAGCATCAGTAGAATCAGTTGAGATCTGTCTCTGTTTCCTTTGAACTCTGATAGGCTCTGACGTCGGATCAGGTCCTGGTGGTGAATCGTCATCTTGTCCAGGATCAGCAATCTCTTCGATTGGAATGTCAGGATTGGAAAACGGAGTTGATGGTGAACTTGGTTGATGTGTTTCCCCCGAGTCCTGTATTCCTGGCATATCCAAATCATCATCAGGTGGTGGTCCATAATCATCTGGAATGATATACTCTTGATCATCATCATCACCTGGATCGGGTCCAGTATTGTAATCAGGTTGATTATCATCATCCAGAGGATCATCTGGTTCATCACCACTCAACATCTCATCATCATTTGGTGGAACATCACCATGCTGATCTGGATGAATGGGATCGTCACCATTTGGTGGTGTGCTACTTGAACTAGGAGGATCTTCAACTCTCCTTTTGATAGCACCAGTCGTTTCTCGTGAAAAGACGATCATACTCCATTCATGGATTTTGAACTGTTCATGATGTGGATACAACTGTGACACAAACATGAAGTAAACATGATCATAGTCACCAGGTTTCCAAATAAGTAGGACAGCATCTTCAGGATGTTGAAACAAAGGATTCACTCTTCCATAAGTTCCTCTGAACACACTGCAATCTTCAAAGTACATTTGAGGCAATGTCTTCTTTCTGACATCTTGAAGTCCAGGAATCAGTTCAATGATTCTGGGGTCAGTTGATTCTCTGACACTAGCCTCTGTACTCCTTGGCAACTGATCAATCTTCCTCAATGTTTGAACAAGTAACTGAGTGGTAAATCTCTGTGGAAGAATGTGCTTCAACGGCACTGGAATCGAGGTCTCAACATGATGCAAATCTTGCAACAAACACGAGCACTCAGGTTCACGGTCCAAAAACATTGACGTGCCACACAATGCTCCATCATCAAAATGTTCCAACAGATCTTCAAACAAGAAACATTGTCTCATGTTCTGCAAAGGTACAAGTTGTGTGAACTGCGCAATGAATGAACACAAGTGAGATGGTAAGACCTTCCATTGTGGATCATTCCAAAGCTTCCCTTCTCTATTGAAGGCATGCTGTGGTTCCAACATGTCAAAGTCTTCATCATGATTGTAATACACACGCAAGTTCTTGATTGAAGGATCACAACGACAGTAATTTGTCATGTCAAGGTTGAAACAACCAATGTGATACTTGATTCTGTCCTTCTGAAATTTCTTCCAAGCCAAAAACTGAGCAAATCCTGAATCAGGTGGTGCAATCACCAAGAAACCTTTTCCTCGGTCAGCTTGCCATTTCATCACATCAAGGCAAAACTTGAATACCGAGTATTTCCAGGAATTTGGTGAAGGATTTGTGATCAACACGTATTCAGGATCAAGCTTCTCAAGTTGTTTCCAAACTTGGTTTTGTTTCTTTTTGCTGTTGAAACTCCAACCATGCTTGTGGTCAATGGGTTCACCAACCTTCATGTTCAATCGTGCCATGTGCCAACTAAGACCAGTGTTGCTACTAAAAAGTTCCACAACATCACACTTGCCAGTTTGACAAAACCAGTGAGCTTGTTCACCTAAATAGGCTTCAGCATATTCAGCTATGTCTGGTTCATAGTCATCTTCATCTTCAACTGCAAGTGGAACAGGTTCTGATGTGTCAAGTCCAGGAACAGCAACATCATGCCATTCATCATGGTCACGTCTCACCTTCGATTGATTAACACGCATGACTGCGTTGTCAACATGAACATTGACCATAGCACCTTCTTGAGAGATAACAGTACCTCTGATCCATCTTTCCTTCTTCCATGCCTTTGAAGCAATAGCATTAGCATTGACAGGGGAACTCCAAACGAAAACCTTGTCACCTGGTTTGTAAGGTCCATCTGATGGCATTGTTCGTTTGGCCATGTCATGTCTGAGGTCAGCAGCTTGTCTGGCTTCCTGATGTGCCCTCAGTGCTAACCTTTGCAACTCGAGTTGTGTTTTGTCTTCAGGTAAAGGATCAACACTAAGTTGAGCAGGATCAGAAGTCTCAATATCCAGAAGATCTGGTGGTCTTCTACCAGTGGCAATTTCCAAAGGAGAATAACCACTAACAGTGAGTTGAGTGTTTCTGGCCCAAACAGTACGCTTCACAGCTTCTCTGATAGTGATTCCCTTGAACCTATCATCTTCAAGGTTCTTGGACATGATTTGCCATTGTCGTTTGAAAAGTCTGACAGCTGATTCAGCTCTGTTAGGCCATGGGGTTCTTGAACCACAGGGACATTCCTTGATACCATGAGTTCGGTAATAAGTCAGAAAGTCTTCTTGAAAGAAAGCTTCATCACCTACAATGGCTTTAGGCATACAATTGTGTTCATCACTCCACAACCTTAGAGCCTGAATGGTCTCCTTGTTGTTCAGTGAGTTTTGTGCCGTAGCCCAAAGTAAGTTGGTTGCACCATCAAGAACAAGCAACACCATGTACTTGTTCTTCCTCAACTGAATTTCAGCATGATCAACAAAGATAACATCTCCAAAGTTGGTGGATCGTATGCCTGAAATTCTGGCTCGCGGCGGTGGTGCAATGGAAGTACTACACACACGACACTTGTTGTACATCTCCTCATACTTCTGATAGACAGAGTCAGGAAGTCCTAACATGGAAGTCCTTCGTCTGAATTGAGTAGGAGACATGTGATAGTGTTTGATATGAAGCTTGTAAAGTTCCACACTATCCTCCAGTTTCCTGAGCATCTTTCTGTATGCTGGTGTCATGGCTTGCACTTCACTACCAGGCAGTGGAATCGAAACTCGCCTAGGCTCAAGAGCATCACTACCTAGTTTCTCAACTTGACTTTCTGAATCTTGCTTACCACGGTTGCGCGCAGGTGCAGAATGTTTCGGTTCAATGACTTGAGGTTCATCTGAATCAATTTTGTCCAAACCTAACTCCCTAGCTACCTTATCAAGCTCATCTTCTTCATCAAGCTTGGGATAGGAGACAACAACCTTCTTTCTTGATGAACCTGATTGAGAGTCATCGACAACCTGAGGTTTCTGCTTACCTACGTGTCTTTTGGCTGCAGGTGGACCTACCTCAATCTTTTTCGAGCCTGGTCCATTTGAAATCGGTTTGCCTTCCTCCTTCTTTAAGGAGCTTGGCTTCTTCTTCTGTACACCTGATGGCACTGAAGAGGCTGACTCAGGGTGAAAAAGATCATCAATGTTTCCACGAAAGGGCTTTGCACGATCAATGTCACTTCTGACAATGTCATCTGGGATCACGTAGTCCTCCTTGATCTTGTAGATGGTCTTGCCCTTCCAGAACTCTTCACTCTGTTCAGAAAACCTCTTCTTCTCAGTGCGCCAGTTGTCCTTGTGAAGAACCTTCTTCTTGCTCTTCTGGAATTCCATGTGGGTTTCTCTCTCATCAAGAAGTTGATCTTTTGGAATTGGAGTTTTCTCTGATCGAGTCATCTCATGTAAGTTCATTCTCTTGTCCTTGTGGTGCCTGATGAGTTCACGACGTAGTGGATCAACCTGCCAGTAGTCACCAGTCACCAAAGCTTCTCCTTCATGATCATCTTGTTTGACAGCAATCTGGCTGTACTCAAAGTGATCGTGTTGTGAATAGAAACTTTTGACTTGTGGAGTCTTGAAATGAACTTGGCTCATGTACCATGCTACATCTTGTAGGTCGAGAATGAGATGAGTACTAATGGCTGTCCTCAAAACCATTTTTCTCATGCCAATACGTGCACAGGACAAATAAGCCTTCTCTGGAGTAAGTTCAAATTGAAATCCAAGGTTTCTCATCTGTGGAAGTGACATCAATAACGGGACATCACCTTCTTCGACAATGTCGAATTCTGTAAACTGAGTGTTCCATCCATGATCATACATGAATATCACGAGCTTCTCAGTACATTTTGATTGTTGTGAGTTTGCAAAGAAGAATCTTGAACTTGTTGGCTGAATTTCATACCAGAGTCCACTGTTGGGATGTGAGTCAACATATCTGCAAAATGCTTCAACTGCTCGTCGAGAGCCCATAGCTCTTGTGCATCCAAGATCCAGAATACACACAGTTGGTGGTGCAGAATTCTCTGTGTGAAAAGCTAGTCCATTCTCACATGCCAGATCAGTTTGTACAGTATGAAATGAAAAAGCACTCTGCTGTGATGGTTCCTCTATCTCTGTAGAGCATCCATGTGAAAACAATGATGTGCCTTCTGCCAATGGCTTCCATGAAGCCTCACCTTCTTGAAGACCAACTTGCCTGGGCACTACAGCTGGACGTTGTTGTACACCTTGTCGTAGTGCACCAACTTCTCCAACCAGAACAGGGAATCTCTTCATTTCTCTCCTGTTTTGATGTGCTCTTGCATCACGTTGGTTCTGTCCTCCACGACGAGTACGTCGTTGTTCATCTTGTGCTGCATACGTGGATGTCAAAACATCAACACGTGCTGGCTCTGTCTCTGCAACATCAACACGTGCTGGTTCAGTTGTTCCAAATGAAAAGAAACCATGACCAGAACTTGAAGCTGCAGAAGAATAATGAGCTTGTTGAGTTGGTTGATTCTGTATGGCAGGAGCTGATGTGGTCTGAGGTTGAACATAGTTCGACTTGCCTTTTCCATCTCCTGGCTTTCCTCCTTTTCCATCATCATCCTTGCCTTTCTTGCCTTTCTTTCCTTTTCCTTTTCCTTTTCCTTTCTTCTGGAAGTATCCATACTCATCCATGTAGTACAGATCATCATAGGCCCAATAGCCTTCATTCCAGGTTTGATCATCGGCCCAATAGCCGTCATAGTTTTCATTCCATTCATCTTCTTGCCATTCATCTTCATAACCTTCTTCACTCACCATGTGAGCACGGCCTTTTCTTCTTCCTTTTCCTCGGCCTTTTCCTTTTCTTGATTTGAAGAACCTTCGTCCTCCTCTGCCTTTTCCTTTTCCTTTTCTCTTTCCTTTACCTTTGCCTCGTCTGATGTATTTGCCTTGGAACCTTCTCTGATACCATGTGAAGTTGGCGTCATCATAAACCCAGAAAACATCTTCTAAGGCATCCAGGAATCCTTCTGCGCCGTCTTCTTCATCTTCGGCCCAATAGCCGTCGGTTCCTTCTAATTCACCTTCATCCAGTACGAGGAAAGATCTTCTCTGTGCCATGCCAGAGGGTTGCATCAATGGATTGTCAACTGCTGTTTTGGTAGTGCAAAACATTTCCAAAAACAGGTCACGTAGTTCTTGAATACTGTATCGATCGAGGGTTCGTCCACGATGTGTCATGATACTTGTGAGTGTGTTTCTCTGATCTTGACTCAGGTCAGCTAGACTTACAAAAATCAATGCTAGCAAATTTTCACCCAGTGGGAATGCTTGTCGCTGTACTTGTCTACGATCTTCCTGAAATTGTCTGAATGCCGCTAGTGCCAGTTCATCTGTCCAAGGAACAGCTACATGGGGTGTTCCTGAGGCTGCTGCTACTTCAGCTCTCTCTTGTTGATCTCGTTCATGTTCTTGACGTCGTTGTTGAACAAACAGAATTGCTTCAGGACTAGTCACTGTTACTTCTGGAAGTAAATCCATCCAAGACTCAATAAGTCTATTGCCAGTGAGTTGAAATCTAGTCATCCACTTCTGAAGATCCATGGTTCCTCTGTTGAACTTCATGAACTGCATGAAACGGTATAAGAACACGTTTTGGGCACCTTTGATGAAATGAGGTCGTAGAAATCTTTTGAAATAAGCCACTCCTTCATAGGGATCCCTGAGTAATTCTCTATCCAATAGCCTCTTGTATTGTTGAGCATCTCCTTCCAGTCTGTTGCGCAATGCTGGACCACGTTTCTCTGGTTCTAACTCCGTAATGTCACACCAGTCATCAATTGCATCCTCAAAAGCAAAGAAGCTGGTTCGCCCATCATAGGCTGGAGCAACCTTTGTGGTCATCTGTTGCGTCATATGAATCTGTGTATGCTGGGGTGCTCTTCTCATTGCATAAGAGTCATATTGGTTCCATTCATTTGCATCGACAATGTCGAAGTCATCATCATCATAGCCATGGCTTGCCATTTCTTGGGCTCTACCTGGAGCTCACCCTCAATGAGGGATCACAGCTCCGCTACCACTTGAAGAGGGGCCCTAGCGTCTACTTCAAGATCAGCTAAGGCGTCTTCCCCAATGACAGCACTCTTTTACTCTCAGCCTGTTGCCGGTCAGTGCTTGTCTACAGGGTTACTCTATATACCTCTTGAGCCTTGAAGGGCGCATATAAATGTGCTCAATACTCATGCATGTACCTATGTAGGTATTAGGTCGAAACAAAAACAGGGGGGGGGGTCCCCCCCTTTCGCGTGAAAAATCACGTGATGTCCTTGAGCAGCCCCCGGAATACTTGCTAAAGCAAGAAGACTCCAGCTAGCTGACGCTAGCTTTCGTGACTATGGAAAGATCCACCATTTTTCATGGGCAAACTCACTATTTCGACTGGGCCATCTATGAATCTATACCATAGCAAACTGTGAGTCATTACCAGGCCGGCTATCCCCACTGCCCAGAGGGATGGTGCAAAAAGTGATGTTCGTTACCATAAATACGTTTCTTACGGTTAACCAGAGGTCATTCAGAGTTCATTATAAACGTTTATGATAGTTTATAAACTAGGTCACTATGGTAGATATAGTTCATTATATCTACATTAATATCTACCATAAACATTCCATAAACCAGAGTTCATTCAGCCACTAGAGCCATTCAAAAGACCCCGTTTTCCCAATCCCATCTCATGAAATACTTACTTGTTGGTTGAAAATGGTGTCACGGTGTCCCAATCCTATGGCTTATCATAATCCCCAGTAAACCAGCTAGTATAATCCCTGGTTGCTGGTTGACCTACCCCTCTGAAAAATGATGGAGTGAGTTCGTCAGTTGGGATCATGACATTACCAATATTAATCCAATATCTGGAAAGTCAGAATCAATTCCAATCCATTCCATGGTTCCATTCCATGGTTCCATTCATGTTCCAAAGCACCAACCAGCAGCTAGGATACCCTCTGATAAACTAACATAGCTATGGAAATTCACCATTTTTAATGGCAAAATCCACTATTAATGGCCATTTTCAATAGCTACGTTAAATTACCAGAGGATAATCCCCCGCAATCAACCAGGCTATTTGGTTCATCCAACTATCATCCACTGAGATGCCTCTGCAGCGCTCATACCCTGAATTTGCTGTTGAAGCTCCTGCAGCTCCTCGGGTTTCATTTCGGATTTCACGGAAAAAACCGGGTACCCTCTGGTAAACTAACAGTTTGCTATTGAAAATGGCCATAGAAATAGCGGATTTACCCATTAAACATACATAGTGGTTTTCCATAGCTTTTTGTATGTTTACCAGGCCGGGTAAAACCATGGTGATTTCAGTGATTTCACCATGAAATATAGGCTTTGACCAAGAAACATGGGAAAAAATATGGAATGCCTAGACCCTCTGCTTATGACTCAGGTAGCGAACTGGAAAATCACCACTTTTAACCAAATCATCCTACGGATCATCGATTTTTCTGGGGCGGCTTGTTTTTGGCTATGTAAAATAACCGGAGGGTAAAAGCATGGGAGAACCATGATGTTCTCATCACCAACACCAATCTACAAAAAACATGGTGGAATTAACAGGGAAACAAGCAGCATCTTCTGATTCAGAACTCGGGGAAACATACATTAACAGTCATTAACACATATCACTCAGCAAATCCATCCAAAAACAGACATTCCCACTTGGGATTCCCAATTTCAAGTGGACTTACCAATGAAAAAAACGCCAAACAATCACCAAATACAGGTCAAAAAATGTTTGGCTTCGCACATCAAATTACCATCACATCAGCATTACAACAAAAACAATGATGGTCAACGCGTCAAACCACCAATTTTTGAGGTTCAGAAATTCTGATATCATTTGCCAATTTGAAATACATAAAACTTATACATAGATGCTATAATATTTATATATATATATATATATCTAATGATATGTTCCAAGCTCCCTATGGCCTCCATGCACCTCTCTTGGGCCTCCACTTCTCCTCGAAGCTCCTCGAAGCCAGCTGGCTCTTGGTGGGAATGCCACTTTTACCCATGGGTTTTGACCAAAGTTTAGATAACTGTGGTTTATGGGATTTATAACATTTTATAACTATGGTCTATGGGGAATATAAATGATATAACAAATATAACTATAGTATTCATGAGATTTAGTTTAATCAACCTATCAAATAATAGTAAATATAAGGGGTTCCTGCAAATCTTCTCTTCAAAAGCTACACTTATTGATGAGTCATCGTTTTGATGGCTGGAAAATCGTCTATTTACTTCGATGATCTTCCCACATGTTCTCCCACAAAGGTACGTAGGATTTACGTGGATGTACCAGCCATGTTTGATGACACCAGAGGGTATTAAGCAATATTCCATGTTATCCTATGGAAATATCCCATGATTCTCCATATAAGGGGCCTATAAAACCATATTAAACTATAGAAAACCAGAAACCTACTGGGATATCTCTATTTTGCCTGCAAATATATATAACTATATTATTCCGGTAAATCTCAAGTTGTGTTGACAATTTCTGGCCGTTTCCGGTTTCTGCAGGAAATCACCATTTTCCATGGAAAGTATCCCCACTGTGGAAGAAAAATGGTGATCATAAAACCGCTTGCTAAGTGGGATGGTGCAAAAAGTGATGTTTGAAACGCTTGAAAATAATCAACCCGATGAACTAGTAGCTAGTTCCTGGCATGTTTGCCTGGAGTTACCCAGAAAATTTATCCATGAACTCTGATGTGAAGCCCATCTGAATCCCACCCGAATGGTGATCTGCATAGCAAGCACTTCTCTTCCGCTCTGGACAGCCTGGCTCCATCTGGCTCCGGTGCTGTGGCAGTCTCTCCGCAATCACGGTGATAGTTAATCCCAGGAATCGTAAATGGGTTAGTTCACCCCAGTTACAAGTAATTGATGGTAATTTCATGGCGCTATTTCCTTCATATGCACAGTATATCCATTAACTGTACTTGGTGGATAGTTCCAACCCCAGTTACAGTTGTGAACTAATTGCCCCTACTTAGCCGAAAAAACCAAGGTTAGTTATAACTTATATAACTTACGATCCGTTTTAGATGAGCCAGTATGAATGGGGGAAAGGGATCTCAGTCCACATTTTTGGGTCTCATTCAGAATGACCTCTCCACAAAAAGGTGAAATGAATTGGAAGGCGATAATAGGATAGTATATTAATTTCATATTCATGGGATTTCATATGAATGGGATATTGATGGGATATCAATTGATATTCTGAATGGATAGTATATTCAATGAATTGGATTGATAAGAATGGGATTTCATATGAATGAGATATTGGTGGGATATGAATGGACAACTCGCTCCATATTCTATGGGAACTATCGATGGAATATTCTTTCCATATAAATGAGATATCAATAGGATATGAATGTGTGATATGGGGATATGAATGGGGATATACTTCCATATCTAATTCATAACAATTCTATATTTATACAATTCCATATTCATAATTGATATTCATACCCCATTGATATATACATAAAAATTGATATGCCATATCTAATTCATATTCGTATTATGTATTTATATAATTTAATTGGCTATGGGTCAAAACCCTGGCACCTAGTGAACCAAAAAAAGGTGCTGGTAAATGGCTGTTCATTCCACTAAAATTGATAATAATAGGTTTTGACCCGATCCCAATTCATTATAATTCCACATTCATGGGATAAAACCATGACTTCATACCTCGTGCGCTGGCCATCCCAGCCATCCCGGGTCCCTTTTTTTCATTTTCGCAACCACGGCCTCACGGTCTGCCGCGGACGGAGGTGCGCTGGCCTTTGCTGCATGTCGAGGTCGGTTTAGGGTAAAAAACCCTCTGGAAAACCAGAGGAAAACCATAGGAAAACCAGGGAAAACCATAGGAAAATGGAGGTTTAACCCTCCGGTAAACTGTTACATAGCGAACTGGAAAGATCCACCATGTTACAAGTGGGTAAATCCACGAACTAAATCACCATTTTCATTTCAGTAGCTTTTTGTATGTTGACCAGGCCGGGTTTCGCTTCAAAGCAGTGATGGATTTCCCCAGAAATATGGATTGGTAATCCACTGGAATTTCAACAAATACTGCTGGGGATGGTTGCGAAATCCGCAGTAAACCAGGTGGGATTGGAAACTATGAAGGTAACTACAATGTGAGGCCCCCAAACGTGATGTGAACGTAGGTTAACAACATTTTAAAAGCCCCAGTAACTAGTTCGTTATAAGTATCGTACCATAAACCATAGTGAAATTGGAGTTGTGTGAACACCAACTTAGATATCGAACGGGGGCCTCACATTGTATGAAACACTGTAAATCATGGGATGTTTTGGGATGTTTACCATCTGGTGCAGGATTTCTATGTTTCAGGGCTAAATTTCAGGGGATGTTGTTTATCGTTATTGCAGTTATTATCCCCAAGTTCTATGGCCAAACATATGGCAGAGTACCTCTAGTCTAAGGGTCCTGAAATTTCCATACCTGGTTTCTGATGATTTACCTATTGAAGATGGTGTTTTTCGTTATAGAATCCTCTTATCCTCCCGTTGCATTCCCAAAATGCTAGCAATTACAGTGTTCTTATCAAATGGTAATTACCATTTTGTACATGTAAACTGGTGATTATGCCATTTTAAGCTGAAAGTAAAAATGGTGATTATTGTCAGATTAAACCGTACAAGATGGCACAAGAAGACAGAATAAATACCCTATGGATCCAAGTACCTTCTTAGGAAGTGTTTGGGGTATAATTTACTATAATTTGGAGGGTTAAGTACCTTCTCAGACAGTGGCCATGGATCCATAAGGATACAGTATCACCTGCAGCAGGGATGCCAAGTGTTGTCAGCTGAGCTTCGGATCGGGATCGCAGAAAGAAGCACTGTTTGGGCCGAGTCATAGATACTGATGGGAAGAACATCATCTACCCTCTGGCTATTTAACATGGGAAATGGCCCATAGAAATAGATGGTTTACTGATATAATATAATATATATATATATGTATATATAGATAGATATACCCTCTGGTTATTTAACATAGCCATGGAAAATCACCATTTGTAATAGGTAAACCAGCTATAAATGGGTCATTTTCCATGGCTATATTCACATGATGTGTTTGTTTTTGCGAGTACTATATAGGGTTTGTTTGTTTTACAATAACCCATCCCAATCCATCCCAATAATATTTGTCATCTCAACCAATCATCTCAAGCGTGGTTGAAAAACAAGTATTTGCAACCCCCAACCAGCTATAATTTATGTATATATATATATATATATATATAGAATTTTATGTAAATTATAAGAACCAAACCACCAGGAGATGACAAAAGAAATGTCGAGATAGTGCCAGTCATGGGTCTGGGAATATCAATAGCCTCCAGCAATCTAACATGGCCAAGGAAATAACATGCGATCCCCCATCTAACCAAGAGAATTGTCTACCGATGGGGAACTTTCTGTTATCAGCTTGGGTTCCATTGTGTGAAGTCAGTCAAAGTACCCTCTGGTAAACTAACGTAACTATGGAAAATCACCATTTTCAATAGGTACATCCACTATAAATGGCCATTTTCAATAGCATTTTGTATGTTTACCAGGCCGGGTACATGATTCCAAAACAAATCGTGTCCCTTGTGGGTCAGACCGTAAAAACACCCTGGGCTCATGACCTCTGGACAGGGTGACCTCGAGTCTCTCACCGGGTCACTGGGAGGCCATGGGGGCATGGGAGCACCCCAGCAGCAACAAAAACATGCTGATTTCCATGGTGTTTCTTCCATGGCAATTTCAGGAACCGATTGATTGGAGGTACCTACCATATATAAGGCCTATTTTTTAGGCCTAAATTTCAGGGGATATACCCTCAAAATATGGCCAAACATATGGTACTTTAACGTACCTCCATTTTAGGATCCTGGAAGCACCAGTTCCAACAGCCGCATGAATTGGATGTGCCATGCATCTGTATCCAAAAAACAGCCTGACCCACACGTTGCCATGAAAACGTGTGTTTGTGAAAACCGTTTACCCTTGATGTTTGTTCAATCCATTTCCCTGAACATTTTTGATTCCCCTACATACTTAGCAACGTTGATCAAGTATGATCAAGTGTCATTTTTGTGCATCGTTTATACCCATGACGGATCCATGGTGCTGGTATATATGCTAACATTGGGGGTATATTGATGGTAAATGTTACCATATATACCATACATGGATCCTATGGGATAGTACGGTTTTGTCCATTCGCATAAGATGGTCGTTGTTGGTTGCTCCGAATACCCACGTGACAAGTGGTCAGACCGGTCAGACTCCAGGTTTGGGACGCTGGCTGTCGGCCGAGGCCGGCCCAGGTCAACATGGACTTCCAGGGCCTTGGATGCGAATCCGAAAATCACCAAATGTTCATCTGGTTGGTGGGGGCTACCTACCCTCTGGCAATCTAACATAGCTATTGAAAATGGTGATTTATAGTGGATTTACCCATTGAAAATGGTGATTTTCCATAGTTATGTTAGTTTACCAGAGGGTACCCCTATGAAAAATATAAAGGTCAGTTGGGATGATGACATTCCCAATATGCTGGGAAAGTCATAAAATTCAGGATCCAAACCACCAACCAGACTTAGTAAGTAGGTTCCAAGCCCAATTTGTTCAGTGGATTAAGCCTACCAGGAGAAAGTAGGTTAGTTCACCCCAGTCATGACTAGATGATCACCCTACTTGTCGCACTGAAACAACCAGGGTGAACTAACCTACACGTAGGATCCGTGGGTAGTTCGCCACCAAGTAGGTGTCTGTTGGTTTATCAATAGGTTTTTTTTTACGATGGACACATTGAACTAGTTATAGAGTCATGGAGTTATATACCCTCTGGTTATGTCAAAATAGCTATTGAAAATGGCCATAGAAATAGAGGATTTTCCCAAAAAAAAATGGTGGATCTTTCCATAGTTATGTTAATTTACCAGAGTGTAAGTCTGGTTGGAAAGCTCAATTCGCAGTTTCTTGGCCTTCCTTCCCAACCACTGGATAGCAAAAAGCCAATGGGACTTTTCCACTGCCATGTTTGATTACCAGAGAGTAACTTGACAAAATGAGTCTCTGGTGATACCCTCTGGATATTCAACTTAGCTATGGAAAATGGTCAATTTATAGCCTATTACCCTCAGGTAAACTAACATAACTATGGAACAATTACAATTTTTAATGGGGAAACTCACTATAAATGGCCATTTTCCATAGCTTTTTGTATGTTTACCAGAGGGTAAACATGCTGATTTTCCATAGCCACGTTTTTTCTGACCTCAGTCATGTTCCAGCTTAATCACTGATCCTATGGCATTCGCACATTCGTCAGTTGTCGCCACTCTGGTTGTGAAAAACCCTCCATGAAACAAAAAACAAAATGGAAAAACGCTATGGAAAACGCACACAATTTCTAGATCATCTCCAAGGAAAACTAGCATTTCATAGCTATGTTAGCTGGACGGAGAAGCTACCCTCTGGTAAACTAACATAACTATGGAAAGATCCACCATTTTTAATGGGAAAATCCTATATTTCTATGGCCATTTTCCAGTTCGCTTTTTGTATGTTTACCAGGCCGGGTAGTTTTTGTGATGCTTATAAGGCCTAGTTCTCTTCGGTCATCCGTGGCGCAGCCGTAGATCCGATGACGAAATCTCAGACCCGCGCACGGTGCCGTCGGGGTTCTTGTCAATCAACGGAAGCCTCGGGACTTCGCCAAGCTGGTTGGACACCGTGGACACCTCTGGTGATGTTTCAAGCCTCCAATGGTCCAAGCTCCGTTAAAAGAAAAGGGCTATGATTCTCAAGGCTTCGGGGATTCAAAAAAAAAAACAAGAATCAAGAACCAAGAACCCCCCTAGTCAATCATCCTAAATCTGTAAAAGCGACTTCGACTTGGAACACCAATCAGTCCGTCTCAACCCCAAATGCAGCCCATGGAATCTGCACACCTACAAAACTGGGCTAAATATTTTTGGGTAAATGTACCCTCTGGTAATTTAACATAGCTATTAGAATGGCCCAGTCGAAATAGTGGATTTACCCATTGAAAATGGTGGATCTTTCCATAGTTATGTAAACGTTTACCAGGCCGGGTATGTGTGCATATTCCAGCACCATGGGATCCCATGGGTTGCATCTGGGAGCTGAGGTTCCCAGCAATTTCCTCCACTCGGACCCCACCTTGATATACCTGGACCTGGGCGAGTTTTTCATCCGAAATCCCCAAAATCAAAACTGGGTCAACAACGATGCCCTGAAAAATTGAAAAGCAACCCAGGTCATTCAAATAAATTGAATTATATAATAAAAAAATATAGAATATATAATCATCATCTTTTTATACCATCTGGTTTTTCAACAGTTCGCAATGGAAAATCACCATGTTTAAGAACGGTAAACCATCTATTTCTATGGGCCATCGAAAAACCATGGCAAACTGTTAGTCATAACCAGGCCGGGTAATATGATGAGAACAGAAAATTGAATTACAATATTATATAATCATCATATTCTTATATATACCCATAGGATCCATGTATGGAATATTTACCTACATTGACCATCATTGACCCCTAAAGTAATTTAAAATAATCCCAATGTAGGTAAATATTCCATACATGGATCCTTAGGGATAGATATATATATATATTATTGGTGATATTTATTGAATTTCACGAGGTCTTGGGGTTTTGGGATTTTTACGGTATATTGGGTTTCAAAGTCAAAATGCATCATTTCGAGCAACCTGCGAGCAGAAGGGTCGTGAGGAAAAGTGTTGAATGTTGTGATTTTTGTTGAATCAGTGGTCCACAGGTCCAACTGGCGTTCCAGAGAAACTGAAACAGTCGGAAACAGTCGGAAACAGTCGGAAACAGTCGGAAACAGTCGGGAGCGGCCCGGCGTGATCGTGCCAAAATTGTCAATCCGCCATTTTTTTGCAAAAAAAAACGTTCCGCGCAATCCCCTTTTTTTTTTGAAAGTGCAACGGGAAACAGTTGGAAACAGTTGGGGCTCGTACCTTTGACTCGGCAAAAAAAGAGCTATTTAAAACCAGTTTATAAAGAAAATGAACCTTAAATGGTTTTAAATAGCTCGTTTTTTGCCGAGTCAAAGGTACGAGCCCCAACTGTTTCCAACTGTTTCCCGTTGCACTTTCAAAAAAAAAAGGGGATTGCGCGGAACGTTTTTTTTTGCAAAAAAATGGCGGATTGACAATTTTGGCACGATCACGCCGGGCCGCTCCCGACTGTTTCCGACTGTTTCCGACTGTTTCCGACTGTTTCCGACTGTTTCCGACTGTTTCCGACTGTTTCAGTTTCTCTGGAACGCCAGTTGGACCTGTGGACCACTGATTCAACAAAAATCACAACATTCAACACTTTTCCTCACGACCCTTCTGCTCGCAGGTTGCTCGAAATGATGCATTTTGACTTTGAAACCCAATATACCGTAAAAATCCCAAAACCCCAAGACCTCGTGAAATTTAACAGTGATATTTGGTGATATTTGGTGATACCCTCTGGTAAACTAACATAGCTATATTGAAAATGCCCATTGATAGTGGATTTTCCCATGAAAAATGATGATTTTCCATTGTTATGTTAGTTTACCAGAGGATATATCCCGGTTTTTTACATCCTACGGGGCGTCCCCCTTTTTTTATTTGGGTCAACTCAATGCCTGGGGCTTTCCGACAAGATCGCTTGCACATCCAACTGGGACACCTCGGCGAAAACGCGAGCCGTGGGAGTCCGACCCAAAAAGCCTCGACCCCAAAGTTGTTGGGTAAATAGTACCAAAACTATTTTAACATCATTAAAATATATTAAAATATATTAAAATAAATTAAAATATATTAAAATATATTAAAATATATTAAAATCTATTAAAATACTATGTTGTAAAGACCCATGTTACTATGTTCATGAGCAAATTGAGGCTCTAGGCGTTCATGTGACTAAGCATAAATTTGCTCTTTATCTGTTTGCATTTCCTGAGCTAGTTGAGATACCGCCGCCAATCCACTTTTGCCAAACAACGGGTATCAAAGGCCTGATGCTCTGCCGAATGGGATTTGAGAAAATTAATACTGGATGAAGGTTTGCAACCATTATCAGCATCAGCATCCACCATCATCAGCATGCATCATTCATCGTTCAACATGCATCATTCATCATGCAGCATTCAGCATGCATCATTCAGCATGCATCATTCAGCATCCATCACTCCTTTTCAGAATCTTCGACTGGATCTTTATCTCCTGACCGCTTTCGACCTTGAGTTGCCATATCTTGGTCCAAGGCGACTTAAATCTTCTGTTCCTGTTCATTGAAGGTCTTCTGGAAAAAATGAAAGTACCCTCTGCTTATTTAACCTAGCTATGGAAAATGGCCCACCTATAGATGATAAACATGATGATTTACCCATTAAAATGGTGATTTCCCATAGCTACGTTAGTCATAACCAGAGGGTAAACATAAACATTAACTGGTTGGTGGTATACCTACGTCAGTTGGGATGATGAAATTCCCAACTGAATGGAAAGTCATAAAATTCATGTTTGAAACCACCAGCCAGATAAGATATTCCCAGATGCATGGATACGATGATAGCAACAGGATCTGCTAAAACCAACAGCTACACCCCGAAAACCGAAAACCCAAATCCTTCCACCGCTCCAAAAATCAACTTCAAAGATATAAGATATCAAATACCCTCCAGTAAACTAACATAGCCATGAGAAAACAAAAACATTTTGTTTACCTCTTAAAGATGCAACTATCCATTTATCCATGATTCCATTTATCCATGAAACTATATTTTTTCAATTTATCTAGCTATGGTTCCATTCATCCATGGCTTCTTAGCTCTTCAACATCTTTCTTTAAACCGATTTTTCGAGATCTTCAGCGCCTTCCACGAGGTCCCCACGGACTCCATCTCTAGCTGTCCGAAGAGCATCTCTAAGGATTTTCCTCCAGCTGGGGCGAGCCATCTTCAGATCTAGGCACGAAACATATGAAAAAAATAAATGTTGCTGATGGGCAGATGTGATTATAGACTATAGATATCACTTAATTAATGTAATACTTCACTATATATATATATGTATATATATGTATACTGTATAAGATTGTAAAAGATTGTATAAGATTGTATAAGATTGTATAAGATTGCATAAGTATGCCCATATTTAGATAGGTCTTTTCGGCATCAATCGTCGTGGACACGGTGCCCATTTGCAGAGCTCGGTCCATTGATCCAGTCTACGACCAGATTGTTGTGGTTGGACCTCTATATTGTCCCATCAGATTCCCACCATTTTCCGACAAATTTGATGATTGTCGCATCATGTTGCTAGAGTTGAGATTACCAATTCATTTCCCAGCATTTTCAACAGATACATCTCATGACTTTGATGATGTGTCCATATTTTTTCAACATCTTCCCATCATTTTTCAACATCTTCCCATTTTCCCAGCATTTTCCCATGATTTTCCCAGACATCTTCCCATTTTTTTCCCATTTTCCCACCATCTTCCCACCATTTTCCCACCATTTTCCCAGACATTTGTCCCAGCCTTGTAACCTGGCCGCCTCGTCCGCAGAACGAATCAAGCCAGTGGCCTGGGCGATGGATTGGTTTAAGGGAAAATCTTAGCAGGAAACCCATGGGTTTTTACCATCAAATTGATAGGTTTTTCCGGTTAAAATTTTCCCATCATCCAATTCTATGATACTTGCAGGATGGGGGCCCGTCCTGAAAGCAAAGTTGCCGTAAATTTCAGTGGCAACTGGTATGGTAATCACTAAAATTATATCCATATAGTGTATCACTAAAATGATATGGAATATAACAAAATATCATGTTAGGTTACTTGGAGTTATATGTCAGATGGGATATCAATGGATATTTATGTGTATATATATACATATGATAGATATATAAATAATATATCACCATTAGTGATACTTTCTATGGAGGATATAAACTCCTATTTAGTGATTTGACAATCCATATAGTGGATCACTAAAATTATATGGAATATAACAAAATATAATTTTAGGTTACTTGGAGTTATATGTCATATGGGATATCAATGGATATTGATGTATATATATATATATACATATGAAAGATATATAAACGGTATATCACCTTTTTGCGATACTTACTATGGAGGATATAAACTCCTATTTGGTGAATTTATATCCATATAGTGTGTCACTAAAATTATAAAGAATGTAATTAAGTATATGTCATATTGGATATCAATGGATATATATATATTATATTGTATATATACATATTGTAACCAGTGATGGCCTATTTGTGTGTGGCCACCCTGGGTATATAGGAACTATATGGGAAAATATAGGAACTATATTGGAAAATACTGGAACTATAAACAAATATGCTGGAACTAAAAGAAAAATGCAGGAACTTGAAAAGACCGGGTTGTGCTGAAAGAATTGCACTTAGGTTCAGCCTTTTAAGTTGGCACAAACACTTACAGAGATGTGGGCATTCATACCCCAGACCCCAGGATCAATGATGATGTTGGAGCCGGTAAACTATAACTAGGTAGTTTTTTTCAAAAGATATGATATGACGTATGTATATAATTGTATACACATATAGTTATGTATTGTATACATAACATATATATATATGTGTGTGTGTGTAACAAGTACATGTATGTATATATATTCATACACATATACATAAACATAATATTCTAATGCAAAATATAAATATTTAAAATTATATTGATATATAAATACTGATATATTTAGGCGAAAATAACGCAAGAATCCAATTTTGCGGGAACGGTCGCGACGGTTCCCGACTGTAATCTTGAGTACAGCGTGGAACGGTTGCGACGGTTCCTACACTATATCTTTTTTGCAGTTTCCAGGAACGGTTCCGAACGGTCGCAGACGGTTCCGAACTATATCCGTTTTTTAAGGGCTATAGCATGGAACGGTCGCGACGGTTTCCGACTGTAATCTTGAATATAGCATGAAACGGTCGCGACGGTTTCTGCCTTATAGCACGGAACGGTCCTGACCCCTAAATCATGTCTGTTTCTCGTTTTATCTATGATCCAAATAATTTTTCAATACATATTAGTTTCAAATTTTCAGCTAAAAGCTACAAGTTGTAATTTTTTCGTGTACAGCGTGCTTTATAAGTTGTTTTGATATATGCATTGGCGCAGCCACATAATATAGTAATTACCATACTTCAGTGGTATAGCCAAAATAGTATAGTATAGCCCACAACAACCTACCCAAAATTCCTTTAAGAATATGGGTGGGGTGGAAATCATCAGCAACATGAACAAATCTGCAAGTTGGTTCCTGCCAGTGATGAAAGAAATGCATCATCGATGTTCTTGGTGTAGCTGTGGGGGGTCACCCGGAAAAAACAGGGAAGGAGGGCCCCGTGAATTAAATCAACGTGCCCCTCAATTCCAAAAACCAAGCAAACTCCAAATCTGGTTTTCCATGCCCAAACGGCTTCTGTATCCCTGGATCTCTTCAAAGCTCTTCCGGCTCAATTCGTGGCCCCGTAAAGCCACATGTCAACCATACCCCTCCAATGCCCAAAAATGGAACCGTAGAAACTGTAGAAACCGTCGCGACCGTTCCTGGGGTCTGAAAACGGCAAAAATTGGCTAGGAACTATACGGAAAATCTCAGGAACTATATGGAAATCGTCAGGAACTATATGGAAAATCTCAGGAACTATCTGGAAAACTTCAGGAACTGTATGGAGAATCTCACGGGCTGTCTTGGAATGCACTGCCTGGCAAACATCGATCGTCAAATTCGCATGCCCTCTGAACATCTTCAACTACACCCCGCTTTGATCTAAACATCACTTTCCAGCACATGGGGTACGGTTGGGGGTGAACAAAAACAGCCCCATGCCGACTCTGAAAGCTAGAAACTCTAAACTTCCAACTTTGGCCTTCCGATCTGACCTATTGTTTCCTTTACTTAACTTGAATCTTGATCCACATCACCACATCAACACACCATCATCCTCATCAGCAGCAGCAGCATCATCAGCATCATCGGCATCATCGGCATCATCAGCATCATCATCATCATCATCATCATCGTGCTCATCCTCTCCCTCATCCTCATCCTCTCCTCATGGTCATCATCGTCATCCTTGCTCATGGCTCTTCCTCACATGTCACAAAGATCACAGGTCGTAACAAACCGTACAGCAATCATGTCAGTCGCGAATGGTCAAAAGTCAAAAGTTTGTAGCAGAGGCATCTTCGCGATTCAGGCGGGTACAGTCGAGTTCAATTTTGAATGAAATGTTGCTTGCCATTGTGCGTTGTATGTCGTCAATGCTTTCTGTTCCCCATTCTGCCAGCGAGGTCGTGTCGTATCACAATGTGTGTGATTTCTTACGTTATTTCACCCAACTTATGTAAAATTCAGAATTTGCAGTTGTTATGGTACGTGGTAGTTTTGAAAAGAAAAATAGTTCCGATTCAGATTTCAAACTTATGACTTGTCAGAGGTGTCAACTTATCAAATTGAAAAACAGTTTAGTATGATAGTAACAGCAACAACATTTTTAAAAAAGATTGCTACAATAATTATAGTACTGAATATCTATCATTTTTTGAGTAATAGAGTAGAGTGTACAACCGCGCATGCTCAGAAGCCAGGAACATGTATCTAGCCATGTGGCGCTATGCAATATTCAGATGTAGGAAAGCATTCCCAAGTATCATGCACATATCATGTGCAGATTCCGATGCATAAGTTAAGTCTCAGTCACAGTCACAGCTCATAGTTGTCCCAAATCCAAAATAGTTCCTGAAGAACTCGATATGGTTTCTGGAGAATTCAATACAGTTTCCAAGATCCCAATTGGATACGTCACAAACCCCTAGTTAAATAGGCCAACCCTGGTTATAATATATATACGATAGATGTATAAATGGGATATCACCTTTTTGTGATACTTACTGTACTATGGAGGATATAAACTCCTAGTGAATTGACAATCCATATAGTGTATCACTAAAATTTTATGGCATATTAACTAAATATAATTTTAGGTTACTTGGAGTCATATGCCATATGGGATATAAATGGATATATATATATATATATATATATGTATATATAATATGTATGACAGATATATTTTGTTTTACTATAGGTGTATTCTATGGGAATTCTGCCGGATATATCTATAGTTATAGGATTTGGTGGGCTTGAGCCAGCGAAATTGGGGAAACAACTCACATAGATTCCATCAATGAGGCTTAATCCATGTTAATCCATGTTAATCATGATATGATGTGGGTATAACTGTATAACCAACTAACAATAGTTACAATGGAGTGCCCATTAACGTTCGTTCACTAAATAGTTTAGCTGCTGAGCTTACCGTGATGAAATAGCTATATTCGGTGAATATGGGGACAGCCCAGAGAGACGTGTGTTGCTTTATGATAGCCATCTGACTAGTTTGATATCCACCATTAATCCAATCGTTGTAGCGTACTCATAAATCAACTTGCCATTATCCCCATTTTTATCTATTCATGGCTCTCTTAAATATGCTCAAATCACTGATGGTTAAACCTCCATAAATCACCCTGAACAATTCTCTGGTTGGTGGTTGACCTACCCTTCTGAAAAATGATGGAGTTCGTCAGTTGGAATTATTATTCCCAACTGAATGGAAAGTCATTCAAAATTCATGTGGGTGTGTCTGAAAATAGTGTACCCCTAAACCCAATGGTTAATGATCATTATCCCTATTAAATGGCTATAATTGGGAATATACCCTATTTTCAGACAAACCCATGGTTCCAGTCACCACCAAGCAGTTCTCAGATTTGCTCAGCAACAAACACAAACTTCTCCGAATCACTGAGCTTCCACACCCACTGCACCTCAGCTGGTGATCCCCAAATCTAAACAAAAAAGATCCGCAGAGTGGGAAAGACTGCCGTTGTTTTGGTTAAATCTGTAAACTCTGTGTTTGACCTACGCCACTTCAGAAATTCGGAAGTCTATACTTACGCACAAAACGCATCTCAGGTCTATATTATGTACCCTCTGGCAATGACTAACATAGCTATTGAACATGGCCATTTATAGTTGATTTACCCATAAAAAATGGTGATTTTCCATAGTTTTTTGTATGTTTACCAGAGGGTAGATCTATACGAATGACCAAGCGAAAAGCAGTCCATGAATCCCGGCCACTATGTTGAAAAATACAGTACATTGTTCGTCATATGAATCATCACCGCTGCCACGATACATTCATGGGACAAAATCCCTGTTTGATGGTACAAAACACATGCCACAAAATTCAAATCAGCACATCAGCAATTAAAAATCGTTGGTTAAATTTAGGACATGACAAGAACATCATTACTATCCCAAATGTCCCATTATTAAAATGATAATAAGACACTATAATATAATGATAATAAGGACATTGTGATAATTGGATAATTTATATGTATGTCCTGAGATATCCTATTATCACATTATTATCACAATGTCCTTATGAGCCTATATTAAGTTATATCATTGTTATCTAAAGTAACCATCACATCAATGGTTCCAGGATCCTAAATTGGAGGTACCTACCATATATAAGGCCTATATAAGGCCTATGTAAGGGAATGTCCCCCAAAAAAATGGCCTTATATGGTACAGTACCTCCAATTTAGGATCCTGGAATTCCCATTGATCACATGATATTTCATGAAATCATGAAATCCTTGGCAAACTCATCAAAGACCGCAACTGCAAAAGCGTCGTGTCCAGTCCAACTCATCCAATCAATGGCCATGCAACAGGAACCGATGGATTGGAGGTACCTACCATATCTGGTTGGTGGTTGACCTACCTACCCCTCTAAAAAATGATGGAGTGAAAGTCAGTTGGGATGATGACATTCCCAAGATGATGGGAAAGTCATTCAAAATTCCATGGTTCCAGTCACCACCAACCAGTTCTGAGGTCTATTTTTCAGGCCTATGTAAATTCCCATTGATTCAACTTCAGCTCTTGGGCCCTGACCTCTGGCAAAGGACACGACACATCATCCATGCAGCTCTGCAAATACTGCGTACGCGTTGCCGGGCTGTTTCCACTGAAATACCATCAGATTGGATCAACAACAAAAACAACACATCAATTCATACAATGTGAGGCCCCCGTTCGATATCTAAGTTGGTGAACATAACTCCAATGTCACTATGGTTTATGGTACTTATAACTAGAGTTACTGGGGCTTTTGTTAACCAACTAACATCACTGGGGGGCCTCACATTGTAGAGAAAAAACATGGCAGAATCGAACATGAGATAGTTTACGCAGCATGGCACAACTTGGATAGCAAAGAACTTAATCTTTGTATATATATATAAACATATACAAGCTCCCATATACTGTTGCAATACTGTACAACTCCCTACTGACTACTATCGTGGGGTATAACCTGGCCTGCATTCTATTCACATAAATATATAAAAGTTCCTGTTGGAACTAAAAAGGGCAAAGAAGAAACCACTCATCAATCAACAAATCATCTGCTGAGTGTTTCATGCGCCTTGGACGCTCTTGTGGTTTTAGACTCCTAGCCCTTTGGGATTTAATGTCAACCCTGGATGAATAAACCTCAAACGGCTGTTTAACTCTCGGGTACCATTGAAGTATCAGATTATGACTATTGGAGAAGTACCCCCCTAATTAATAAAACAATGGTTTATTAATCCGGGGTTGACATTAATCTGTTTAGAGGTTTTGCAACTTGTACCCTCTGGTTATTTAACAGTTCGCCATGGAAAATCACCATTTTTAGTAGGTAAACCATCTATTTCTATGGACCATCTATACCATGGCTATGTTAGTCATAACCAAAGGGTAAATCCGGCTGTAAAGGTAAAACCAAACTTGGAATGTCCAAAAACTGCACATCCCCCATCGGATGGTCGGACGCCTGACCATGAACTGGTTCGGACTCTTTTTTGAAAAGTCATGTGTACACCTCAAAAAAGCACCTGAGTGTTACATAAACATACATAAACCAACATCTTCATTAAGTTTCATTAATATGGGTAAAACAATGCCATGTTTACCATCCATGACTGGGAATGGCTCATAGCGCCTATTGAAATGGTGATGACTGGGGGATGGTGCAAATGGCATTGTTTTAACCATATGAAAATCTTCATTCTTTCGTTGATCCCTGATGAAAAACTTCGTCGCTGACCACATCCGAAAAGCAAAGCCGTCCTCATAGGGCAATCTCCATACCTGGCCATGCAACTCACCCGCCAAGTGAGTGAACATGCCATCCACCTGCCGCCGCAGAGCAGATGGCGCAGAGACAATGCGCAGATGTCATGTGGAAAAACTGGGGACCAACAAAAACTATGATATCATATGATATCGATTCTGAATTATCTGAACCAAGAAATAATCTATTGAATCTATTCTAATTGGTGGTTGACCTACCCCTCTGAAAAATATTAGTCAGTTGGGATGATGACATTCCCAGTATATGGAAAGTCATAAAATTCAAGTTCCAAAGCACCAACCAGTATTGGTCAATAATTTGTTATCTAGAGATTCTGAGCCCTAGCATAGGGGACCAAAAAATGGAACAACAACCTGGCTGTCGAACAGGAACCAACTCTGCAGTTTCGCGATCCAATGGCAGCAAACTCTGTGGTCCTGTTAGATGAAATATGTATTGACTTGTTGGTGGTTTGAACCCCTCTGAAAAATGATGGAGTTCGTCAGTTGGGATGATGACATTCCCAAGATATGATGGGAAAGTCATGAAATTCATGTTCCGAACCACCAACCAACCAGATTGAGTATTGTACATTGACGTAATTGATAAGTTATGTTTTTGCACATTGATGAAGATGTTGACCCCTGAGTAAAAAAACACACATTCACATGTCCAAGCCTCTGATTTTGAGAGCAAGAAGCCACCCTGTTGCATTGCGCACACAAAGCCTCACGTCACAGTTTCATCTGCATTTCCATCCTATAGCTGCATGGCTCAATCGGGCCTTTTTTGCACCTTCTACAATGTGGGGAAAACTAGTGATGTTAGATGTTTGATGGTTTATAACCCCCATGAATACTATAGTTATAAGATGTTATAAGTATCATAAACGACAGTTGGAGTTATGTTCACCAACTTAGCTATCGTAAACGGGGGCCCCACATTGTAAAGCCTCTGTCAATTGGTGGTTTTTCCTTGGTGTTTTCAATCCCGAATTTTTGAGGTTCATGGAGACCATCAGCGGTCTCTGATGTGGTTTTTGGAAAATGTGTTTCAAAAATTGCCAGAAACCATTTAAACTAATTAAACCATTTAAGCAAAAACAATTTTTAAAAAAGTTGTGATTACCTACAAGCTGTTTAAAACCATTTGAATCTACCAAGAATAGCGTTCAATGGTTTCAGGTTTCTGTACGCCAAGCAATCCTTAGAAATCGGTGGTAAGACCCAAACGCGCCATCTGAGCCACTCGTCAATGGCCAGTGTTGCAAAAATTCCAGCACTTCCAAACTTGTAGATAATCTGTAGGATAATCATAAAACTACAAGTAGGAAGATCATCATAAATCTACTGTTTTGATTATCTACAACTATCCATCTGATCCAGATAATCAAAAAGACTTGTACTCGTCGTGAAGTTTCGCGAGCCCATCTATCAACCCCAGCTGACGGCGAAACCTTCGTCTATTTGCCCATTTTGAAAAAGTATAAGCAACAAAGTTGCACGAAGGGGTGAAGGGGTTGCCGAGGTTGCCACATGTATATATATATATATAGATCTATGATGTTTTACCTCTTACCCTCTGGTAAACTAACATAGCTATTATACCAGAGGGCAACATATTTCAATTGGCTGCGATGTTTCAGTTGGCTATGTCAAATTACCAAACGGTAATCTCCACCGACCAGTCGTCCAATCGCTACCCGCTACCGAACTCGAGATTCATCCGTGTCACACAGAGACCAAAAACTCGAACATCCAACTTAGGTGCCCTGAACCTGTACCACCAGTGGGGCCCCCGTTTACGATAGCGTTCAGTTGGGGGCCACATAACTCCAATGTCACGAACTGGTTTATGGTACGCAAATAACTATAGTATTCATGGGGTTTATTTTCAATGGCTAAATCCACTATAAATATCATATAATGGCAATTTTCAATAGTAACTAGTTCGTTATGTGCGTACCATAAACCAGTTCGTGACATTGGGGCTTAATTGTTAACCAACTTAGCTATCGTAAACGGGGGCCCCACTAATTGTACCATCAAGGTTCACTTTTATTCGGGATTTGCTATTCACGGGGGCATGGTAAAATCCCTATTTCTGGTGGATGTCCAAATGTGGGAAAATGTATGAACATGTCAATTTAAACACCGACGAAAGTGACGAAACGATCCGGTTTTCTCAGAGTTGGTGACTACCTGGAAGTTAAGGTGCAGACCAATCTGGGTGATGCTTTCCTGCGCGGACTCAGACTGAGATGTGTTGTTGGTTTGTGTCTATAGCAATCCATAAAAGGTCGTGCCACTTGGGCGGTTCACCCCGGTAGCTGAGTGGGGCAGTTCACCCCACAACTGAACATTTCCCCTACTTACCCTACTTATAACTGGGGTGAACTAACCCACTTCTTAACTGGGGTGAGCCACCAAGCAATTTATCTTGAGGCGATAGATGTTGGATCTAAACAATCCCTAAATATCAACCAGGTGGGGGCAGTTGGTGCATGAAACTTCGTGACATATGTGAGCTACCCTGCAGAAAATCAAGATTGATATTTTTCACAGTCGCAATGCCATCCAGGTTTTCCATGGTTTTCCCATGGTTTTCTCAAGTTTCATACAGCAAAAAAAACCACATCCAGATCTCCGTGCTCTCCGCGCCTGCTCTTTCTGCGTATCATAGGCTGCGAAGATCTTTGTCAAGGCATCAAGGTCAGAAACGCCTGGCAGGGAAATCCTGCCAGGTGGGCTTTTTTCAAAGGGGATTTAAGCATCGACAATATAGGGATTTAACTAGATTTACCCTCTGGTAATTTAACATAGCCATGGAAAATGGCCCATAGAAATAGATGGTTTACCTATTAAAAATGGTGAGTTTCCATAGCTATGTTAGTTTACCAGATGGTAACCCATCAAAGTCATGGATATATCCAGTTGATTGGTTTAAGGGATTTGTTTAACCGGAAAACCCCAAATTTACTGGGAAAATCGATGGTTTCCGGTTAAGATTTTCCCCTAAACCAATCCATGGATATATAAAAAACATGTGCTTAGTTGGTCTACCTATGTCTACCTAGTCTACTTCACATTCGTTAAAGTCTATGGTTTGTGATATCTCTACAATGTGAGGCCCCCAAGATATCTAAGTTGGTTTATAACTCCAATAACTATGGTTTATGGTACTTATAACTATAGTTACTGGGGCTTATAAACCAACTTATAACTGGGGGGCCTCACATTGTATAGATCGTGGTGCTGAAAAAAAACAACTTATGACAACCGGGACTTGACCTTGAATAATCTGGGGAGATGATATCGGATTTTATTCATCGGAAAAACATGTGGATATGATATATTACAATAAGGCATAATTATATTTAGGAAAGATAATAAGATATAGTATGAGAAGATAATATGATAATATAACTATATAATAAAATATAAAGCTGGTTGGTGGTTGACCTACCCATCTGAAAAATATGAGTTCGTCAGTTGGGATGATGAAATTCCCAATATATGGAAATATGGAAACATAAAATTCATGTTCCAAACCACCAATCAGAAAGTATAATAAGATATAGTATGATACAATTATAAGGGACACAACTCGAAACCTTAGAATATATGTATACATAACAAAATCATATAATCATATAAAATATAATCGAACATAAAAGGGACACAGCTCGAAGCCTTGGAATATCTATTTATATATATATATAATTATATATATATATATGTTCCCCAATCATCCTTCCAGAAAATGGTTGCGATGGCTATTCCCTCCTGCTTTTTAAGAGCATTCCAAGTATCCAAGTTTCGTTACAAGGGTACAATGTGAGGCCCCCGTTTGATATCTAAGTTGGTGAACATAACTCCAATAACTATGGTTTATGGTACTTATAACTATAGTAACATATAGTAACTATAGTTGCTGGGGCTTGTAAACCAACTTATAACTGGGGGGCCTCACGTAGCTTCATAAGCCACAGCCATAAACCACCGAGATCCTGGAAACATCGATGAGTTCCACCCACTGTGGCGTTCGCCAGTGGGATGCCCAACTGAGTCATGGCACACAGTACTGGTACCCAACAAGTCATAGCGTTGCTATAGCTGGATTCTGAGAACCCCCCGGTCATATGGTAAATTCATAGCTACCCGGCCTGGTAAACATACTAACAGGTTGCGAACTTGAAGCCATGGCCCAGTCGAAATAGTGAGTTGTCCCATTAAAAATGGTGGATCTTTCCATAGGTTTTTGTTTGTTTACCAGAGGGAAACTTTAGTTATAGTTGTAAATATCATACACTATTGTTATAGTTATTATAGTTATAAACCAACTTAGCTAACTATAGTTTCAAAACTTGAAATGGCAACATGAACCACACAGAACTGCCCCTGGTCTCATCATGGCTAACCGACGAGCCAAACTGGTCATGTAACCAACAAAAACAGGACAAACTATGGATTGATAATGTATAATCAGCTGTAGATTTCACCATGTAATATAATGTACCCTCTGGTTATGTCAAAATAGCTATTGAAAATGACCATAGAAATAGTGGATTTTCTTTCCATAGTTATGTAAACGTTTACCAGAGGGTAATATTCAACTACATAGATTCTGGCTGAATGATAGTTCACTTACCTGAAAATAACTTACATGGGCCAGCTATGGGGATGATTCCATTAACCATCATTCCAGTGACGTCACGATGATGTTTCCGCATCCCGCGATTTTTTCCGCATCCCGCGATGATGTTTCCCCTTTTTTCTGCCATATTTTTTGTTGATTCACTCCGAAAAATCTATGTTGATGGCTAAACTATTGATGAATAAACTATCTTTCTCCCATGATTGTTTGATGAACAAACTATCCATTCTCCAGGAAAAAAACATGTTCTTGCTATTTAGGTTAATAACAAATAGTTCTTTTCATCAAATAGCCTGAACATAAGATTTTCATCATCTTTTCATTAATAACAGGTTAATATATCATCAAATATACTTATCATAATGGCAAAGAACAGATGGATTCATAACATTTCGTAACTACTTGGTGGGGCCCCCTAGATTGCTAAGTTGACTTACCCATATGCTCCATGTATGGAATATTTACCAACATTTGCCCTAATAATCACCCAAATGTAGGTAAATAAACCATACATGGAGCATCTGGGTTATGCCTTGGTTAATGTTCTATGAGAAATAGATCTCTAGTATTTATGAGGTCCAACAGTCATGTCACGTTTGCGTGCCTCACCCTGTACCCGGCCTGGTAAACATACTAACATACCTATTGAAGCCATGGCCCAGTCGAAATAGTGAGTTGTCCCATGAATAGCATGGTGGATCTTTCCAGTTCGCGAACTGTTCAATTACCAGAGGGTAAACCTCCATTTTCCTATGGTTTTCCTATGGTTTTCCTATGGTTTTCCTATGGAAAATGGTGGATCGTTCCATTGTTTCTTGTTTGTTTACCAGGCCGGGCATCCATCGTTTTTCTATCCCAGCCATCCCTACGGCACCGCCTTTTGCAGCAAGCTGACCCTTGAAGCGGCTCAGGCCTCAGTGGACGCACATAAAACTTAAGTCAATGGATTGGTTTAAGGGAAAATCTTAACCGGAAACCATGGTTTTTACCATCAAATATAGGGCTTTCCTGTAAATTTTCCCATCATCCAATTCTATGATTAAGTGATTTAGTGAATTTGCTGATGAAAAAAGGGGATAAAACACATATGGCAGTGGGTCAAAACCTTGTATCCCTGGTGAACATAAAAATAGCTGGTAAATGGATGTTCATTCCCCTAAAAATGGTACTAATAGGTATTGATTCATAGCCATATAAACAAATTTATGATTTGATGTATGGTAAAAATGGATGCTTTTTTTGGGAATATATCTATAATATAGCTATATTTTATATAGCATTCATGGGGTGAAACTCAACCAACAAAATCAAACACACATTTCACCTGTGGCTTCCTCGTTGCATTGTTGCAAAAACAAGAGAGGGGATCCAAGCATAAAAAAAGTGCCTTCAAACAGAAAAGAAACAACGGGTGTTTTCTACACTTCTTTACACTTGGGCGGGTGAACAAAACAGAAACATGTTCCAAGTAGGGTTATATCCAACATTAAATTTAAACCACAAATAGGGATAGGTTGGACATGGCCTATTATTTTAGATCCACCAGTTTGTGGATGTAAGTGTGCGGGGGTACCACGTGTTGGGCAGAGAAAGGCTAAAGACAACAAGTAGAACAGGTTGAACAAGTAGAAATGAAATTCATAGGACCCTAAGATTAGGCTATACCATCATTATATTCCCGAATAATGGTGGCTCAGGGGTGACATTACAAAAATTGTGAATCAAACACCTAATGCAGGGTTGCTCCAACCTAAGTAAAGTATATATCACTGGCCATCTCAGGAACCTAAATTGGAGGTACCTACCATATATAAGGCCTATATAAGGCCTATTTTTTAGGCCTATTTTTTAGGGAATATCCCCACAATTCATATGGCCAAACATTTTTTGTACGTTTACGTACCTCCATCAATTGGATCCTGAAGATCTCACATTGATCAATGGAGGTATCCCAAAATGGAGAAATGGATGGTTTATAATGGAAAATCCATGAAAATCCTTTTAAAATGCCAATAGTTGGATGGTTTATAATGGGATAATACATCTATAAATGATCTTGGGTCGATAGATTTTGCTAATCAAGCAGCTCGCTGGCTGAAAGATCCCAGATGTTCAGTCCATTTTTTTTTCCCAGCGATCTCCCAGCGTTCAATGACACCGAAGGGATCCGAAGGGTAGGTGGTGCCCACCAGTTATACATTGATAATCATAATCCCATTACCCATATGCTGCATGTATGGTATATATATATATATATGCTAACATTGGGGTCATTTATGGGGTAAATGTTGGTAAATATTCCATACATGGAGCATCTGGGTTAACTAGTTCGATATATCACCTATAAACCATAGTGACATTGGACTTAATGATAGACCAACTTAGCGTTCACGAACTGGGGCACCACCCTGAAATCTCGAAGTTTTGACGTCTTGACGCCACATCTAAGGCACTTACAAGCCATGGTCGAGAACTCCTTGGACCTCAAAGGTTTCACTTTGTTCCGAAAGCAGGTTCAACTTGGATGTAAACCACATCTAACTATTGGTAATACCCTCTGGTAATCTAACATAGCTGTTGAAAATGGCCATTTATAGTGGATTTACCCATTGAAAATGGTGATTTTCCATAGTTATGTTAGTTTACCAGAGGGTAACATGTAATAACCCTAGTATGATTAGTTGGATGACATCCAAAAACCATTGGTTAGATGACTAGGGTTTTTTGTTATTGGTAATTACCACATGACTTGGATGAATTGGTAGTAATCACCAAAAACCCTCGTCATCACCTTGGTGTAAGTGATGTAATATATAATTGCTGGCTGGTGGTTTCAATGGAAATATAAAACATGTTCCAAAGCACCAACCAGATTGGGTATATTCTGCTAATCAAATTCGGGTATTTCATATGGTAGTTAGTACCTTCTTAGGATGCCTTAGATGAGGAAAACCTTCTTGTCATCAACCAGGTTCATGTGAATTGGCTTAAACATGTGGTTACTACATCTCACTTGTAAAAAGGACTTGCCAATGCAGAGTTGGTTACCAGGCAAATCTACTTAGTGGGAGGGATGGTCATCAACATGTTTCAGAGTTGGCTGAGTTCGGAACATGTACCCTCTGGTAAACTAACATAGCTATGGAAAACCACCATTTTCAATGGGTAAATCCACTATTTCTATGGCCATATTCAATAGATTTCAAAAGCTTTTTGTATGTTTACCGGAGGGTATACAAGGTGAGGACTAAAAGTGACAACGAAATCGCCAGATCCAACATGGGGGCCCTCCATTCTGTCAATGGATTGGTTTTCTTGGGAAAATCTGAACCGGAAACCAGAGTTGTTTTCCCATGAAGATCATAAACCTGTAAAATTTCCCTTAAACCAATCCATTGATTCTGGATAACTCCCTATTATCCTATTGTTTCCTGTAACAGATCCCTCAATCTCATGACGGCAAGTCAGACTGGCGAACAATCATTGTAGGGAAGTTCATGTGAACAATCCCTTTATTTGTAGTAACAAAAACACATTGGGTTTCCTCTAACTTTTCCCTCACACCAATCCGATAGCAATAGGTTAATTTTTCGGGTTAAGTATAGTAAACTCCCCCAACATATTTTTCCCTATAATAACCTATATAAACCTATTGCTATTGGATGGTTTTCCATGTTTTTTTTCATCAAACTCTCCATTTACCCTCTGGTAAACTAACAAAAAACTATGGAAAATCACCATTTTCAATGGGAAAACTCACTATTTCTATGGCCATTTTCAATAGCTTTTTGTACGTTTACCAGGCCGGGTACCTTGCGGGCTTCATCCCCCTCCATCCGTTTGTCAAAACTCAGGGTCCAACGACAACTCGTCCTCGTCTCCGTCCTAGCGACAACTTGACCATATCCCATGACGGATCCATGGTGCTGGTATAGCTAACATAAAGGGGGTATATTCATGGGATCCATGTTACCATGTATATCCATATATAGCAGCACCATGGATCCTATGGCTATGGTTATGACTAACAGTTCGCCATGGAAAGATCCACCATTTTTAATGGGTAAATCCACTATTTCTATGGGCCATCTATACCATGGCGAACTGTTAAATAACCAGAGGGTAATTAGTGTCCGTGAAATTGTTCATTTGGATTCATTTGGGACATATGCAATTTAATTATAACTATTCTGTGAATGACAAACTGACAAACTGACAAACTTGAAATTGTTGATTTGGAACATAAACGAATCATTAATCTGGAAAAACACATGAGGCATAATTAAAATCCTTCGATTTGGGGGTCATCCCTTGGTACGGTTTGTATTTGAATGTTGGTCTGTGCAAAAAATGTTCATGCATTATAGTTATTACCCTCTGGTAAACTAACATAACTATGGAAAATCACCATTTTCAAAGGGAAAATCCACTATAAATGGCCACTAAAAATGGTGATTTTCCATAGTTATGTTAGTTTACCAGAGGGTAAATGAAAGAAAACACCTCAACTAAGGTCCGAATTTCATCAACTTCCCCCCATTCTTTAAAGCAACTTATTTCAAGGTCGGGACAGGAAGTCGTGATGACATCTAGAAATATCTGGGTAAATGTTAGATGGCCAAGCATTATTCATCATTAATATATCAACTTGATATTCATATATCAAGTTCATCTAAGTTCATGTATCATTATATATACTATATATATATGGGTAAATGAAATAATATTTCACTAACCTGAATTGTTGGGCCATAAAAGGGGATGATGTCCCCAAATAAACCAAAATTCCAGTGAGGGAGAACAGTGAGGTCGTGATGAAATTTACCCAGAAATATGGATGGTATACCCAAGAGTCTTGAGTTGTTACTTTTTTATATTTTTCATGGGACAAAATCGGAACAACATGATAAAGCGTCCAGTTTTTGGGGTACACGAGCTTCAAAGAACCTCATGTACAATCTCTGCCCTGAAGAAAACAAATTTAATGTGATAGACAGTGATAGACAAGCCATGATTGAAGGCATTAAAACCACTGGAGAACTCATAAACATCGCTTTATCAAGCGCCCAAACATCAAGCACGGTGCCAGACTCATGTGCGTTTCACAGTGAAATCAGCAAGCAAAACCTGGTCATTCACAACTCAAAGAACCGAGTCAACTCGAAGCAAGTCACAACTGGTTAATAATGGTTACAATAGTGGTTAATAGTGGTTGATACCCTCTGGTAAACTAACATAACTATGGAAAATCACCATGTTTAATGGGAAAACTCACTATAAATGGCCATTTTCAATAGCTATGTTAGTCATTACCAGAGGGTAGTGGTTAATGAAGTCCTCAGTGGAATAGGAACCGATGGACCATGATGGACCTCTGTGCAGGGGCATCATTTGGGCGTGGCAGACATGGACTCCCAACTCCCGTGGCAGACATGAGTATTTCAAGGTGGTGCCCCATAGTTTGCTAAGTTTGTGCAAATAAGTCCAATGTCACAGGCTGGTATACTATGGTTTTTGTTGGTGATATATCGAACTAGTTTTCATGGGATGAAATAATCCATTTATAGATTATTTATATATTTATATAGTTAATAACAATAATAGATTATCTATGATTATCTTATGGATAGTTAATGACTATGTTTTTTTTTGACGTTTGGTATACCACCACCTTGTTAAGATACTGTCAACATGGGTCTCCGGTGTCAGTTTGATTTGGGAATCTCAACGATCATCCGCGGTGACTCCCCCAGTTTTGTGAAAGCCATGGAAAGCCTAGAAATACGATAGTCATACTTACCATAAACCATAGAATTCACCAAGTTTTTTGAGTGCATCAACTCTCATCAACTTAGATATATCATAAATCAGCCTTTCAATCTCATGAAATCCCCAATTTCTGTTGGTTAAAATAACCACTTTCCAAAAAGATCTACCACCATGGTCCCCCAGGAACCTTCTCCGCGAACTGCTGAGATCGCTGATCTTCGAAACTTTGGATGTTCACCTGAAAACTTCGGAGTTTTACCCAACATCTCAGTTGATCATCGTTTTCCCCCATGTTCAAAACGCGTTTTATGGATGCTTTTCCAGTGTTCTACAAGCGAAAAAAACCCATGTTCAGAAGTGCTGCTGTTGGTCATGATGATAGTTCGAAAAGACTCCGAGCCGCGGTGCCAACATGCCATTCCAGTCGTGCAGTTCCCGTTTGGACCTGCTACAGTTTTGCCAAATGACGTTTGGAATGCCAGATGCCTCAAGAATTGTTGGCTGATCCAGGAAATGTGAATACAATCATGTCCAAAATTGGTATACCATCTATCATCATAGAAACCTGTTGTTAAAGGGGTAAACCATCAACCCCCTCTATTAATCAACCAACCAATGGGAACAGGACATCTATGGTTGGTTATAAGTCCAATAACCATCAATAACCATGGTTTAAAACGGTGATATATCTATAGTTTTCATGAGATTATAACCCATTTATCATGGATATCCCAACTGAGATTCCCCAAAATGATGGATTTACCTTCCGGTAAACTAACATAGCTATGGAAAATCACCATTTTTAATGGGTAAACCATCTATAAATGGGCCATTTTCCCATGGCTATGTTAATTTCCCACCGTCAAAATGATGGATTTCCAAAAAGGTGTCTTAGAACATCGACGAGTTTCTAATCAGGACAAATCACCCAGAGTCTTCACGAGACGATCCATGGGATTTTTCATCAAATCCAAGGACAAATCATATTGATTCATATTGGGATAATATGTAATCAACACAATTATTGATATTGTTTTGTTTAATCAAAGCATTTTTTTATGATATGGGTTGATTACATATTATCCCATGTTATATCCGATAGTTATCCCATTATATCACCATACATATCCTCATAAAATGGCAGGCTAATCATCATGTTGAAGCTATAGAAATCTCAAGGTCCTGCGCCTGCTCCACACTTTCGCGTTTCCTCTCGCTCTCCAGTTGCTCTTCCAAGCCTCTGAAGAGGTGTCCCCGATAGATGCCAGTCTCAAAATTGTAGCTTCAAACATCGAATTGTCTGAAGGCCAGAGTCTGCCATGGCCCAAAAAAAAGTGCGTAGATTCAACAGGAACTATTTCGAGCGACACAAAAACCACATCACACGTCACTTTGATTTGCTGGACTCACACGTCAACAGCCAGAATCACTGAAGATCTGGGCCTTTCCGTCATGGAGCTAGGGGATAATATGAGACGGTGGGGGTCCCCCATGATTTCAGAAACCTGTAAGACTGACTCTCGTCTGAGCCAATCAGCTAGATACCACTGCAAAAAATGACAAATTCTCAGCTGGTGAACGTAGGTAGATATTCCTATTGATATAATATGTCAAAAGGATTACCCTCTGGTAATAACTAACATAGCTATTGAAAATCTCCACTTCAAAAAAAAAAGGTAAATCAACGAACTAACTGGGCCATTTTCATCCATGTTCCATAGTTTTTTGTATGTTTACCAGGCCGGGTAGTTTCTAGCCATCCAGTTAGTGAACTAGTGAACGTAAATGGCTTATTTCATTGGGATATATATATAGGGGGTAAACTAACTCCAGTTACTAATTTTTGTTAACTAACTCCATGGCCCATCTAAGCATGGTTTTTGCTGCTAGTGGCAGGGCTGCAAACTCTTCCAATTTTTTTTTTTTTTTTTCCCGAAGCCCTATGGTTTTTTGCTGGCGATGGCAGGGCTGCCTACAGCTCCATCAGCGCCATTTCTTGAACGCGCCTGAGGCGTTTCGAGTTCTGCGAAAAATTCATGGGGAGGAGCCGGAGCACGCTAAAAATGATGTGATATAACTATTAAGAAAATATGAAACATACAGGATGCACCATGAGTAATATATGTCTATATATGTCCTATATGTATATAATTTATAAATTAATCTAACATGATATGGCATACATAACCAGTTTCAACCATTTGAATGAGCAAAACAAAAACAATAAATATGGGTTGGGCAGCAATGAACATCCAAAAAACAATATAAATCTATAAATGAACATGGCTCAAACTTGGAGCCACAAAAATACCTCAGCTGTTTAGTTGTTACTGCCGTTGTTACTATCATGAACCAACGGATGACAAGTCACTGGACCGCCTAAAAAACAATATTATGTATTTACGATCCCCAACCCATAGGATCCATGTATGCTATATATGGTAGCATGTACCATCAATATACCCCCAATGTTAGCATACCATACATGATGGATCCTATGGGCAATGACTTACCATAAATGGATATAAATGGGTGAAAATCATCCAACTGGTGGATTCCAATACGGTTTGATACGGTGGATCGTTGCGAAGATGTGGCTTGCGCCAGTCGTTATTTGTGATAAACATCCCCATTATTTGTAGGGTTTCAACCATCCGGTTGGTGATGCAGGATTTCGCAACCATCCGTTTTACCACACTTTTCACGGCCAATCTTCGATACAGCACATACAGCGCAATGGCGCCTTTTCAGCTTTCAGACTTTGAAGCTCACTCCGAAACCTCATTTTTGTTGCGCCATTTTCATGGTCAAGAGAACTTTTAAACACATTTCCTGAAAACCGATTCAAAACCTGAGATTTGCGGACAAAGATGCGAATTTTCAGAGGTTTTCTCTACGTTTTTGAATGCCCCATTCCGAAAGTGGACTCCCACCATCCAGAGGTTTCCCCTAATGGGATGATGGTTGTCATGACCCCTTTCTATCTGTGGTTCATGGGCACAAAAATATGGGGGTTGACCATCAATTTATGCCCAAAAGTTGAACACATGCAAAAAAACATATAAGAAATCACCGGCTCAACCAAGGAAACTTCTCAATCTCCCGATCTTGCTCCTCGCTTCTCTCCTGCCAAAAGCTCCTCTGGGCCTCCTGCGTGGCGTCTTATTCCAAGTCGTGTTGGATCTTCAACAAAACCGGAAAATCAGTAAAGCAAAACAAAATCGTTCTACTTAGATAAATCAACACATCTAAAACTCAAAAGCAAATAATTAATATTAGCCTCTGGTTATTTAAGATAGCCATGGAAAATCACAATTTTTGATAGGTAAACCATCTATACCATGGCTATGTTAGTCACAACCTTATAGATTAATTCATCAATTTCAACTTTCAACCTGAAAGAACAACATCAGCAAAATCTCCAGGGATGTCCTGTGATTTGGCAACTTCTTCCTGCTTCCTTACTTCTTCCTGCAGCAAACGGAGTTGACGGAGTTCTTCATGCTGTCCGTGAAGCTTCTGCTTGTTGGAAGGACTCGTTTGAAGCTGTTTCGCAGGTCGATCTGACTGCATCTTTTGCATTTCCTGCCGGAACAGCACGAGCACGAAGAGGGCTGCATCCATCCCACTGAGTAAATGGCTTATGCCCCCAGCTAAATGGAATTTCCCCACTTATATATGGGATTATGATGGATTATATGGGTTATTATACTCAGTGGGATGCACATAGCTCGACTTGGTGCCGCAAGCAGGTTAAAATCATGGTATGGCCGTCGACAGATTTATAGAATGGACATTGAGGATGACGAAAGCACCCGTTTACCGTACCCATTCGTTCTATAATTCTTGCCTCCTCCAAAACCGGGAAAATAGTTCAAATGAGTTGTCATCCTCTCTTTAGCGTTCAAGAATTCTTGTTGCGATTCATGTTTGTTTCATGATTATATTTCCCCTCATATGTCTTGTATTATTGCACCCTGTTCTAAAATTGCGGGGTCGCCGCAAAAAGAAACTACAGGTTATGAACATTATGCATGTACCGAAAAACTCTCACTATGTATTTAAAATATACAGTATATAGATACTGATAGATATTGATATGTGTAATGTGTACATATGGGGCTGTGTACCCTCTGGTAAACTAACACAATATGCAAAACCACCATGTTTGATTGTTAAATCATTGTAAATCAACTATTTCTATGACCATTTTCAATAGCGATGTTAGTTTACCAGAGGGTATGTGCAGTAATGAACCATCGCCAGAATGCGACAAGCTTCGGTCGCCGCCGCATTTTGTCTCTGGAATGATGTACCCAAAAAATCCCACCAGTGTGACACAACGACCAGCTTCTTTGTAAAAATGATACCCTCTAGTAAACTAACATACAATGTGAGGCCCCCCAGTTACAAGTACCATAAACCATAGTTATTGGAGTTATAAACCAACTTAGATATCTTGGGGGCCTCACATTGTAGCTATTGAAAATTGCCATTTATAGATATTTATAGTGGATTTACCTATTGAAAATGGTGTATCTTTCCATAGTTATGTTAGTTTACCAGAGGGTAAATGAAAGGTAAACGATGGTAAACTCAACATGTTCTGACCTAAAACACATACTATTAGTTAAATATTCCATTCATTAAATTAATATAATATCCCCATTACATCGCGACTTGAAAAAGTAGATCACAATCACTTCCTCCCTCAACAAATCACCAAAAATCTTCCAAACACATAAATTATACATTTATTGTTTTATTCCCATCATATCCCCATGAATATCCCCATGATGTCCCGTTCTATCCCTATCTAAAATGCTTAAACAAAAAACCTTCCCCATGAAATTCCAGGCATAACTTGGGCCTCTTCCAACTCGGCTCTTTGATGCCAAAGTCCCGCTTCTGCTCTTTGAAGCCTTAGATTCGTTCGCCGCAGAAAAAAACCTCAAGTGGTGAAGCCAGCATGTTTCACCCACTTCCAACCATTTACCCGGCCTGGTCAACATACCAAAAAACGATGGAAAGATCCACCCATTTTTTATGGGAACATCCACTATTTCTATGGCCACCTTCAATAGCAAACTGTTTGTTTACTTCCAACCATTTAGGGATTCTGACAGGGAACCACGGACTGCTGTTACTGGGGGCTGACTGAGCTTGAGAGCACAGTGGAGTCCCATGGGTTTTTCTTCGGAAATTCACAGGAATTCCCCCCTTTTTCTGATCTGGTTGGTGGTTGACCTACCCCATTGAAAAATATGAGTTCGTCAGTTGGGATGATTATTCCCAATATATGGAAAGATAAAAAAAATTCCACACCGCCAACCAGTCATATTTCATTGAAAACCAACAGGTGGTTTAGGATGTCAAAAGCAAGATTGACAGATTGCATTAGCGGTCCTCCTGAATATTTCAAGAATATAAACAAAATAGTATTCAAGAACACGGATTTTTCCAGACCCAGATGCCTTGCCTGTGTGTTTTGTTTTGTGTCTTGTAGTATGGTTTTGTTTAAAAAGCATGTCCTCCATTGACATTTTCAACATACTCAGTGAAGGACTCTGCTCCAAGATGGAAGAGTTCTTGCTGTGCCTGCCACGTTCTGCTCGCTGTTGCTGTGGGTCAAGTCATAGCATACTATTCCAACAGGTGGTCAGAGTGGAGTCTTTTGGAATTAAACCATCGCAAAATAAATCAATGGTCATAGTTTAAATAAATCAATGGTCATAATAAATCAATGGTCTTATTCCACATATCCCAAAATAAAAAAAAATAGGTCATAGTTTCTCATTTTGAGCCATACCGCAACCCACTATTTTTCTAGGACATTAGGACATGGCTGCCTCAAGGAAAACATGATGCAGTTCGGTCCAGCTGCTTCCAACGTTGCCTGCTGAAAGGTCTCATATTCTGCGGCAAGTTCTCTGTGGGCATCCTGCAGCGCAGAAATCTGCAATCTGACTACCTCCAGTGTAACATGGCGGTCAAATTCAGAAAAAATCTGGCGATTTTAATGGGACAACTCAACCATTACGTTTATTGGGGATTTTCCAGCCATGTTTGATTTTCCAGAGGGTACCGGAAAGTTAAACCAATGATTCAAGATGGCTATTCTCGAACAAGTAATGCAGCAATTGCCGTGCCAAGCAAGGTTGCCTGAAGCCAGTGTTCATTTCATCAGTGTTCAGAAGCCGCTGTCATTCCATTACCCTCTGGTAAACATACAAAAAACTATGGAAATATTCACCATTTTCAATGGGTAATTCCACTAAAAATTGCCATTTTCAATAGCTCTTTTGACATAACCAGAGGGTATTGTATTGATTGTTTCATAGGGTTCCCAGTTCATGGATGATTTTTATATCGCATGAATTATTAATTGGATAGTATAAGCTTCGAACAGCCATCCTCAGCTCACATGCAGCCATCTTTAGCCGACTATACATATAATTGCTATATACATATACAATGTGAGGCCCCCAAGATATCTAAGTTGGTTTATAACTCCAATAACTATGGTTTATGGTACTTATAACCATGGGATATAGTTGATAAACACATATATATACATACACATATCCCCATATGATTCATGCTTAAATCCCACAAGTGATAGTTAAATGCCTATTAAATACACAGACAATCACCAACCAACAGGGTTCAAATGAAGACGACTGTGATTTCATGTCATTTCCCCAGAGCAACCAACCATTCATAACGGGACATATGTCTATTACCCAATGGGATATTGATTTTTCATGGGATATATAATCTACAGGGATATATATAATCTACATCCTAATTATCTCATTTTCACTCTATATATCACCATTACTCCACCATTTCTCTTGGTTAAATCATGTTAAATCCCTTTTAAACACCATTTTCGACCATGTTCAACACGTCGTGGCTCACAAGGACAAAATCGAATGAGCTGAAGGCAAGAGATCTACATCTATTCCATGGGAGATCTCCAGGATCCCAAAATGGAGAAAATCTCTACCATATTTCAGGCCATAGTTTCTGGGGATATTCCCTAAAAAATAGGCCTGAAAAATAGTGTACCAATTTCAGGCCATATTTTCTGGGGATATTCCCTAAAAAATAGGCCTGAAAAATAGTGTACCAATTTCAGGCCATATTTTCTGGGGATATTCCCTAAAAAAATAGGCCTGAAAAATAGTGTCCCAATTTCAGGCCATATTTTCTGGGGATATTCCCTAAAAAAATAGGCCTGAAAAATAGTGTACCAATTTCAGGCCATATTTTCTGGGGATATTCCCTAAAAAAATAGGCCTGAAAAATAGTGTACCAATTTCAGGCCATATTTTCTGTGGATATTCCCTAAAAAAATAGGCCTGAAAAATAGTGTACCAATTTCAGGCCATATTTTCTGGGGATATTCCCTAAAAAAATAGGCCTGAAAAATAGTGTACCAATTTCAGGCCATATTTTCTGGGGATATTCCCTAAAAAAATAGGCCTGAAAAATAGTGTACCCAATTTCAGGCCATATTTTCTGGTGATATTCCCTAAAAAAATATGCCTGAAAAATAGTGTACCAATTTCAGGCCATATTTTCTGGGGATATTCCCTAAAAAAATAGGCCTGAAAAATAGTGTACCAATTTCAGGCCATATTTTCTGGGGATATTCCTAAAAAAATAGGCCTGAAAAAACATAGTGTACCCATTTAGGCCAATTTTATGGGGATATCCCTAAAAAAATAGGCCTGAAAAATAGTGTACCAATTTCAGGCCATATTTTCTG
>CAMXCT020001112.1:500000-575000 GCA_947184155.2 Cladocopium goreaui
AACTCGCTATAAATGGCCATTTTCAATAGCTATGTTAATTTACCAGAGGGTAATCTGAAGGCTATGATAGACCCATACCCAGGAAAAATCGGGATGGCATTGAAATGTCATCAGAATCTGAGTGTAGAACTGCTCTCGAAGTCGACTCAGTTCTTGGCGTGCCTGCTTTGGAAAATTCGGGATGCCGAGGAGGCCTCAATTTACTTATCCCATAGGATCTATGTATGCTATATATGGTACCCTCTGGTAAATTAACATAGACCCTGGCAGATAGGGGTTGGAAGATTAGTTTCCATTACAAATTGGTGATTTCCAAGGTCTATGTTTATTTACCATAGGGTAACATTTACCATCAATATACCCCCTTTATGTTAGCATATATACCAGCACCATGGATCCGTCATGGGTATGCCCAATATACAAATCACCACCTGGATTGTTTTGATTTGGAACTAAAGGATTCACCCCCAACAGATTTGTGAAGAAAATCATGATCAACCACTTCTTTTCAGGGGTTTTCGCCTAAATGTTCAGACAAAAACACCAAGTCTTGAGATTCTGGAGATGCAAGTGCCAAGTGCTGCACTTTTTTTTTGAACTTTGCTTTCCACGTGCCTCTTGAAAGGCGACACGTTCTGCGGAAAGCTCTCTTTGAGCATCCTGCAGTGTACGCGGAAATCCATCGCTGTGATTCCATCCTTAAAGATGTCGCTGCAGAAGGATATTTTGGGGACCAAAAAATGCTCGCATGGTTTGTTGATACAGGAATTTCCATGGATTTCCCACAATCTATAAGATGATGTTCTGCATGAAAAACTGAAAAGTTATCCAGGATTTTTGTTCCACATCTTGTAATCATTGTAATCAACATTTAGCTGCAGGATGGGGCCCCCAAGATAGCTAAGTTGCCCTATAAGTGGCTTAACTATGGTTTATGGTAGATATAACTATAGTTAATGGGGGTTATAATGGTTTATGAACCAGCAAAAAAAACTGGGGGGGCCCATCCTGTGCATTTACCCACAATTATCAATAGGACTTTCTTGTTCAGCTCCCAAGTGATCCCTGGCTCGTCCTGCTCACGCTTCAGAGCAGCCTTGTAAAGGCCGGCTTCCGTTGTCTGCAGCCTGGTCAAGGAAGATTTTGAATCTCAAGGTACAGAAATTCATTGGTTCTTTGTTTAAGAGAATGGTGGTTTAAACCATTGAGTGCCTTAAACAGAACCAAAATGAATCTATTTGTTTGTGTACAATGGTGGTAATTGAAGGTACAATCTTAAAGTTGTTTATATGAGTTTGGTACAAATATCAGAACATTTGGTTCTTATAAACTACATCTGAGTGATTCTGAGTGCTGGTTTAGGCACAAATATCATCACATGGGTCTGAAAATATGGTATACCCCCTTCAAAGCCATTTGAACGTAGGGAATATGCTAAACCATCCAGATTTGGGGTACACCATGTTCAAACAAAAACCCAGATCTCATCAAACATCCCATCGCATGAGCCAAAGACAACGTCGAAACAACGGTCGACACCAAGTCCTTCACCCGTTTGACCGCCTCCGTTAGCCAACCGTCTGATCGTATCAATTACGGGGAGAAACTACTTGACTAGTCGGAAAACTGCATATTTGGACACCCAGAGGGCTTGACTATGGTTTAGGGTGGATATAACTATAGTTAATGGGGGTTATATAAGTTATAATGGTTTATGAACCAGCAAAAAAAAACAAGATAAGGGTTCGTTTCATATCCTATGTAGTCCATAAGGGCAGTGATTTTTAAATCATATGATATAAGTCCCTATGCAGGAACATGGCATCAAGCAACAGGCTCGGCTCGAAACCAGCGTTGAACCATGAATCATAGTTTGACCATTGTTTAAGCATATGGTGGTTTCCTAAAATAGGGGTGCCCCCAAATCATCCATTCTGGGGTACCCCATTCCAGGAAACCCACATATATGAACGGCTGTACCTTTGGCTTCCTGCAATGCTGTAACCTTTCTGAGACGTTCCAAATTTTCAAGGTTGACTCCAATAGAAAATGTGTTTAAGCGTCGCACCAGCTAGATTCATCTGCGAGAGAATGGAAAATAAACAAAAGCTGTATCTCCAAATTACATCCTAACTAACCCTTAACCATAGATGGAGTAACGGTCGTACTGTGGATGGAAGAAATCCTGCAGCAGTTGGGATTTATTGGATATGAAACACTGGGAGTATAATGGGATGATAACTGGTGCAGGATTTTTACCATAGTTATTATAATCCCAGTGTTTGATAGCTATTATAGTATTGGAAGCTATCAAACACTGGTAAAAATCCCATAATTATTGGAAGCTATGAAACAGTTGATAAGGGGATGTTTACCATCTACCAACTGGTGCAGGATTTCTTCCATGGACAGTATGTCCCAATTGCATCCCCCCATTGTTCAGATTCAACAAACACTTTCTAAGAATTGATGATAACATATATGATAACTATTAACAATTATCAATCATTATCAATCATCATGTTTCTTTCAATGTATTTAGGTCTAAATTCACTCTAAATGGGCTTGGTGGTTTCCAAAGTTGCACAATATGTAACACCAAAATCCAATATATATATATATACATATAATGATTATTGGTCACTAACTACTAATCACTATTATATAATCATTATTGATCACTATTAATCCCTTCCCCCAGTCCCTATCCCCATTTTTCATTGGCTTTCAGCTCACACGAAGCCACGGACAAGCTCTGGGTGCCGCACTCCACTGTGAGTCTGTTCAGCTCTTGTTGTGCCTCAGAGGTTCTCATAATGAAAAACATGGGATTTCACCAACAAGAATGGGAAATGTGGTGTGTGTATATATACACGTATATATATATATACAGGTTGGTGGTTGACCTACCCCACTATAAATGGCCATGTTCATTAATCTCATGCTAATTATGTATATATATATACATATATATCTTGGTAAATTATCATATTTCACTCACCTGAATTGTTGGGCCATAAAAGGGGATGATTTCCCTAAGATAAACCATGATTCCAGGTTTCGGGAGAACAGGCTTCGGTCGTGATCATGCCCACAGCACAGCTGGCAGCGGTTACCCTCGTCAACATGATAACATGGCCACATAGACATCAAAAGTTGGCGATTTTCCAGCCATGAGGAACAAAGGATACCCCAAAGATCATAGAGAAACAACATTCCAACTTGTGATTTACTGGACAAAATTGGATCACGGTGCATAGTGCAATCCTAACAGGGATCGAATATGGGGAGAAACTACGATAAACTTATAAACCAAGAAAAAAATGGTATTAATTAAGATATATTAATGATTTATTAATGAATATTACAGTATATTACAGTATTGGATTTCTCTGAAAATGGTGGATAAAAAAAACATATGGCCACTCGTTGAACAACTGGGTAAAATGATGATCAACCATGGGATTTTGGGTACGACTCCCCCCATATCTTTCCACACCGGTTGATGGGTTGATGGGTCGGTCCCAATAAAAAAAAACTCCATGGAAATGTAGATGTATCCACCATTTTGATCCAACCGTTTCTTCGGAGAAGTTTTTGAACGAAATCACCAGTCATTTGAGGACCCCAAAAACCAGTCCTGCGAGTCATACCTAGAAATTTTGAAGTTTCCCTCGCACCGTGGAATGTTTGTATGGATATGTATGGATACTATCCGTTACTATCCCCAATAAACCCTACAGAATTCACCAGATTCACCAAGCTTTTGACATCCCAAGGCCTCACCTAGCAGCCCCGCCTGTTCACGCTTGGAAGCCTCTTGAAGCTCTGCCTCCGCTGTCCGGAGCCTGGAGCTGTCCAGCATATGGCGCTGCTGCACAAAAACCAGGTATGTCGACAGAGATACTGAGATACACGGTATCCATGAAGAAAAACATATGCAAATCTACAAATATCACATATAATTATAGCTATAGATTATATATATCACATATATATATAATATATATATATTCTGTGTGTACTTATCTTTTTGCTCCAACCACAGCTTACACAACCCTCCAAACCTGAAGACACATGTTTGCAAAAGCTGAGTTCTCGAGCTGTTCTTTGAGTCGACCGAGTTCTCGTTGTGCCTGCAGCAGCCATTTGCACAACCGCTTGACCATCATTCGCCAACAGTCCAGCCAGAACTGTCCAATAACAAGCAGAACATAATCAAGGAGATGCATTTTCGATCGCATTTTCAATCCAAAACAGGGGAAAATTCCCAGATAGGGGTTGTCTCAAAACCCGGAAACCGAACAAATATTTTGGTCGAAAACGGGTTTTACAGTCACATTCACCATTCGAATTGCCATCTGGGCATGCACTTCCTGCCTTTTGAGAATCTTTGACTCTGGTCCTGGAGTGGACAAAAAGCTGACTGCAATCCAAGGCATCGTAAGTGGTGTGTAACCCGGTAACCCATACGTTGAACACCGGGGATACTCCGCGACTTTCACGCTGGGCTCTTCGGCTTTGGTTATTCATGTGGTTGAAACCATGCCATAAACCATTCCCAAATTCACCATTTCTATGGGTGGTATGTTTACCATCAAATGGGGTGGTTTACGTTTTAACCACATTTTCCTATGGTTTCCTATGGTTTCCTATGTTTTAACCACATGTTCTTCCCAATTCTTACCCCCATTTTTTTGCCTGGGACGTTCCCCCAGGCTTTCCAACTCACTTGGAATATGGGGCACTTAAGGGAGCCATCAAACATTGGGAGGTCAAGCTCGAAAATCAAGGACGAACTGCGCAACAGTTCGATGATTTTTTGTTTTTTTCAAACTAGCCACTAATCAAGATTTTGGCTGCCACAACTGCATGGGGCTTCTTTAACCCACTCAATCTTCAATCTGGTGAAGATTTCGGGCCTCATGTTGGATGGTCTAAGAGTCTAAGCAAACTGATGTCGTAGATCTGTGGTTCCCCTCGCCCATTTGATCCATGCCCGCCTTTCTTCATGATGCCGAAAAAACCAAAGATCGGCTGCAAATGGACAGTACTCCGTGGCCAATTTGAACCGATTTCATCATCCCTATGGATCCATGGCCACTGTCTGAGAAGCTACGGCTAACCTTCAAATTATAGTAAATTATACCCCAGTCCCACTTCCTTTCAGAAGATACGACTGGATCCATTTCATCATGTAGCGCACAGTGATTTTTTCATATCTCGAAAAAATCGAGAAAAATCACCAGCCAGTAGCCCATCAGAACCCATTCAGACTCAACTAATATCTGGATGTGGCCCGAGACTCGCCGGGGATGCTGGAGGGATGCTTCGACCAACTCTTTAGGCTCGAATTTTTAGGGTGCCATTGAGCGGTCTATGGAGGCGTTTCATTTAAGGCGTTTGAAACGGGTTTTTACCTCAGTTTTGACAAGTTTTCACACTTCGAGGCTTACTTACAGTTTCATGTCTGATTTAGGTTTTATCCTTGAAGATTGAAGGTTTAGGGGTTTAAGCTTTGGTAGCCATGCACCTGACATGGCATGCACAAAACACTACGCCTGCGCAGTCAAAATGACCCTTGCAGGGCAGCACCCCCATCCGTGCTGTAACTATAGTTGGTTAGGTTCAAGTAAAACTATAGTACAAGGTGGTGCCCCCCCAGTTATACATGGATTTATAATCCCATATAGATATATCACCTATAAACCATAGTTATTGGACGTATAAACAAACTTAGCACAGGAACTGGGGCACCACCCTGTACGATAATTAACCTATATTACAGTAATTCATCGTAACCGTGGATTATTTTGGTGTATTAGCACCTCGTGTCACCTTGCACTTGCGCCAGAACCCTCCTAACTTGGCTGAGTTCCAATGATTCACAGTAATCACCAAACAGATGCCGAAAATAGCTTGGGAACCTGGAAAAATATGTGATAAACATCACCTATACCGCGCTGCAAACACCTATTTCTATCTTTTTTCTATCCTTTTTCTGTCCTGGAGACATACTATTTAACCAAATATCAAGGGGATGAAACCAACATTACCATGATAGAAAAGTTGAATACCTGGAAAGTGTGGAGGAAACTATCCATCTATATCTATACATTGCCAATCAGCCAGATACCCTGCAAAAAATGACAAATTCTTTGCTGGTGAACGTAGATATTCCCAGCCAGATACCAAAAGACTAGTTAGGATTAGTTTGTACCCATCCAGCCGATTGACCTAGTATACAACCTGGAAATACTGTTCCACATCCTACCTTAAATATATACATATCCTTTTTAAATACAGTATTGATCTATTCCACATCCTTTTTTGGGGCAAATCTTTGCAACCAACGACCCAACGACGAAAGCGGGATCTGCTCTGGGATACCCCGGCGGGGAAACATCGCGACGAAAGCGGGCCCAGAGACTCTTGGGAGCCTGCGAGGAAGTCGCTGGTGGCTGAGTCGCTTCCCAGTTTGTTAAGTCACTAGATTGGTTTAAGTTTAAGGGAAAATCTACAGGAAACCATGTTTTTTACCGTAAAATATAGGACTTTCCTGCAAATTTTCCCATAATCCAATTCTATGATTAAGGCGGCTTATCTAACATAGCCATGGTATAGATGGCACATAGAAATAGATGATTTTCCCAGCTAATTAGAAACCTCCATGTATGGTAGGGATTTTCCATGGCGATGTTAATCATAACCAGATGGTAACATGTTATAACTAGATGAACAGTTGGCTTCATGGTGGATATGACACAACGAACTAGTTAGATTAGAATTAGAATAGATTAGATGGGTTTAACGAAAAAAAAAAACCTGGTTACAACATGAGGGGCACCACTTCATGGCACTGAAAAAAAGCCATTCCCGATGAAACACTTGGTGTTCTTCAAATCAGGTGCTTCCGCCCGTTTTTTTGAGGTATCTAGATACCCTCTGGTAATTTAACGTAGCTATGGAAAGATCCACCATTTTTAATGGGAAAATCCACTATAAATGGCCATTTTCAATAGCTTTTTGTATGTTTACCAGAGGGTACCATGGGTGACATTCATCATGGCACCAACAAGAGTCTGCTTGACCTCAAATTGGCCATCGGGGATCGGCGGATCAAAAATAACATGCGAACCGGTGCTGCTCACAACGGCAGTGTGGTGAGACAGTTGCCAAGAAAAATGATCAAAATTGAGAACACTCAACTTTCTTCCATTAACTATTGGAAAAAAACGTACATTGAAGAAATTACACTAAAACTCCCAAAAAATAAAAACAAAAACAGCCCGTTTGAGCCTTTTTAACTTTTACATGCCATCAGATCGCGCGAAGACATCAGGAGTAGCACGCACAAATCGGGTTTCTCTGGTTGTACTGATTGTATACAACCAAAATAGTATGGAGGATATAATAGCACATTCAGGATTGTTGGTGACAAAAAATGAATATATCGGATAGATGATGATATATAATTTTGGTGTGTCTGAAAATGGGGTAGACCCAGTTGAGGCCACCATTTCATGGCTTGTTCAATATCCAAGGTGAGGTCCCCCAGTTGTCTTTCTTGGTTTAGATTCACCCAATACCAATACTATACGTTACATTGTTACATCACTGGTTGGTGGCTTTGACCATGTTGAAAAATGTTAGTCAATGGGAAGGATTATCCCATATATTATGGAAAATAAAACATGTTCAAACCACCAATCAGTTGTCGTTACATCAGATATATGGGGGTTTCCTGAAAATGGGGATATCCCATAAAATGGATGAGAACTGGGGGTAGCCCCGTTCCAGGAAAGCCTCATATTCCTCGCGGAGACCTTCGAATTCACCAAATGCGCTGTGTGTCAACATCGGGTTACGAGGTGACGACGCGCCTCTTCTTTGCTGTCCTCGGACTTCGGTGTAGCAAGAAGCACCTTCCATGCAAGGAACCCCCCACAGAAACTACATCTCAATCCACAGAGAATAAAAATCTCAATGGGAAAATGTGGCAGTTAGTTAGTTACGAGATATTTGGGATTTAGAAATTTAGAGATATCCATCAAGCCCACAGCAGCATTTTCAAGCAACCACACCTGCTCACGCGAAGCTGCCATTAGCTCTGCTTGTTGACGATGAAGGCTTGTTTCTGCTGTCTGGAGCCTCAATCTGAGAGCTAAGTTCGTAAACAGAACTAGATATAACTAGGGTTCTGGGGCATCTCTAGGGTCAAACCACCAACTTATAGTTATATTATGTTATATTGATATATAACTGAACTACAACTATAGGCTTCTGGGGGATATATTAATGGGTTCCATCAAATATATCAGATGGATCTCTATAAAGTCAATAGATCTGAATAAATTATCATATTTCACTAACCTGAATTGTTGGGCCATAAAAGGGGATGATTTCCCTAAAATAATCCATGAATCCAGTGAGGGAGAACAGTGAGGTCGTGATCAAACTTACCCAGATAGATGGATGGATTTTTCACCAGCAACTTATCGACTTCGGCTCCGGCTCATCGCCTCGGCTCCAAAAACGCCGCTCAGAAAGGCTCACGACCGGCTTTATAGAACGGTTCGGCGAACGTTGGAGGATTTCAAACCGGATTTTTCCTCATGATTTAGCCATGAAATCTAGTGGTAAAATCTCAATGGAGGTTTCAAAACCTCAATGGCTATATTGAGATAAACCAGGCTTCAAACTAGATTTCTCATTATTTTCCTCAATGGTTTATCCTCGATTTCCATATAGCCAAACCCCCCATTGAAACCCTCTTTAGCGATTTCGATGCGATGTCCCGGCGGCCCTGGGATGCCCTGGGTGTCCTCTGAGGGACGAACTCTTCTTGGAGACAGCTGACTTCTTGTCGTAGCTGCCACAAAGAATGGCCGTGCCATGGGGATAGATCTTAAGTTCAGCAACAACTATTGGATGGATCAGGGGATACATTATATATCATATAGTACAATGTGAGGCCCCCCAGTTATAAGTTGGTTTAGATTCGCCCCAGTAACTATAGTTATTTGGGTACCATAAACCATAGTTATTGGAGTTATAAACCAACTTAGATATCTTGGGGGCCTCACATTGTAGGCATATATAACCAACTATATAACAATAGTTTGTTTGTTTTTTTTTGCAGGGGTAAAGAACTGTAATTAACTGCTTATGATTGCAGGAAGCGAAACGCCCATATTTTTGTGTGTTGCTTTCTTAAATGCAGAGATATTAATAAACCCTTTACTAGTTCTAAACCACATTAGCTATGGTGTGTCATTATGTTCATTCATCTTTTCCATTCAAATGGCCATCAAATGAGATTGCCGCCACTGACAAAACAACCTGGTGGGTCTGTCCCACTGTAATGGCAGGGTTTGTGCGATAGGGCACACATCCAAATAAAAACATGATTTATTACCCTCTGGTTATTTAACATAGCTATGGAAAATGGCCCATAGAAACAAATGATTTTCCCATTAAAAGCTCCATTTATAAGTTTTTTTTATAACCAGATGGTATAATTGTCCCCATTCAGACGTAAAATTGCGGCTTTGAAGGATCCCACATTTCGCGGGCGAACCCGCGAAATGGTGAATCGTACACCTCAGGATCCATCAAGACATGTAGATTATTTGTCTACCCCACGCGAGTTCTCATGTGGATTTGATATGGGTTTGATTGAACATAGAGTACCCTGAAATGCCATGGACTATGACTGGTTGGTGGTTGAGCCCTACCCCTCTGAAAAATGATGGAAAATGAAAGTCAGTTGGAATGGATGGAAATTCCCAACAGAATGGATGTTCCAAACCACCAATCAGATGATCATGTTCCCATTAAAATTGCCATGTGAAGGGGTATCCCCCGCAAGCAGGGACAAACTCGATAGATTATATAATTTCCATTAATTTCCTGGAGGTACCCAGCACGGAGCAGTTTTTTCACTAAACCCAACTGAGCCAATCTGCCAATCTGCCGGACCCGAACGGATCGAACCGATGTCCAGAAAATTACTTTGCTGGCAAAGAGTAGCTTGCAGGAACAATTGCACAAATCCTGAAGCTGATCGATTTGTTTTCTTTTAGATCCAATATGATCCAATTTGTTGTAGCAGATAGCACCTGGAAATTGTATCAGCAGAATGTGGCTTCCAAGTTTCAACCCTTCACTCATGACCTCCGCCATTTTTTGCTCCCCCCTTTTACTCCTGCCTGCTCTACTTGTCGACTACGGAGGCTTGCCTCGCTTGCCTCTGTCTGGAGCCTTAGGTGTTGAGATTTGCACAAAAGAATACAAAAGAACCATGTCTCCTCTGTGCAAAGAATCAAATCGTAATCAAATCTCATGCCACCTGCCACCATGTTCCACAGCTGCTTCAATCCACATCAGAATCTGAGTGAAGAACTCTTCTCTTAGTCGGCTGAGTTCTTGTTGTGCCTGAATTTCTTTGACATCTGATTGCTACGCATTGTGTCTTCAAGCCGACTTGAACTGTAACTGCCAACTCAAATGACAACTTCGAACATGTCATGCAATGAAGTGCCACACTGGACACTCTTTGCTCCCTAGCCTTTTCAGAGGATGCGCGCTCTGCAGCAAGCTCCCTGTGGGCCTCCTGCAAGTTTCAGCATCTTTTAACAACTAAAAACGTTCATTGTATTTTATTTACAATAGTTTGGATGACTTTAGTTTCAACAAAGTCAAAACAAGAGTTATATATATATATATATCTTGCCGAGAAAGGCGACCGGCAACCATCACAAGCCAACCATCACGAGCCCAACCCAATCCCACTCACCTCCTCTTTATCGTGGTCGGGTTTTGTTGTAGCAGATAGCACCTGGAAATTGTATCAGCAGAATGTGGCTTCCAAGTTTCAACCCTTCACTCATGACCTCCGCCATTTTTTGCTCCCCCCTTTTACTCCTGCCTGCTCTACTTGTCGACTACGGAGGCTTGCCTCGCTTGCCTCTGTCTGGAGCCTTAGGTGCTGAGATTTGCACAAAAGAATACAAAAGAACCATGTCTCCTCTGTGCAAAGAATCAAATCGTAATCAAATCTCATGCCACCTGCCACCATGTTCCACAGCTGCTTCAATCCACATCAGAATCTGAGTGAAGAACTCTTCTCTTAGTCGGCTGAGTTCTTGTTGTGCCTGAATTTCTTTGACATCTGATTGCTACGCATTGTGTCTTCAAGCCGACTTGAACTGTAACTGTCAACTCAAATGACAACTTCGAACATGTCATGCAATGAAGTGCCACACTGGACACTCTTTGCTCCCTAGCCTTTTCAGAGGATGCGCGCTCTGCAGCAAGCTCCCTTTGGGCCTCCTGCAAGTTTCAGCATCTTTTAACAACTAAAAATGTTCATTGTATTTTATTTACAATAGTTTGGATGACTTTAGTTTCAACAAAGTCAAAACGAGAGTTATATATATATATCTTGCCGAGAAAGGCGACCGGCAACCATCACAAGCCAACCATCACGAGCCCAACCCAATCCCACTCACCTCCTCTTTATCGTGGTCGGGTTTTGTTGTAGCAGATAGCACCTGGAAATTGTATCAGCAGAATGTGGCTTCCAAGTTTCAACCCTTCACTCATGACCTCCGCCATTTTTTGCTCCCCCCTTTTACTCCTGCCTGCTCTACTTGTCGACTACGGAGGCTTGCCTCGCTTGCCTCTGTCTGGAGCCTTAGGTGCTGAGATTTGCAGCTTTCTGATGTGCACCCAAGAAATTCTGTGAGGTTCTGCGATATTCTCCACTGCAAAGACGCAAAAAATATAACAAAAAATGCAGCATCGACTGAATGTTTGTGTGGGTGGGTCAAGTCATCTAGTGCTTAAAAAATTGGATGATGCTTGATGATTTTCTACTTGAAACAACCCTACTACCTGCAGGAGGTGGCCTCCAAAGATGGTTGCGGTGATGGTTTTACGGTTTTTTTTCACTAGGCGTACCATTGGATTTCCGGTGGAGATTCATCGAGCTGTTAGATGGGGCAATAAACATAAGAAACCCCAAGTTATATGATTAGAGAGCGCCTTCCTGTGTGGTTCCTACAATGTGAGGCCCCCCGGTGATGTTAGTTGGTTTATAAGCCCCAATAACTATAGTTATTTGCGTACCATAAACCATAGTTATTGGAGTTATAAACCAACTTAGATATCTTGGGGGCCTCACATTGTAGAGTCCTCTATCTTGACTGCTGTGACCACCACGAATCAATTCAGTCCACAGCTTCCTGAGCGACGAACCCTTCTTTCAGCCCGCTCACTTCTGGCAGTGCCTTTTCACAATGCTGGTTTCTAGCCATTAATGAGATATCCCTCCGATAAACACAGTTGTCTAGCAAGGTGGTAACCCCTTGCTAAACCAGGGATATATCTACCATGCCATCCACAAACCATCTAGTTCACCAAAATAAACCAACTGACCATTCTTCCCAATAGATCCAAAAAAATCATGGCTTAAATCCCTATTGACGATGTAAGTTCTCTTTAAATAAACTTCCGAAACTGAGAGTCCCACCTGAAAAGCAAAAATCCTGGGAATTCTCTGATCAAACCAGCAGAGTTCAACTTCTTTTTGGACCATCTGGGGAAACTCTGGAAACTCTGACTCCAAAAAGGCTCCATGAGGAATAAATCTGGCTCCAAATTCTTCCAAGTTTCCACTGGTGGAGAGGCCAAATGGACCAATGGGGCACCCCTGGGTTTTGTGACTTTTGGAGCCCAGATTTGCGCGGCTCTCCGCACCTCAACTTCTTTAGAAGTCTTCCTTTGAGCCTTGCCTCTTTCGCCCTGAGGTCTGTCAAGTTTCCTGAAGGCCAGCTGGACTACCAATGGGAGGGTCAATGAGTTAGAGCCATAGCCATGTAGGAAATCAGTCAAGTCATTGGCTAGCCGCTAGCCATTCAATTTTGATGGACGATTTACAGTAAAACGACATAAAACTAAAAGTGATAATCATTACATTGAATATTACTAATTAATTAGACTAATTTGTATGCGTAATATTATCAATTAATGATACCATATCATTTCGTTTCAGAATAACCTGTCATGAACAGTTGAACGTTGATGTGATTGAGAGTTCTCCCAACTGAGTTGTCCCAACTGGTACTGAAACCACCTTGAACCACCTACAAGTATGTGTCAACGAGAAAAAACAGCCCCATATGTTTCATAAATCCTAGTCATACTATAAGATATTAAATCCCTATGACATCACATATTCTAGATGTACTGTATATATATAGATATAGATATGCTATATATAAATATATATTATTATTATATATATAGTTATATGTATAATCACATTTATATAATTATATTTATGCAATTATATTGATATAATTGTATTTATATAATTATATGACAATATAATCATATTTATTTACAGAATTATATAATTATATTCATATAATTATATTATATATTTATATACAGATAATCTACGATATAATCATCAAACTCCATGGTTTTCTCGCCCAAGGGGCTCCAAGAGCGACGTCACCGAGTCCAAGGACTTCAAACTGCTTCGCCGCGAGGTCGCGGAGTTCGACGAGGTCTTAGAGCCGAACCTCGGAGTTTCGGCCGGGAATCCATGGGGGAACGCAACGGGAAAACGATGGAAAACTATGGAAAATCACCTTTTTTAATGGGAAAACTCACTATTTCAATGGAAATCCATGGGAAAACGATGTGGAAAAAAAGGTAGATATAACGAACCAACAAGTACGCTTAAGTAACTTATAACTGGGGTATGGTTTATGGTTGATAACCACTGGTATGAAAAAGGGGTTAATGGTTTCTAACTTATAACTTGTTTTTTGGAAAACTATGGTTTATACAGTAAGTCCAGTAACTATGGGGAATGTTTATTGTAGTTGTAACTATAGGTTGGGATATGCCCGCTATAACTATGGTGAATATGTATACATATATATACATATACATATATATATAATATATATATATATATCCACTTATCACATCTGATCACTGAAACTGCACTTCCAAGTAGATAGCTAAGTCGACTTATACCTAGATTAACTCTGGTTTATGGTTAGTTGCAACTATATATATCCGCCGACCCCGGCCTTCGCCAAGGCCGGGGCGGCGCCTGGGACCACGGCAGGTGTGGAACTTGTCCTGTCGGACCACCCTCCAAAAACCCCCTCCAAACCCTCCAAAACCCTCCAAACCCTCCGGGCGCTCTCCAAAACCGTCCAAACCCTCCAAACACCGTCCCCAGCAGGCACCCCAGGGCCAAGGCCACTTCCCCAACAGGCACCCCAGGGCCAAGGCCACAGCAATGGCTTTCTATCGGCTTTCAAAGCTGCCGCCCCAGGGCCAAGGCCATGGCTTTCTATTGGCTTTCAAAGCTGCCGTTTGCCAGCCCGCAAACACTCCAAACGCTCCAAAACTCTCCAAACGCTCCAAAATCCTCTAAACCCTCCAAACACCTTCCAAAACCCTTCAAACCCCCCAAACCCTCCAAAACCTTCCAAACCCTCCAAACACCCTCCAAAACCGTCCAAACCTTCCAAAACGTCCAAACCCTCCAAACACCGTCCCCAGCAGGCACCCCAGGGCCAAGGCCACTTCCCCAACAGGCACCCCAGGGCCAAGGCCGCAGCATAGGCTTGCAAAGGTACCAAACCCTCCAAAACCGTCTAAACCCTCCAAACACCCTCCAAACCCTCCAAACACCTTCCGCCACAGGCACCCCAGGGCCAAGGCCACTTCTCAAACAAGCACCCCAGGGCCAAGGCCCTGGGCCAAGGCCACAGCAATGGCTTTCTATGGGCTTTCAAAGCTGCCGTTTGCCAGCCCGCAAACACTCCAAACGCTCCAAAACTCTCCAAACGCTCCAAAACCATCCAAACCCTCCAAACACCCTCCAAAACCCTCCAAACCCCACAAACCCTCCAAAACCTTCCAAACCCTCCAAACACCCTCCAAAACCGTCCAAACCCTCCAAAACGTCCAAACCCTCCAAACACCGTCCCCAGCAGGCACCCCAGGGCCAAGGCCACTTCCCCAACAGGCACCCCAGGGCCAAGGCCACAGCAATGGCTTTCTATGGGCTTGCAAAGGTACCAAACCCTCCAAAACCGTCTAAACCCTCCAAACACCCTCCAAACCCTCCAAACACCTTCCGCCACAGACACCCCAGGGCCAAGGCCACTTCTCAAACAAGCACCCCAGGGCCAAGGCCCTGGGCCAAGGCCATGGGCCAAGGCCACAGCAATGGCTTTCTATTGTTGGCTTTCAAAGCTGCCGTTTGCCAGCCCGCAAACACTCCAAACGCTCCAAAACTCTCCAAACGCTCCAAAACCCTCCAAACCCTCCAAAACCCTCCAAACCCCCCAAACTCCCAAAACCTTCCAAACCCTCCAAACACCATCCAAAACCGTCCAAACCCTCCAAAACGTCCAAACCCTCCAGCAACAGGGCCAAGGCTCCCCAAGGCCAGGGCACCCCAGGGCCAAGGCCACAGCAATGGCTTTTCTATTTGCTTTCAAAGCTGCCGTTTGCCAGCCCGCAAACACTCCAAACGCTCCAAAACTCTCCAAACGCTCCAAAACCTTCCAAACCCTCCAAACACCCTCCAAAACCCTCCAAACCCCCCAAACCTCCAAACCCTTCCAAACCCTCCAAACACCCTCCAAAACCGTCCAAACCCTCCAAAACGTCCAAACCCTCCAAACCCCGTCCCCAGCAGGCACCCCAGGGCCAAGGCCACTTCCCCAACAGGCACCCCAGGGCCAAGGCCACAGCAATGGCTTTCTATGGGCTTTCAAAGCTGCCGTCCCCAGGGCCAAGGCCACTTCTCAATCAGGCACCCCAGGGCCAAGGCCACAGCAATGGCTTTCTATTGGCTTTCAAAGCTGCCGTTTGCCAGCCCGCAAACGCTCCAAACGCTCCAAAACCCTCCAAACCCTCCAAAACCCTCCAAACCCTCCAAACACCCTCCAAAACCCTCCAAACCCTCCAAACCCTCCAAACCCTCCAAACCCTCCAAAACCCTCCAAACCCTCCAAACACCCTCCAAAACCGTCCAAACCCTCCAAAACTGTCCAAAACCTCCAACAACCGTCCCAGCAAGGCAAAACCCCATGGCCAAGGCGGGCTTGCCGGTCCCAACCCTCCAAAAACTTCTAAACCCCTCCAACCACCCCCTCCAAACCCCCCAACAAAACACCTTCCGCCACAGGCACACCCCCCCGGGCCAAGGCCACTTCTCAAACAAGCACCACCCCGGGCCAAGCTGCCGTTTGCCAGCCCGCAACCCTCCAAACGCTCCAAAACTCTCCAACGCTCCAAAACCTACCTTCAAACCCAACCCTACCCTCAAACACCCTCCACAACCCTCGCAAACCCCCCAAACCTCCAAACCCTTTACAAACCCCTCAAACCCTCCAAAATAACCGTCCAAACCCTCCAAAACGTCAAAACCCTCCAAACCCCGTCCCCAGCAGGCCACACCAGGGCCAAGGCCACTTCCCCAACAGGCACCCCAGGGCCAAGGCCACAGCAATGGCTTTCTATGGGCTTTCAAAGCTGCCGCCCCAGGGCCAAGGCCACTTCTCAAACAAGCACCCCAGGGCCAAGGTCACAGCAATGGCTTTCTATTGGCTTTCAAAGCTGCCGTTTGCCAGCCCGCAAACACTCCAAACGCTCCAAAACTCTCAAACGCTCCAAAGCCCTCCAAACTTTCAAACACCCTCCAAAACCCTCCAAACCCCCCAAACCCTCCAAAACCTCCAAACCCTCCAAAACACCCTCCAAAACCGTCCAAACGCTCCAAAACCGTCTAAACCCTCCAAACACCCTCCAAAACCCTCCAAACACCTTCTGCCACAGGCACCCCAGGGCCAAGGCCACTTCTCAAACAAGCACCCCGGGGCCAAGGCCCAGGGCCAAGGCCACAGCAATGGCTTTCTATTGGCTTTCAAAGCTGCCGTTTGCCAGCCCGCAAACACTCAAAAACTCTCCAAACGCTCCAAAACCCTCCAACACCCTCCAAAACCCTCCAAACCCCCCCTCCACAAAACCCCAGGGCCAAACACCGTCCACAGCACCCCGGGGCCAAGGCCCTTGGGCCAAGGCCACAGCACTAGGCAAACCCCAGGGCCAAGGCCACTTCTCAAACAAGCACCCCGGGGCCAAGGCCCTGGGCCAAGGCCACAGCAATGGCTTTCTATTGGCTTTCAAAGCTGCCGTTTGCCCCCCGCAAAAGTCCAAACCCTCCAAACACCGTCCCCAGCAGGCACCCCAGGGCCAAGGCCACTTCCCCAACAGGCACCCCAGGGCCAAGGCCACAGCAATGGCTTTCTATGGGCTTTCAAAGCTGCCGCCCCAGGGCCAAGGCCACTTCTCAAACAAGCACCCCAGGGCCAAGGCCACAGCAATGGCTTTCTATTGGCTTTCAAAGCTGCCGTTTGCCAGCCCGCAAACACTCCAAACGCTCCAAAACTCTCAAACGCTCCAAAACCCTCCAAACCTTCAAACACCCTCCAAAACCCTCTATCCCTCTATCTATCCATCGATCTATCTCTCTCTCCCTCTATCTATATATATATATATATCTATCTATCTATCTATCCATCTATCTATCTATCCATCCATCCATCCATCTATCTATCTGTCCTTCTACCCATCTATCTATCCAACTACCCATCTGTCTGTCTGTCAATCTCTCTATCTATTCACATGTCTACCTGTCTGTCTGTCTGTCTGTCTATCTATCTATCTATCTATCCGTCCATCCATCCATCCACCCATCCATCTATCTATCTATCCCTCTCTATCCCTCTCTCTCCCTCTCCCTCTCCCCCCCTCTCTCTCTCTCTCTCTCTCTCTCTCTCCCCACAGTGCCCCCCAAATAGAGGGGGGTCGGCGGCACCTGGGCGCTAGCCCATTCTATTATCAAAGTCAGTAATATAGAGATTAGATATCTACCAGTCTGGTATAGATAAGATCTAGTTATAAGCATCGTTTTCTAAAGATACTATCTAGTGAGATGTGACAAGTTAGATGATCAGTTCGTCAAGTTGGTAACCCTTGGGATTCCTAACACTTAGTAAATCATGGGATGATCAGGGGATGGAAAAACCATAGATTCAAGAAATATAACATAAACCATCTGTATGTTTGTTCATAAACCATATGTGTGTTGCTTATAAACCATAGCAAGATATAGTAAGTATAGATATATCATAGATATATCTACTTATCTACCATAAACCATACTTAATTCACCTATGGTTCTTTGCACCAACTTCGCTAACGACCTGGAGCACCATCTTATGAGCTTAGGGAGACGTGGGACAACAAGTGGGAGAACAAACACGCAGGGAAAAACATGGAGTTTGTTGCAGCAGTATCGAAATTATCTTGATTAACTTAATTTTCGAAATGATCTTGATTATCTCAATTATATACCTTAATTGTCTAAATGTTTAACTGTGTGTGTGAAGTATTGCATCATTGTGGGAAAAAGCTGCAAGCCTGACATGCTTGGGAAAATGGTCTCTGAAAATGTCCTTTGTTTCAAGAAACCCACCATTTTGAGCCATGGTTTTTGTTCGTGCTGTCTGTTTTGATACCCTCTGGTTATTTAACATAGCCATGGTATAGATGGCCCATTTATAGATGATTTTCCCAGCGAACGAAACCTCCATTTGTGGCTGGGGATTTTCCAGTTCGCTATGTTAGTCATAACCAGATGGTACATAATGAAATGGTGATTACATTTTTTGAAAATATATCTAAACATTGTGATAATACATAGAATCTAAAAAAACTATCTTTGTTACACCCACCGGTACTGAATCTTCAAGGAAGAAACAAGTCATGCTCTGGAGGAATCGAAACCACCCAGTTTGTTGGTGACATGTAAAACACACAAATGCAGAAACTCCCATTGCCATCATTGGCAGAAGCCATAGTAAAAAATATAGATTATAGTTATGCCATAGTTAAAGATGATCATATGGGTATGGGTCAATACCTATAGATACATTTTTAATGGGATGAACATCCATTTACCAGCTATTTTGGGGTTCACTAGGTACCAGGGTTTTGACTCATAGCCATATGTAGATGACAATAATTGACAATTGTGCCATGATGACCAGCCCTGAATCAATGTCTTGAACAATGTCTTCCCCTGTTCCCAATGTGGTCTTCCTGTTCGTCACCCCGCTGTCAGCGGGATGCAATTGGGTGACATACTCCACGGTGAGGTCATCTAGATCAGTTGCTTGAGTACCCCAGTATCAAAAAACTCTCCGGGAATCAAACGGCAATTGGAAATCCACCTTGGAAATGGGGAAAATCAATAGGAAAATCACCGAGGTAAATGGTGTATTTTCCAGCACGCCATGTTTGAGTACCGGAGGGTATATAGTTACATCCCCCTAATCAACCATAGAATTGGTGACTTCTGTCCATGAATTTCGACCAAGAATCCCAGCGGGGTTGGGGGCGTTCGCCTGAAGGTTGCTGCGACGTGGTACTCCTATTGAACTTCTTGCGACGTCTCCCTTAAAATCCCATTGACTTATCATATGTCCATACTTTAAGTGGTGGGATAAAAAGACAAGAGCCATATTGGAATGAGAGATATCAACGAGCTAAAAACTCTCTCGCGTCATGGTCCCATGTATCAACATGAGAAAAACACCGGATGTTTTCACTCTATGAAATGAGGAATCGTTTTCTGTAGCTTCACGATATACTATCACTTTCCTGTGAATTATCAGATTACTCTTCATATCAGATGATATATTATCAGATTCAATATCATCAGATTACTATCAGATCTACTATCATATTACCAATGATATTTTCAGATTATTGAACTGTCTATCATCACATCTCATATAATCTGATATTTCTTTACAAAAACACATATCATTCTGAGATTATCATGATATCAGTCATGGGATATTATCATATAGTATCCCGTGATCATATTATATCATCTCATAATATCATGTTATCATTCCATACTATACTATATCATGATATACTATCTGGGATATCATATTACCCTCTGGTTATTTAACATAGCCATGGAAAATGGCCCATTTATAGATGATTTACCTATTAAAAATGGTGGATCTTTCCATGGCTATGTTAAATAACCAGATAGTAATTCATATAGTATTTAACATAGTAATCATAATATATAGCATCTGGTTATTTAACATATATCCCATAGAAATATATATGAGATGTTATTTAATTCACATAGTATCCCATTCTCATCACATCTCGTCCTCCTATAATCCCACCGTCTACGGGTCGTCAGCTAGTCACCAGCTTCGCGGCGGCTGGAAAATCCACATTTCAACGGTCAATGGAGGTTGAGTTCGCAGGGAACATCAACATTTTTTATAGGGATTGAATGGGAACATACCCTCCGGTAAACTAACATAGCTATTGAAAAGGGTCATAGAAATAATGGATTTACCCAGCTATAAAATGGTAGATCTTTCCATAGTTATGTAAACGTTTACCAGAGGGTATGAGAAATGATCACGTGATAACGTTCCCATTCTTTCTGTCATCCTGCACTTGTTATGTTAATCATTTTCACATTCAGATACTAGACTAGTACATATATATCATCATATATCTAGCTGAGTAAATCACAATATTTCATATATCATGATAATATATATCATCATATATCATCATATATCATCATATATCATCATATATCATCATATATCATCATATATCATCATATATCATATATATATATATATATCATATATCATCATAATATTTCACTAACCTGAAATCTTGGGCCAGCTATGGGGATGATTCCCCTTACCATGATTCCAGGGCTCGGGAGAACAGGGTTTGGTCGTGATGAAATTTTCCCAGAGTTGTGGACATCCCTACAAATTTGGTTGTAGAATATGTTTCCAAACCATTTGATGATCCTATTTGTTGATGGATAATCCCTAGATAGCTAAGTTTTCAAGTTGTTTTTGAACTATCACAGACCATCCCCCAAACTAACATAGGTCTTGAGAATCACTACATTAACTCCCCAGGCCCAACTCGTGCCAGGGTCATCATAACATCCCATGAAACCCTCACAAAACCTCATGAAAGCACCATGAATCCTAGCGAGAAAATAAGACCCCGCACTAAACCTTCAAAAAAAAATAACGGAGGCGGAGGTTTCCATAAATTGGGGATACCCCTTTATCGCTGGATGGTTTATGATGGAAAATCCTACTAAAACGGATGATTTGGGGATACCCACATTTTAGGAAACCTCCCAATGTGACTTCACAAAAAAAAAACATCATAAAGCCATATAAAGCCCAATAAAATCACCATATATCACCATTAAACCTCACACGACTATCCCACAGCTTCACCCATCACCGGGCCTTACGCATCTTCATGGTGCTTCCACCCTGGCCTCGACCTTGAGTTCCACTGAGCCTGCCAGGAACTGCCAGGAACTGCCGCGCGAAAGAGGGCCCCCAAGTGTTCTCAGCTAACGAATCATGGGGATATCATGGGGATATCATGGGGATATCAATGTGTTATAGTCTTTATACAAGTTACCCTCCAGTAAACTAAGATAGCTATGTAACATGTTCCAATTTATAGATGATTTACCCATTCAAAAATTGTGATTTTCCATATCTATCTTACTTTACCAGTGGGTAAAATGAGTTTACCCATCCAAACAAAATACCACTATTATTGATGGATTGCAGCATGAAATCTACCCACCTGGTTGATCCGTAGCTGACAATATCCCTCGATGATGCTAGATATGAGTAGCGGGCAACATTATTTGTTAAACAATTAAATGTAATGCCATGCACAAATTTGGGTCGTCCCCTATCGGTTATGAAGGTTTGGGAAAAAACTCAGAAAGGCCAAGGCAAAGCAAGACTAAATTAGTATTACAATAATTTTGTCGGCTAATTACTCATAAAATGCATAGCCTGCATAGCCATGTTTTGCTGAACACCTGGTTCAACGCCAAGAAAAAGGCGGTGACCTCCCCAATCTCTCTGCAGCTAGGCGGCATCATGCCCATCCTTGGCCATAGATTGACCCAGAAAACACTGCACTGCCGCAGTTGGAAAACTCACATTTTTTCCGAAAACGGAAAAGCACTGGAAAAAACGGCCAAAGGGCCGTTTTTGACATTCCTGTTAAGTCGACCCCCATGTTCAAAGTGGTTCTGCTGGAGTCTTCTGCTGGTTCCACCCATCCCCCTTCTGTCAAGAGAAATGGAACCCCACAACTTCCTAAATCAAACATGAAAATCAGACTTCAAAGCCATCCAGTGTGGCTTTAGCCAATAATAGCCATCCCAAAACGAGGTCTATGAAATTGCACCACATGGCACATCTGATTTTCATATCAGTTTTGTAGGGTTTCCTCGAAATCTTCGGCGCCTCGGCCAGATGTGCCGTCATAACTCATGACTGAAGGCTTTTCCTCCCCAGGTGCCCCTTTTTAATTTGGTCGCCAATTAGCTAAGTTAGTAGACATACCCTCTGGTAATGACTAACATAGCTATTGAAAATGGCCATTTATAGTGGATTTTCCCATTAAAAATGGTGATTTTCCATAGCTATGTTAGTTTAGCAGAGGGTAACTCCAATAACTATTAGCTGGTTGGTGGTTGACCTACCTACCCCAACCTGAAAAATATGAGTTAGTGAAAGTCAGTTGGGATGATGACATTCCCAACTGAATGGAAAAATAATGAAAAATAAAACATATTTTTTGCTCCTGGCGCACGAGATCCGAGCTGGGCAGGCGCAGCGTCGGGCGATCTTTGCGCTCTAGATACCCCTAATGGCATCAATCGACTGGCCTGCCCCTGTGACCGGCACAGTCAACTTTGATGACAACCAAGTTTCCACAAAATCAAACTCCGTGGTGACAAATTGGAAACCGATGGCACCACGAAAACACTTCAACCATTCACTAACAGGTCTGACTGTGCCGGTGGTGAAAACCACGCCGCAGTCTTTGAGGAACTGCTGCAACATCAATCTGAAATGTTTGATGCGCACTGAAAGTTTCACATGGTTCATCAGCAGGGCAGCAGGTCCGGATTCCACATGCCATTTGCCATTGGGTTTACCAACAAACCAGGGGCCCTTACGTTTTTGAAAACTGATGTACAGCTGAAAGTAGGAGATCCATTGAATTTGTTGGTTTCCATCCCGGACCTGCCCAAGCCACGCCTGTACATCGAAAGCCAGCTGCCTACCGAAAAGACGGACAAAGGTCGGATGCTGCAAGTCCAACGGGTCAGGTCCAGTCCAAACCAAGTCCGGCAACGCACGAGCAGGACGAAGAGGTCGAGATGGCTGTGGGACGCTGGCACGGACGTGCTCTGGTCCATTGGCATTCCAGAGCTTGCTGACTGCGATCATGTGAGCACGGATGGCATTGGCAAGAGTCTGATTGAAATGCACCTGGTCAGCGTACGAAGTCCAAAGGTTCCAAGTGGCTGGGGATCTCAGCCGATTGGCGGCATCAGCAGCTTTGTCGGCTGCAGAGTTGCCCTCCACCAACCAACGTTCAAGGTCATTGGCATAATCATGCTTGTTCTCATGAGCCGGCACTTTGAGGATGGCAAGTCTCTGAGGGCCCAACTGCACTGCGAGATCATGGAACCAGGTAAGCAAGTCAGCGTTCTTGCCATTGGGTTTGATTTGTCGGCCATCCAGAACATACTGATGGTACGCTTTGACCACATTGAGGCAGTCTGTCCAAATACGGACACATCCCTTGGCGTGAAGAGCATGCTGCATCGCCACAATGACAGCCATCAACTCCGCTCGGAATGCGGTTTGGACGAGACCAGGAAGAGGTTGAGCAACGACAGGCTGGAACCAGGATTGGTCGTAAGAAAGCTGGAAAGGCTTGGAGCAAACCACAGAGAACGCCGCCATACGCAAGTCAGGGTACCTCGGGAACAGACAAGACCCATCAGTGAACATGTCCAAAATGGGACAAGCCGGAGCCCAGCAGGGGTCAACGGGGGGGACCGTCAAGGCATCAAGGTATCGGAACCAAGCCAAGGCCAACGAGGCACGCAAAGTCCAACCATGTTCAAGCAGCACTGCTGGTAGTGAGTGCGAGGCAACAATGACATCGTCAGACAGCTGGGCACGAAGAGAGTCGGTGCCGGGACAAGTCCATAGACGATGCCGGACAGAGTCCACTCCCCCGCACAGAGTGCACAGCTCGCTACCATCTTCTGACCAGTGCTTGGCATGGGCATTTGTAAAAGAAGCTCCATGGAGGAACTTTCGGATTATCCCTTGGTCGTATGGATCAAAAGACTGATAGGCCAGACGGGTGTGGAGCAGGTCGACGCCTTCAAATCCACGAAAGCTTGGCCGATGGGAAACTTTGTGGGCAACCACCGAAGTCCAGGTCCACTGGGCACGCATGGTCAGTTCTTGCATGGGACAAGTCAAAATGCTAAACGAACCAATAGGGTCAACCGCATGCGCATCACGGCCAAGCTGAAAACCAAGTTGGTGCAACCTCTGACCGAGGATTTCGGTGAGTGAATTGTATTCCGGCCGGTCTTCATCAAACAGTCCAACGGTGAAATCCACTTCGACCTGGGCTCGTGCGGTGAGGGCGCGAGCATCACGTAAGGTCTCAAACGCAGCCAAAACCAAAGGATCAAAGGTAGGGCCTTCAAGTGAGCATTGGAGCATAGGGCTAGCACCAGGCTTCTGGAGACGGAGGGACTGCATCACTTCCGTGCGCAAGGCATCAAAATGTTTCTTCCCAACCACCACTGCAGAAACTGCATGCATTGCTCTAGGCCAAGCAACTCGGTGGATCAACTGAACCTTCTGTCTAAAGGTGCACGGACACGCCAACAGTTTGGCCCAAAAGTCGGACAGCTGTTTGAAGCGATCCAAAGAGGTTTTGTTAGCGAGCTGTCTGGAATACACAACATGGGCCCCAAGTTCCCTGGTGTGCAACAAAACGACAAAACCAGCTTCCCGGAGGCGTCGACGACTCGGTCCGTCTGTAGCCCAGCAGTAGCTTTTCTTTGCATCCAAGTCCAGGCACAACGCTTTGGCAAAACGGTCAACTGCATCACAGGCTTGTTGCATTGCCTCAACTGAATGGACCAACACCCCCCAGTTGTCTACATAGGAGACCGGTCGGAAGAGCATGTTGGTGCTCTGCAGCCACTTGTGGAAGAGCTCCGTGAGGACAAGCATGGCAACGCAACTAAGGGCACAACCTTCTGGGAAACCATTGGTTGAGGAGACCCCCGCCGAATAACTGCCTTGGACAACAAAGTGTCGATGAAAACCGCCAAGAGCTCCGGCCCACGCGAGGAGTGTACCATGATCCACTCCCATCAACTTTGCCGCTGCCAGTGCTGGGGTTCTGGGCAGAATATTGAAGGCTTTGACAATGTCTGCCGAAAAGCCGCAGGCACTTCCATTGCCACGGTGTGCTGCTTCGACTTGTTGTAACACAAATCTCCAGACCATACCTGCTCTGCACCCTGAGGTGTTCCCGCACAAGAAAGGGTCCACTGCAGTACTGAGCTGAGCTAACCAATGTCGCGCTGAGATTGAAGACCATGTCCTGTAAACTGTACTGAAAACAGTAATGGGGCGGAAATGGCCCACCTCACTCGGATCTTCAACCTTGGCCAATGACCTGACGTACCCTTGCAGCACCTGCTGAGGCCAAGAGCCCGAAGTGATGGCGAGTTGATACACCAGGCTGAGCGTGGCAAGGTCAGGGTCTGATAACTGCAGAAGGTCGGCACGGCTGACACCATCCAAACCAGTTGCTGCATGTTTACTCTTGCTTTGGATTGTTCTGCGGATAGACCCAACCGAGAAGGTAGGTTTCGAAGGTGCAACAGGTTTAAGGTTGGCTTTTGCAAAATTGACAATCTGATCCCATTGGGAGGCTGGGACATCGGCATGCCTATTCCAAAGTGCTGACCACTGCGACTCAAAAGCAAGGAACAGGTCCTCAAGTTTGCCAATCTGCTTGCTCTGGGTTAGGACATCACCGACTGCGATCGAGCCACAAGATTCCAGCCAAAGTTTGTCTTCCTCAAAGTGAATCACTGACAGAGGAGTGGAGCCATGCAAAACGGGGGCATCAGGCTGCCAGGCAACAGGACGGGCAAGGACGACAGCAGAGTCATCAGCATCAACTTCCACAACTTCGACCTGACGAGTGACCGCCAACGAGTCAACCTGAACCGGTGGATCACGCTTGACTGACTGGTACATGGCATGCACGTCGGACGCTTTCTGAAGGCGTTTGGCATGCGACCTGGAGGCATTCAGGCTTTTTTCCAGCTGACAAAGTTCAGCGTCCATGGCACCAAGGAACAACACTGCTTGCAGATGCGCTGGGGGCTGGACAGGGACCACCACAGGCTCGCCAACACGGAGATGTCTGGACGTCCACCAAGCAGAAAAGGAGGGGGGAAATCCATGAGCCCCTCGGATCGAAGTCCAAAGCTGAAGCTGGTGGGCTCGGTGAGCAGCTGATGGGACAGAGGACGCAACCAAACGGACATACGACTGGAGGCGACGGTACTGCTTAGTCCATTGAGCATGTTGCAAGCAAGACCCAAGGAAAGCCGGCTGTCGATCACCTGGCCTACTAGCCTTGACTGGGGGCATGGTTCCTGTGCGTTCGACAGGACCAGATTGAGAGGCACGTCCTGTCATTGCACGGATGCAAGGTTTATGGGCTTGGCGTCTAGCGTGCATGTTGTTGGATTCCACTGCTTTCCAAAAGTGATGGTAGTCCTCTGTAGCACTGGCAGCTGAGCAGAAGAGCTGTGCTTGAACGGGCTGTCTATCTTGGGCAGGTTCCCATTCCATAGGGTCAGGAGTTGGCCACACAAACCGGGTGAACGCTTGGGGGCCACCTTGGAACTCACCAACCAAATAGGAGTGGTCAGACAGGGACTCATCTTCAACATGACAAGACAGGAACAGAGAAGCAAGTTCACGGGACACAAACAGGAAATCACGTCTGGTTTTGCCTCGGCAGGTAGCCTGAGGAAGGACTCCAGTGGCTTCGGCTCTCAGGTCTTGCACATCCCGGTAGCCCAACCGGTGCATCATCGCGACCGTGGACAACCGATCCCAATCGTGATTGAAATCCCCTGCCACATACCTGGGTCCGGTAAGCTGTTCCGCTCGGTCCAGTGCAGCTGCAAGCAAAGTGTCTGCCACATCGCGGCCATTGCAATGAGTAGTAGGACCTGTAGGGGTACCGTAAACCACCACACCGGAAACCCAGAGGCCATGCGCACAGACCGACGTACACACCAAGCGACCGGAATTGTACATGGATGGAGTCCAGCAATGTGGTAACCGACGGACAGGGAACTTGGACAAAACCCCAACTCCAGACCATTGACCAATGTCAGAGACTTCAGACCTGGCAGCGACTGGGCAACCTGAGACAAAGGATCCATACGGGCTGCTGGCTTGGCGCAAGGAGGCACGAAACGCTTTGGCACCTGGAGCAGTCAGATGTGTCTCAGAGAAAAGCCAAGTGTCATAAGAGCCATCGGCTAACCCAAAAGCTTTGTTGTGGAGGCCATTCATATTTGCGACAGCCAGGGTCCACGAAGGGCCAGGTTTGGAAGCTTCTCCCACTCGGAGACAGGCAAAGAGCAAACTCCAACGCAGCCAGCAGGGAAAAAGGTTAACCCCACCACGGAACTGAGGGAGAAGTCTGGGCGACACCAACTTATTGCAATGCCGTGAGAGGACAGGAAGCCAGGCGACAATGGCATAAGTCCAAATCCAAGAGGCAAGACTCAGGGCAGAGTCAACGTACACAAGGACAGACACGCACAGACAAAGCCAACAGCAGACAATCACCATGCATGCGAGAACCCAAACGCTCAAGCAGTCAACGCCACACAGATCAGACGTGCTAGGGCCAGCACACGGCAGACAAAGTCCAACGCCCAAGCAACACGCAAAGACCAGCAATGCACTGAGGAGATGGTTGTCGAAGGGGCCACGACCCCTGCAAGCAGGGGCGTGGCGGGACCATCATTCTGCCCTGTGTTTCTTTGCAAGCAGCGCCTCAATCTGAGTCATTTGAGAGGCAAAAAGGCTTTGGATTTGTTGGCCTTGAGAGTCCCTGGCGAGACATATGGGTGTGCATCGAGGTGAACTGAGCTTCGGTGCGGCTAGCATTGTCATCGATTTTGGAGTCAAGCACCTGCTGATGCATGGTAAGAGATTGGACCTGCTGTTCCAAGGCGGCAAAACGGGCATCAGTGTTCCCGACAGAGTCCACTTCCATGTCTGGTGTGGGAAGCTTGGCCAAGATTTTGGATTCCAGGCGGGCTTCCAGGTCACGCAGGGACGCTTGCGGGTCCACCGTGGCAGGCTGTGAAGGGCCAACGGAAGAAGGTGCCCATGGATCGTTGACCAGCCAAGGGTCAACAGCTGGCGTTCCCGTGTTCTTCTGGCACATCTGGACGGTGGAGGAACCACCAATGATCTGCGTAGGAAGAGCAGGACTTGCTTCTTGTTTGTCCGGGATCTTCGTGATGACGACCTCAGACCCTTGGTAGCGAACCACGGCATTGGGAGGGCCAGTGCATGCTTGCACCAACCACATGGTGCCCAGAGTGCCTTCAACTGCACGGCTGGGATGCAGGGGCCTGGCCTGCCATCCTCACTGGCTGCAGAGGCGGGAAACTGACATTCTGTCCATGCCAAAAGGCAGCGGCCCCAGTTCGAAGCTGAGCTTGACCCCTGCTGCAAGGAAGATGGAGCCTGGTTTCAAGGATTTGGCAAGGTCCGCTGCATCGGCTGCACGGGTTCTGACCCCTGTACGGGATCCCATCCTTGCAAGGCCCAAGATTTGCGGGGTACATTGTTGTAGTCGCTGAAGCTCTCCAAGTGGCGTTTTGGGCAGCCACAGAACCTGATAGTCGGTGTGCGGATCACGAGCATCCAAGGTCCTGGGCTCGATGTAGATGCCTGACTGTCCTGAACATTGGAGCAGAGCCGTTTCCAACGAAGCCAGACACCGCAAGTTGAAGAGGAAAACTTCGGCATGATCGGAAGCAGCAGGGCGAAACGACAAGGAAAGCCATTGCCTACGCCAAATGTCAAGCACAGGATCGGCCACAACATCATCAGCAGACGGGTGCCACTTGCCGCAATTGCATGGGTTCTCCAGGGTGGACTGTTGGCAAACCAGCAACGGGGTAAGATGCGACAGGACAAACTTGACCGGAGATCGGGTGACCTGAGTCCAATCACCGTCGACCTCATCACGGTAGAGTGCCACTTTGCAACACAAGGCAGGTGCATGCAGAACAGTCTGTGGGTCTTGATCCGTCTTGGGCACGACAGGGACCTTGCCGATTTGAACCAGGAAGGCTGGAGCAATCATAGGTTCACCATTGGCTTGACAACGAAGAACCACACGGACAAAGGACCAAGCAAGGGACGTGACAAGCTGTGCTTCATCCACATTGAGCAGCACCAATGCAAGAGCCCCATTGGAAACAAGCTGTCCGGCTTTCAGGTAGGCAGCAGCTTCATCAAACGTGGCCAAAATGGCTCCTTGAGCAAACGGTCCAATGGCTTTCATTGAGAGTTGGCTGAGACTTTCGTTGGCAGGAGTGACAAATCCACCTTCTTCAAGAGCAAGCTTGGACGGGTCAAGCAAAGCTGGAGCGTCAGGCTTGGGAGCGGCTGGAGGGCCTGATTGGTTCTTTTTCCGTTTACCCTTCATGCCACCTTGCGCCGCTTTTTGTTTGACCACAGCTTCCAATTCCTGCGGCAGGACAAGTTGGAAAGGGGGACGGCAGGTATTGGCCGCACTTTTCAGAGCTCTCCAAGGTTGGCCTGACGTCAATGCTTTCTGAGCAGCAGCAGTGCCAATGGCTTGAACCAACAACGTGGACCTGTGTTGAACCTGACCTTGTTCAACTCCATGTTCTTGAAGCAACGCGGCCAAGCGATCAGCAGCTTTGGTGTCCAAGCCAGCGCACCAAATCCAAGGGCGACTGACTGTTGTGCAAGAATCCAGGAATTCCACAAACATCGAACGACCCATGGCATGCAGCTGACGGACTTCATTGATGTCAGTAGGCAACATCTTTCCGCGCAACATATGGTCCAAGAACCGCAGCGCACAAATGCCACAGAACTCTTCGACTGCAAACTTCCGGTGAACCACATGCACCGTGAAGGTACGGGAACCGACCACGTTGGCAAGCGCTTGGTGCAGCACTGACAGACCAGAAGGTGGTGAACCCGGGATGTCCCAGCTTGAGGCGATCATGCAATGCACAGTCCAAGTCCAAACGAAGGGGATCCAATGGTTTTCAATTGGAACCAGTCCGACAACAGCCGTGGGTTTGGAAGGGTACGAACGGAACCACTGAGAAAGCAGACCAGAGCTAGGACGTTTGACAGCTTCAGCGGCAAGAAGTGGATCAAGGAAAACCCAATTGCGCTTGTTAGCTGCTGTCATCAACCTGTCAACATGCCAGCACAGTTCATCATCGGACCACAACGTACCTTGATTTGCCAAAATGGCCTTGCGAGACTCAACATCAATGGTCTGCTTGCGCAACGCTTGAACCAAACTGAAATCAGGAACGGAAGGTTCAGGAACCAACAACAGACGACCGGAATCCAGGGAGACCAAAGGTTCCGGCTTGGCTGGAGAAGAAGCCACGGTGTGCGGTTCGGCATGACTTGGGGCTGCAGCTGAATCGATGGACTGTTCAACAAGCTGAGCAACATTGGGATCATCGGCTTTCCACGGCAAGGTGGGGGAAACAACCTCAGCAGAAGGGGGCGGGACAGACAACACAGGATTGCGACAAATCCAAATGCAAAGCCCTCTGGCAGGTGTACCCAAATGCAAATTCAGACCAGAACTGCAATCGACGATCCGCAAGTCAGAGTCTTCAACTCCAATCAGTTCACCAGTGGCACACAGGACAGCGGCAACGGTGTCATCAGGGTCAGCAACCCGGGCAACAAAGGGCACAGGGTCAAGATGGTACACAACCGTGACATCTTCAGGACCACCAAGGTGCTGGTAGTGGACCCAAGGCATACTGGTGGTGTCTTCAGGGAGGGAGTCCAAAACACTTTCAACCGGTGGCTCAGGCAGATCAGGCTGAGGGACATGGACAAAATCCAAGTGATCAGCTATGGTGCAAACCCTGGAACGGAGGTCCTGCAAACATTCCATTGGATCCATGGTGGATGAGCCAGTGAAAACAGTGTCCACATGTTTCATCAGTTGGGCGGCAATCCACACAGATTGGAACGGAGAGGCTTGCTGTCCCAAACCTGCCAAGCACAGTCGAAGGTTGTTAGGCCAAACCATTTCTGGCACACCAGTCAAAACTGCCACCTCAGTCGGATGCGGGTGTCTCACCCTCACTGCCTCAGGACGGTCAGAGCTTGGATCTTCGTAGACCGGAAAGAGGATGCCAAACAGACCTCGGCTAGACAGGGTATCATGGGAAAATCCAATGTCTCGACACCCACACTCACATCCCACCACTTGACTTCCCCAAGAATGCAAGGCTGTCGGAGCTTTGGACCCTGTTTTGAGGAACATGGATGAGAGGTTTGGCTGATACCGCAAGAAGGCAGCAAGCTCCTCGTCACGAAGTTCAAGCTGAGCCAAGGCACGAAAGTCCAAGTCCAACGGAAACGGAAGGAGGTCCCTCGGCACGGATGGTGATTCCAACGGCACGAATGCATCGAGCTGTACAGGGCCAATGAACGAAGCAGTGAGACAGGCCCACCATCTTGCGCGCTTCGAAATCCAAACATCCTCCAAGCGCAAGATGGTCTCTGAAAGGTGAAACATGCATTGCGCCTGAAATGACTCCACCTGCTGACGAACCATGGCATTCCTACCAGCTTCCTGTACACACTCAAGCACTACCGCAACGCTGCGCAGCATGTATGCTGCTCGGAGTGTGCCCAAGAGAGTTCCAGACCTTTTGTCATCTGCACCTCTCTGTTGGCCGCCTGCTGAAAAGGGCTGGCATGAAAACCCTGACATCAAAACTGCCGAGCGTGGGTGAATGCTATGGACCTGCTTCAGGGTGCTTTTGTCGCACAGGTCTCCTAACACAGTCGGAACATCCGGATGCATCTGGGCATATGCCTGGAGCAACTTTGGACTCCAGTCAACGGCACAAACCGGCGACAAACCTGCAGTCTGAAATCCGATCGTTCCGACACCAAGGCCTGAGCAGAGTTCGATGAGGCTGTCAAAGTCACTGCGAGAACTTCGATGATGGTACAAAACGTCGGTGGGGTCGTCAACCAAGAAGCAAGGAATTGGGTCAGTTCCCAAGAGTACAGCGTCAAAAGCACCGAAGCTGGGGCAATCGCTGGGGACGCTGACGGCACCGATGATCTTCGCCCTTTGTCCACCTGGAAACAAAGAAACCAGAATTGAGTCCGATGTGGTCGACACAACCTCCGCCACGATGTCCACGGCTTGGCCCACCTCCATGCCAGGCTTGTAGCCCCAATGAACCGCCGGGCCGGCACTACCCCACAGTTCCATGGCAATCCCAAAACAACGCACCAAACAAGTGAACGGTACCAACCAAGTTTCGGCCAGCGTCGCACCCCCGGGCTGACAGGGACTTGGTCCAAGTGCTCAAAATAAAACATATTTGAAACCACCAACCAGATAGGTTTTATGGTAGCTAAATCGAGGTTAAAAAAACAAACAGCTTAGCCAACGAACTGGGGCAGCATCTTTTTCAGAGTTCATCTGGATTTCGGGCCCCGCTGATTGTTCCTTGCGACCTGATTTGGTGAATTACTGGAAACCAATTTGTCAACCATTTACTCACGTCCTATTACTACCAACCAAAACCACATCTGTACATCATTTAAAAAATTATTACTATTGAACAATATTACTAAGACTATAATACCAGTGTCTTCAAGGCAAACGCATTGAAGATATTGAAGCATCCGAAAAAGTTCCCAGAATTCCACAAAAAAAAACCTTCCAACGCCAACCTTGTTTCAAGGCCGAGCTGCTTCTTCTGCAAAATGCCGTGCCACTTCTTGCTACTTCCGGGCCCAGCCGCCATTGAACCTGGGATTTGCACCCAGAGCTTGGAAAAAATTGCATCCATGGTTTAATACACGTCCATAAAGAGAAATGTAAGCCCTGTAACTATAGTTGTAAGTGGACATATATAAATGTATATATATATATATGTGTGTGTCCACTTAGTGAACACTGGAACTGCAGGTCCAAGTAGAGTGACTCTAGTGATTCAACGTGGCTTGGAATGGCAAAAGATCGAAGGTTCAGAGTTTGAACCATCCAAAAGGGACCTGTTGATGGGTCAAATGTTCCATCATTGCTAGAAACTCCCACAAAAGCTCATAAAAATCCTAAAACATCCCAAAAACATCCCAGAAACTCCCATAAAATGCCAGAAACTCCCATAAAATCTTTAGGCGAATTCCTTGAGAAAAAATATCCACCCACCAGCACCAAGGTACGACTCGAGCCCCGTCGATCTGCCACTGCACGCGTGGCCGCGCCCGCCAAAGAGGAGAAGCTGATGCTGCCAGCCCTGCAGTGACAGTTGCTGATGATATGGCTGTTTAACCATGGGATATGATGATTGGTATATATATACACCAATATATACATATATATATACATATATATATATATACATGTATATATATATATGTATATATTGTGAATATCCAACTATGTCACTGCCTCCAACGACAGGTCTTCCATGTTGATCCAACGTTCCACTGCAGACGCAAGGCTCAGGAGAGCTAGGTGTGGGCAGCGGTGGGATTTGTGTCTTTAGAGCCATAGGACGCTTCGGTTGTGACAGGGTTCACTTTGCTTTGGGCGCGGCCGCCCATACTGCCAGAGCTTTGGCCTGACCAACTTCCATCGTAGCATCCAGCTACTCCAGTTTTGTGACAACAGGCGACATCCTTGTGCGACAAAACAGATTTGGGGGAGCGCGACGGGAACATCTTTGAGAAGCCTTTTCTCTGAGTGATTTTGTATCTTTTGGTCGATAGGAAACAGTGGAGTTCACAGCAATTTCAACCATTGGTTCACAATCTCTGGAGGGTCTCCGGCCATTTACATTGGTAGCGGAGCCCTCTCAGTCTGAGAGGGCATCCGGGGAAACATGGCTATAACAGCTGCAGAGACAACGCAACTGGGGGTGAGCAATCAGTTAGCATCGTTGGTGCCGACTTTCGACCCAAGCCGTGATGACCTGGTGACTTATCAACAGAAAGTGGAACTGGTGACGGCCGCATGGCCAAAATCGAAATTGACGGAGTTGACAACACGTCTCATACTCAACACCACTGGATCGGCATTCCAGAAGTTGCAACTACATCAAGCAGAGCTGTTGACAGGTGAGGAATCCGCAATCAAGAAGCTGATAGAGCTTTTGGGTGGACAATGGGGACGAGTTCCTTTAGCCAAGAAGTATGAAGAAGCTGAGATTGCTTTGTTTCATACTCAACAACATGGAGATGAAACGAACGATTCCTACTTAGCTCGGGCTGATGTGAATTGGAGCAAGTTACTGGCACAGAAGACGACTCTGGCCGATCTTCAGGCATTCATAACCTTAAGGGGTTCAAGTTTGACTGCTGAGGACAAGAAGAAGATCATCCTGGAGTCCGAATCAGAGGGCCAGTTAACGACCAAGCGGGTTGCAGAATCAATCAGAATGCTGGGGTCAGTGTTTTTCAATGACATCACCGGCACCAAGCGTACAGTCAAATCCAAGGTGTATGATCAGACCACACTGGTGGCTGAAGCATCGCAGGATGGAGACGACCCTGATCCAACCTTCCTCGCCGAGGACCAGATGCAGGAGGACGAAGTGTTGGAACTCCTTCTTCAGGAAGGAGACAGTGATGCGCTGCTAGTTCATGATTTCGAGAGCGCCTTGAGTGAAACTGTACAGGAAGATCCGGAGTTAGCTAGTGCATACTCGGCGTACCAGGTTGCCAGGCACAAGCTGAATGAAAAGGCAAGGAACAGAGGTTTTTTTCCCAGTCGACCGTTCCAGCCGTCCCAATCCAAAGGAAAGGGGTACGGTGCTCGCAGTTCTTTCAAGGGCAAGGGCTTCTCCAGTTTCAGGCCGAAAAGGTCACTCCAAGATAGGATTTTATCTAGCAACTGCCGAGCCTGTGGCCAAAAGGGGCACTGGAAGGCAGAATGTCCGCTCCGACAGAACTCACAGAACCCAGGTTCCAGCAGTTCGCAGGCTCCAACAGGAACCGTTGTGACCGATGCCAACACCGAGACTGCCGATAGCCTGCCACTCGAATTTCTGCAGCTGCACAAGACCTGTGAAACCAGCATAGACGAAGACGTCGCCTTGTCTGAGCCCAACGAAGTTTTTGTATGTCAAATAACCTCAAGGGAAAATAGGTTGTACTATCGGGGTAGGATTCTTGGGGAATCTAGGGGGCATAGTATTAACCGACTTGGGGAAGCATGTCGCCAAATGACCAGCAGAGAACGCCTTCGCATGTCCCTGCTCAGGAATGAAGAAGATGCTCCACCGTCGATCATGTCCAGTCGCCATGTCCAATCCGTCCCAGGTCTCCACAAAGATGTGAGACCAACATGTCCCGACAGTGTCCGAAACCACAAAGAGATGCACTCACAGGCAAAGAACGACAGGTCCAGTTTTTCTAAAATTGTTCCAGAAGCCAAAGTGAGTCCAGTATGTTTTGCAACGCACACCACTTTTGGAGTACTCGACCTCGGTGCATCCAAAACGGTGATCGGAGCTGATCATGTCAAAAGTTTGATCTGCAGCCTGGATCAGTCTCTTCGAAATCGGTTGACAAGATGTAAGTGCCAGATAACTTTCAGGTTCGGAAATCAGGGTACCCTCACCAGTGACCAAGCATTAGTTGTCCCGATAGGTGACCTCATGCTGAAAATTGCAGTTGTTCCCGGAAGCACTCCGTTCTTAATTAGCAATACATTGATGAGAGCACTCCAGGCCCAGATCGACTGTGATGCCTTTTTGCTTCGAAGCCCTAAGCTCGTGCAGCCAGTCCGCATGGAACTCACTAACAAAGGCCTGTTTTTGATTGACTTGAATGAGCTGGCAAGAGCTTCCGAAAGCCCAAACAGCCTTCAGCCAGCAGCGAAGCCTGCAGTTGAAACCTTCACCACGACTGCATGTCAGGATGAAAATACCACCGTATCAGAAGAAGGTCGGAAGGGTCAGCATGAGTTGTCAGCAGAAAATCCCAAGACCTGTGGCAGAAAATCAAGAGCCAAAGGATGGTGCCCAAACATGTTCATTTGAAACTGATGTACAGGATTCTAATCAACATGCGGCGGTTCACACTAGCCTGGCCCAAGAAAGATCGCCCTCCAATTGGAAGAATACACCCCGTGCTGAACCAAGCAGCCATGTCGTTGAGCCTCCGTCTGAAGGGAATCCAGTCCAAAGCCGAGCCATCACCGAACGACGTGGCTCACCTGACGCTTCAGGACCTGGAGAACGAGACGGTGGACTTTGGGAAAAAGAACTGCGGACGCAGTTACCAGGAGATCTGGAACACCGACCAAGAGTGGGTGACCTTCATGGTAGATCGCTATGGAAAGAGCCACAACCCGTCCCACCGCAAGTTCATCAGATTTATGGAGCTCATGGTGCAACACCACGAGGAGAATCAGATGCCCGTGGTCGTCCATCAGGGCCAAGGGTACGTGGGCAGTTCTGGCCATGCAGACGGCCCGTCAAGTGCCAAGACAATGGCCAAACCCAAAACCAAGGCCAAAGTGGGTGCGGCTCCGAATACTGGCTTGATGGAGTCAATCCATTTTCCATCACTGGAAGAAGATCAGCTCGAGGAGACCGAGATGTACAACTCCATGACTATGGTGGCCGCCCCAGTGAGCCAGGATCCGGAATTCATGGCCATGAGAGATCGCCTGATGAATCTGGAAAATGCCCTGACCAAAGTGGTCAATCACCTGGAAACCTAGGCGCTGGAGAATGCCAGCCAGATTCATGGGTCAATGTAGGTCCATCGAGCATCCGATATGATGATACCGCAGATGTCCTCACCATGACCCATCGTGACACTGTGAATCTTAGGAAGTGGATAGGCATCCTGGAGCATGAATTGAGTCAAACGATCGCCACCACCAGACCACTGGGAAAGCCTTTCATGCTAGGAGAAATCTTTTGTGATGCCGAATCGACCTTGACCCATCAGGTTCGACAGCTAGGCCATCAAGCGTTCCGATTCAGCTTGGGCGATGGAGATCTTTCCAAAGTGGAAAGCCGTCAGAAATTGTTTCAATGGATTGTCCAACATAGGCCCCAACACCTGTGGTATAGCCCCACGTGTGGTCCTTGGTCATCATGGAACAATTTGAATGCCTCCCGATCCTTGGAAAATCACCTGAAGTATCAACAACTGAGATCCAACCTGATGTATCAAGTTGCCATGGGAATTGTACTTTACAGACATCAAGTAATACATGGCCGACACTTTCACTTTGAACAACCCAGCAGGTCTTTGATGTTGCATGTGCACGGCATGTCCGAGATCCATCAACACTCCCAAGCGTGTCAATTCGACATGTGCACTCTTGGCCTCAGCGACCCAGTATCGAAACTTCCGATGCGAAAGCCTATGACCGTGCTCACCACCCATCCAGGGTTATATGCCCAGCTCCATGGTAGGAAATGCATGGGTCATGACAACCACCAACGCATTGAGGGAAAGACCACGTTTGAGAAACATCCCATCTTGCGCACCGAGTTTTCCGAATCTTATCCCCGAAAGTTTTCGCGGTTGATTGCCAAAGTGATGTCCCAGTCACCCTTCCAAAGACCATTTAACTGGAATGTGGGAGCATGGTGTCATGTTGCCGAAACCCATCCGACCATTGGCCAAAAGGAGGTCCGATCAGTGTTCCGAAAGCCCAGCCAGCAGCAGGAGAAGTTTCCCAGATCGGCACTGAGCAAACCCACTCCCATGCATGACAAGGATGAGAAAAGGCGTCGGTTGACAGGAAAGCAATCCACCGAACCCTACCTGGAAGATTATCAAAGTTGTCTCCAAAAGATTCATCAGGTAACCCCCAGGGTAGGCAAATATCAGATAACCAATCGTCAAATATTGGCAGACCTTCAAAGGTTGTTCCCCGACAAAATAGTCATATCTGCTGTGGCATGTCGCGGAACCGACCGCACACTAGCTCCTCCAGCAGGAACAGTGGCCAGATTGACTCCATTTAGAAAGGCACTGATGATCATCCGATCCACTGGAGAGGTGAAGTTTGAAACTAATTGGGAAAAATGGCAAGATTTGTCCAATAGACAGCTCATTCGACCCGCCCACAGTTGCCGACTAAATGTGACCATGTTTGCCAAAGATCGAGATCCAGTCATGATCGGTGACTCACAAAGCTCACAAAGTGTGCAACCGGACGTTCCGGTAGCTGGTGAACCTGTAGATAGCCTGCCTCAACCCGTAGACACCACGAGGGCTGACGAAGTTCGCCCAATGGCACAGTCTACCTTTCCGGTCTCCAAGCCAATGACCACTGAACAGCCCAGGGATGTCACCCAGAGTGCCAATGTGATGATGTTGCCAAAATGGGAACGACTCAAATTGATGCAGATTCACAAGAACTTGGGACACCCTTCAAATGAAAAACTAGCCGTAGCCACTGCACTTAGAAACTCAGGGCAGAGACCTGAAATGGTACAGGCGGCTTTTGACTTAGTGTGTCCCAGCTGTTTGACCCACACCCCACCGAAACATCAGCGCCCAGGTTCACTCAAACCAATGATGGATTTTAACCACAAGATTTACATTGATGGGATTACCTGGAGTAACAGTGCGAAGAAGACTTTCTTCTTCTATCACGTGTTGGATGCGGGTTCAAACTTTCACACTGCCTTTTGTGCGCCGTCACACACCGCCAAAGATGTCATTCAACTGCTGTCGCAACACTGGATATCTTGGGCTGGATACCCTGCTGAGATCACGCATGACTCAGGTACCGAACTGATCAGTGAGGAATTTACGCAGTTTTGTCAACAATATGGCATCAAAACCCATGTCACGAGTCCGGAAGCCCACTGGCAGAACGGTAAGATAGAAAGGCATGTTAGGTTCGTTCAGGAAATGTTGCAAAGGATTGACACAGACCTTCCCATAAGCACTTATGCCGACCTGCAGGTAGCCCTGAACCAATGCACACAGGCCAAGAACAGCATGATAGTTCGTCATGGATACAGTCCAGAGATCATTGTGTTTGGCAAAAGCAGCAGGTTACCAGGGTCCATCATGAGTGATGAGTCAATTCCATCACATGTCTCCGCTGTACAGGAACCCGAAGATTTACATCCGAAAGGTTTCAAACACCTGTTGCAACTTCGAGAGGCCGCCCGAAAAGCCTTTCATGCGGCTGACAACAGCGACTCGATCAGACGAGCCATGTTGAGAAGACCATGCCCCGAAAGAGGTAATTATGATCCCAACACTTGGGTTATGATATGGAGAACCACATCATCAAAATCTCAGGAATGGATAGGCCCCCAACGGATTATCCTTCAAGATTCTAACCACACCATATGGACAACTCAGGCGGGAAAATTATATCGCAGCGCACCCGAAAATGTCCGTCTTGCTCATCCGAGCGAAGGGGATAGGGAAGATGGTCTTTTACCAGAGGATATAACTTCCATACAACAACAAATCACCCGAATGAACCAAAGTTTACCTGCCATCCCTGAAGCCGAGGAAATTAATAACCCAATTGACCATGATAATTTCAATAATCCAACCCCAGACCAAGAGCGCCGTGAAAGCGATCCCAGTATCACTAGCCCGATCGGTCAACCTGACCATGAGCCAGAGATCGAGAGCCGACAAGTGTCAGCTGCTGATGACACAATGCCTGCCAGTGAGTCTGAAGGCGCAGACTTCCAACTTCTCTGTGTAGAAGAATCCGAAGCCCTTTGCACCGATGCAGATCAAAATCTTGCTTGGAAATGTGAGTTTGACATAAATATTCCAGAGTCAACACAAGTAGAGAATCTTTCCACTGAAGAATCATGTATCCTACTTGCTACCAATGCCAAGAAGCAGAGGACTGAAGTGAGACTTCATGAGCTCACCAAGCAAGAGCGTGACCAATTCGAGCAAGCCAAGGCCGCGGAGGTCGCCAATTGGATCCAAACCAAAACACTGACTAAGGTACTGAGAAACCAGATACCGGAATCTCAGATTTTGCGATGCCGTTGGATCCTAACTTGGAAACCCCTCGATACAGTAGGCACCAACTCAGGGAACCCAACTGGACCAAGCCACAAGGCAAAGGCAAGACTAGTTGTCTTAGGATATCTTGACCCAAAAATTGAAGATATCCCCAGGGATAGTCCTACCTTGAATAAAACATCAAGGATGTTAATTCTACAAAGCATAGCTAACCATGGGTGGACGTTGAAATCCTTTGACATAAAGGCTGCCTTTCTACAGGGTCAACCTCAAGGCGACCGAATAATGGCAGTAGAACCAGTTCCGGAAATCCGCAAGGCAATGCAGATGAATCCAGATGAAGTGGGACAGTTGAACAAAGGGGCCTACGGCCTAATCGATGCACCATTTCTCTGGTACAAAGCCTTGGTTGGAGAACTTACTCGGCTAGGCCTCGAAACAAGTCCTTTTGATCCATGTGTTTTCATCCTCCGTGGTCCCAAAAATACCCCCAAAGAAGGTCAGCTACTGGGTATCGTGGGTATTCATGTGGGTGATGGCATATATGGGGGTACACCGGAATTCCAACAAGTCATGGATAAGCTTGAACAAAAATATGCTTTTGGTTCAAAAAGTTCCACAGCTTTCACCTTCACAGGGATAGAGCTTACCCAAAAATATGACCATAGCATTGTTATGAGCCAATCCGCATATGTCCGAAAAATCCAATCCATCCCAATTGAAGCACATCGCAAGACCCAATCTGATCTACCCATAACTGAAAATGAAAGGGGTCATCTCAGGGGTCTCATAGGCTCCCTCCAATATGCGGCGACGAACACCAGACCAGATCTATCAAGCCGACTATCACTACTTCAATCAGAAATCAACCATGCCACCATTGAGACACTTCAATTAGCCAATCGATTACTACATGAGGCAAAACGCTACCACGATGTAACTATCACCATAAAACCCATTCCAACTAAGAGCTTTAGATTCATGGCCTTTTCCGATGCTTCTTTTGCTTCAACAAAGAAACCCGACTCCCATGCTGGATCAATAATCGTAGGCACCCATGAAGATATCAATAAGAATATGCAGTGCCCGATAAGCCCACTAGCCTGGGGAAGCAAGAAAATCCAGAAAGTAGTCACCAGTACACTTTCAGCTGAAACAACGTCGCTAGCGACGGCACTGGACCAGATGGCATGGATCCGCCTTCACTGGCAATGGCTGCACGACCCAAAGACTCCATGGAGAGACCCTGACAGAGCCTTACTTCAACTCGAACCTGCAGTATCAGTATCCACCTTTCATGAAAATCAAGATGTGGCAGTAACAGATTGTAAATCTTTATTCGACTTGATTACAAGGACGGCCCCCCCATCATGTTCAGAATTCAGGGTTCAACTCATGGCCAGATCCATAAAGGAATCTCTTAAGGAAGGTATACAACTAAGATGGGTTCACACCGGAGCCCAATTAGCGGATGCCCTTACGAAGGCCATGCAGGCCCACTTCCTGAGAGAGACCTTGCACCTGGGCCAGTATCGACTGGTTGATGAAAGTACCACTTTGAAAAACAGAGCACAGTCCAGAGACCGTGTTCGTTGGTTGCGTGAACATGCAGGCATGGAGTTGGATCAAAATATAAAAAAGGACGAGTGTGAATATCCAACTATGTCACTGCCTCCAACGACAGGTCTTCCATGTTGATCCAACGTTCCACTGCAGACGCAAGGCTCAGGAGAGCTAGGTGTGGGCAGCGGTGGGATTTGTGTCTTTAGAGCCATAGGACGCTTCGGTTGTGACAGGGTTCACTTTGCTTTGGGCGCGGCCGCCCATACTGCCAGAGCTTTGGCCTGACCAACTTCCATCGTAGCATCCAGCTACTCCAGTTTTGTGACAACAGGCGACATCCTTGTGCGACAAAACAGATTTGGGGGAGCGCGACGGGAACATCTTTGAGAAGCCTTTTCTCTGAGTGATTTTGTATCTTTTGGTCGATAGGAAACAGTGGAGTTCACAGCAATTTCAACCATTGGTTCACAATCTCTGGAGGGTCTCCGGCCATTTACAATATATATATATATTTATTTATTTATTTATTGGGTGATTTAATGGATTTATTCCATTTATATGGGATATAAGATGATATATAGTGGATATAACTGATAGATGATGGTTGATGACTGGGTTTAACATTGTTTAATCATCATTGATATGGATGTTACCACTAAATATTGGGATATATGGGGAAAAATGATACAGTAAATGATGAGTGGTTGATGATTAGTTCATGATTAAATAGGGGTGTCAACCATCAAAATTATGGGGATAGAAGTGGAATTATAACAGGAATTAACAGGATATAACATGATGTAGCATGATATAACGTGATACATAACATAGTATTCAGGGACGACACAGAGTTTTGAACACTGTTCAATTCTCAAGAAATTACACTCCGGTGTCATCTAACATGGTTTGCTGAAAAATCCTCAGCTTCGTTCGATGATTTTCCAAGCTAGAAACCTCCATTTAGTCTGGGGATTTTCCCCAAATTAACATAGACCTTGCCATTGCCATGAGTTGGGGGTTGGAAGACTGGATTTTTCCAAGAAGTGATTGGAATTAGATTGATACTGTGGATGGAAGAAATCCTGCACCACCTTGGATGGTTGAAATAAATAATGGGATAAACCACCTATCAACTGGTGCAGGATTTCTTCCATCCACCTTATGTCTTGTATTTTCTTATAATGATTACCCTCTGGTAAACTAACATAACTACGTATGGAAAATCACCATTTTCAATGGGTAAATCCACTATAAATGGCCATGTTCAATAGCTATGTTAAATTACCAGAGGGTATCATATTCTGCCACATTGGAAACTCCTCCACCATCATCCTCCACCGCGCCTGTCGCTCATGGAGGCGCGCGCTTTGGAGCCTCTCCTTGGTTTTGACCAAGAGGAAACCGGGTGTCACTGGTAGTTTTGCTGGGGGTTATGATATATGATTCATATATGATATATGATTTATGATATTTTTGTGGCTTGTGTTCAGGTCGGGAAGAAAAACATGGAAAAGCTTCGCTGAATCACACAGAAAAATATCGGTTGGTCGACCGTTGGAAGTCCTGCCAGTTGCCAACCTCTCAGATGGCAATGTTCCCATGGCCTTTCAGGTTCCATTCTCGGAAATGAAATCCCCATGAAATCCCCATGAAATCCACATTACCCTCTGGTAAACTAACAGTTTGCTATTGAAAATTGCCATAGAAATCGTGGATTTACCCATTAAAAATGGTGATTTTCCGTAGCTATGTTAGTTTACCAGAGGGTAATTCCACATGAATTCCACGTTAAATCCACATGAAATCCCCACTTCCGAAGGCCCAAGCGTCAGCTTCAAGGAGCTGCTCTTCTTCCTCCCGGCCTCCTCGGCCGAACGGTCCTGGATCAAGCCGCTCATGCGGCGTGAGGCGCTGCCGCGGTTTCCTGTGGGCGCGGCTTTAAAGTGCACCTTCTTCCACTCCTTAGGGGACGGCAATGAAACTGGAGGATATACTTGATATAGGTGGTATACTTGATATACATTGATATACTTAATATAATATACTTGATATATCTTGATATACTGAATATACTTGGTATACTTGATGTACTTTGATATACTTGATTTCTTATTGGGTGTATAGATACAAATGGTAAGTTCATATGTATCCATTCCTTGGATCGAATGGCATGGGATATATGCTGAAGGCTAATCATTGCAGGTTGGCCAAGATCGGTTAAGAGGTTTTGGACATTAAAAAGAAAACACCCCAAAAAGCATATATCGATGTGTGGACATAATTCTTTAAGTTCATGGAATGGGATGGGATGGGATGGGCGATATTAGTAGTGCTTTTTCTTACAATTAAAATTGTGCTTAGGTGTGATTTACTGTTGGCTAAATGCTGGATGATGGAAATGATGGAAACTGGTGTTTTATTATGATTATGTATATATATATGAAGTTCATTGAATTTCTTTCTATCTATCTATCTACCTATGTAATAGAATGAATGGGATGATGCAGGTGGAGAATCAGCAAAAAAAACTTTGGGGAGCATGCCTTTCTGCCAGGATGTCCCAATCATGTTGCCACAAAACGATTCAAGTTGATCCAAAACGGAGTTGAACCAACGTTTTTCACCCTGACATCATAAGCTGTTTGGGAACTTTCCAATGAAGTATCGCTGTCCAAAAATTGCGTAGCCCCAAATCCACAGATCATCGTGAAAAACCATGAAAATTGGGCCTCTTGGGCAATGCCAATATACCCTCTGGTAAACTAACATAACTATGGAAAATCACCATTCATAGTGAGTTTTCCCATGAAAAATGGTGATTTTCCATAGTTATGTTAGTTTACCAAAGGGTACCCTATTTCAGGACAAAGCCATAATGGGGCTGAACATGGTGTACATCGACCAAATGGCTATTTTAATCTGGAAAATGATCATTAACCAGGAAATTTGGAGGTACATACCCTATTTTCAGACAAACCCATATGTATGTTTCACAGCTCTGTCTGTGTTCACTAAGTCGTGGACCATGCAAGAGGTGTCCAAAATCCATCCATCCTGCCAGGCAAAAAAATCCCATTTTCTCGGCGGAAGAGCAATCAAACGTTCGAGGTGGTGCCCCCTAAACGTGACGTTTGTGTCGGTTTGTTTATAACACCCAATAACTATATATATATGATATATCATCATATGTCAACCATAGTAACTATAGATATATCCACCATAGATGTTGTTGATATATGAAACCAACATGGCTAAGTATGGGGCACCACCTTGTTGTAGACCGCTGGATCCCGAACCACGAGTTATGCGCTAACAATCCTGACTAGGAAGAACTGGGGTTCGTTGGGAGAAAATGAGGACGGAAAAAAAAAAAAAAAAACATGTTTATCCACATGTCCTGAAGTTAACAAAATTTGTTGACCCTAGAAAAATATGGATGCTTTATTAACTTTGACGAAGCACTTTGGCGTGTCCTTTTGTTTCCTACCCAAGATTTTGACCCTTTTCACCCATGATTTTCAGCATCCGCAACAAAAAAGTGTTTTCAGTGGCCATTTCAAGAACCTAACTTGGAGGTACCTAGCATATATATATATAATTAAAATATATTATATATATATACATATAAGGTCTATGTAAGGGCTACATTTCAGGGGATATATCCCCAATGTCTATGGCCATCATGGTCAAATCTAGTCGCCCGGGCCGGGTCCTGCAAAGTTTGGAACGGCATAGCAGAATGAATTCCACCCCAGATGAAAATCTCATCCGCACTGGTCGCCAAAGCAGAGTGGAGCGTTCCTAGCGTCAAAGCGCCGCAGCAACTGCAAGTCCAGGTCGAGTGACGTGGAAAACACAGCGTTTTCAAGTCGTGGGAATGTGCAAAAATAGGGTTTAACAAATCAATGGGAAGTTGATGTGAGGGTTCCTTGTATTTCCCATTATCCATCAAGATCATATTTTTTGGAATTTTGGGGAGTGAAGAACATGTTCACCACGATTGAACGGTCCCCGGAGCAGATTCTCATGGTCTTTCCATTGCTTCTCCCTTGGTTTCATGATGTTTCATGTTCTAAGGACATTCTACATTTAAACAGGAATCAATGCTATATAGGGAAATCTATCACGGTGTGAAGGTCACAGTCTTTGACTTACCCTTCCCACTGAGAAAACCCTGTATATCTTCGGGGGATTAAAACATGTGCGATGGCACAACCTTCCCTGGAAAACCCATCTACCTGGGAAAACAATCACCAAGTCGAGGTGTTGGGAGGTTTGTCTCAAAATGGTGTACCCCACTGAGTGCAGCCTTTTGAATCATCGTTGGTTCACATGAAGATTGCTAACTAGTGGGGGGTATACCTCATTTTTAGACACAGAGCGCTGATTCGATGCTTCCCTTGCTAAACCTCACAACGGATCACTGGGAATGCAGAGAACCAGCCATTTTGTGGCCTGGAGCCACAACATTTGGAGATATACAAACCAAAACTCGTGCAGATTCCAAAAAATCACAATGTGCTGTCCTAAAAAAAATAAAATCGGTGTACTGATGTGTTCTGGTTTTCTACTTCTACTACAAAATACCATGTGTTTTTGTGGGATCACGACCTTGAAACGGTGCCGTTTAGCGACTCGCAGGAGGAACTTGAGACGCAGCGTCCAGCTCAATGGGTGACCACTTGCATTCGCCCCGGGCGCCTCGGGGGCTGGGCGCCTTCAGAGATATTTTGACGCAAGCTTAATATATAATATAGATGTATATAATATAGATAATATATAGTATATTTATACATATATAATATTTATAGATATTATATATAATTATGTGGTATTGGTATATATATATGTGTAAATATATACCCTTTGGTTATGACTAACATAGCCATGGAAAGATCCACCATTTTTAATAGGTAAACCATCTATTTCAATGGGCCATCTATACCATGGCTATGTTAAATAACCAGAGGGTAATATACATGTATATACCAAAAACTGTAGTCTATTTTCCGAAGGTCCCCAACCCCCTTTTTTTTCCACCTTAAGGGGGTGGGGATCATATATATATATATATACACACTCTGTAATTGTATATATAATATATGAAATTCAAACATATAATTATATAATATATTACTTTTGAAGTTGGGTAGTATTAAGCAACCCCAACAGGGGGTCGTTAAAAAAAGCTGGATCCTTGCCTGGAAAAAGCAAGTCAGATCCACCTCTCATCATGCGTAGCTCTACCTGCTATAGTTTCTTTGTTTGCTGATCCTTGGAAAAAAAATGCAATTCTGATTGGTGGTTTCAACCCCTCTGAAAAATATTAGTCAAATGGGATTATTGTTCCCAATATATGGAAAATATAAAATGTTCCAAACCACCAACCAGAATTTGTAAGGGAATGTCTAATCATTGGTAAAAGCCCACAAAACACAACATGAGGAGAGGCCTGCGAAAATACAATGTGGGGCTCCCAGTGAAATGTGTGTTGGTTTATAACCCCCATTAAGATTCCATTCAGTATATAGTTATAAGATGTTATAAGTTATAAGTATCATAGACCATAGTTAATAGTTATAGGAGGCATGTTCACCAACTTAGCTATCATAAATCAGCTCCAGAGCTCCCATGAAATCCCCATTTTTCTGGGTTCAATCACCATTTTCCTATGATTTTCCTATTATTTTCCTTTGATTTTCCTACAATTTTCCCAGTTTCGAGGGCCAAGAAACCCAGCTTCAGCACAAACAAATCGCTGTTGGGCGCGGGGTTTCCCTGATCGTTCCTCTCAGGTCATCCAAACATCAGCCATCGGTTCACAAGGTGGTGCCCCAGCTTGGAATCGCTAAGTAAACCCAGAAAAATGGGGATTTTATGGGATTTATACCTGATTTATGATAGCTAAGTTGGTGAACATAACTCCAATTTCACTATGTTTTATGGTGTAGATATATCTATACTTACTATGGTTTATAAGCCAACGTTCACATCACTGGGGGGGCACCAGCTTGTAGAATTTGGCTTCTGAAAATTCCCATGGGAAGCATGAGCAATTTACAAAAAAGGACCAGGGCAGGATTTGATGGTTGTGACTCTCAAGAGGGAATCATCATGTCTTGAATGTTTAAATCAACAACTAGCATACACACAATGTGGTGTCCCATAGCTAAGTTCGTTTCAAATCGCCAAAAAGGGGCTATGAATATGCTAGGCTGCTAGATATATCTTTAGTTCATGAGCTTTTTTAGCCAACTTATAACAATGGGGGCACGACATTGCATGGAATCCCCGAGGTCCAATTGTAATGTCCAATTGTTTGATCTGGATTCGGGAATGGGTCAAAATGGGTCCGCCAAAAATGGATGGTTCATACTAAAATATAGATCTGGTTGGTGGTTTCAGTCAATGGGAAGGTTTATCCCACATATTATGGAAAATATTAAAAAAAAAAAAACAAACCACCAACAAGAGCTAGATTTTACATGATTTACATGATTTTACTATCAACAAGGATTATATATATATATATATGGACCACCAACCAGAGATCTATCAAAATAGACTAAGCCAATCTAAGCCATCCTGTGGTAATCTGCTGGACCCATGCCCATCCACATTGGTCGTATGGCAGTCCTCCTTCCATCCATACCACCAAACCTGAACGCGCCATTGCCATGGGGGATGATCGAAAATCCGCCCATGTGAAAAAATTGTCAGACTCTTAGCTTGGGTGGATCCCACGCGAAAAAAAAAAAAAACACCGAGAAAACAGATGAAAAGATGAAAATGCCCATGAAAAATAGGTGGGCAAATCGCCTCACAAAAACAACGAGTTCCCTCCGCAAATCCCCACCAGCTCTCCTTACCTCACTACATCAAGGTGATCATCCAACTTTTTGACTCTCAAAATCGACTCAGCACATCTGGAGGCCTAAAAGGTGTCCTAAAATTTCTGGGAATCCCAAATCATCCAGTGGTGGATACCCTCTGGTAAACTAACCTAACTATGGAAAATCACCATTTTTAATGGGTAAATCCACTATAAATGGCCATTTTCAATCGCTATGTTAGTTTACCAGTGGATAACCATGACTTGAAACTGTTGTGCCCCGGTGACCACACAAGATCCAGCCAAGGCACAGAAAAAAGCCTTCCACATAGGCATTGCGAATGGGCGTCAAGGTATGGCCAGCTCTAGGTGTGACCGTCCTTTCCGCATCTCCTGATTGATTCAGTTTGACCCATGCGTATGGAAATGGCATGGTTCTTGGCCTCAGCAGCGCGGCTGCTTGGGAAGGCTGAGGTGCTTGATGTGCAAAGACAGTCAAAACATGGTAAAAGCATGGCAAGAGTTACCCTCTGGTAATTTCACATAGCTATTGAAATGATTGACATATGAGGGTTTCCAAAGTCATGGGGGTACCCCCAGTCATCATCCATTTTTCTGTGGGATTTTCCATGGAATAAACCATCCAGCTATTGGGATATCCCCATGACTCAGGAAACCCCCATCCAGAGGCTACTCAGAATTGGATCTGCATGATGACAAAACGATGTCTGATGCAGCCACGCAGCCGCTGTTAACGGGAACCTCAGTGGGGTTGGTGGTTGACCTACCCCTCTGAAAAATATGAAAGTCAGTTGGGATTATTATTCCTAATATATGGAAATATAAAACATGTTCCGAACCACCAACCAGATAAGTGTAATTCATTACTTTGCCATTATATTGCCATTCTATGCTGAGTAGATAAGCCATTTGCAGACACCGCTTGGCGGTCTAAGCAAGCTGCGTAGGTCCACAATATACACACCTCAGGGCGAAACACATTGGGGGATCACCAGTACCGCCAGGTCTATGTTCAAGGGCAAAACTAATTCTTGATATTAAGCTAAATATTAGACTAATAAAATAACATGGTTTAATAACATGGTTTATTATGTGGTTTATTGTTTGGGGGGAAAGTCCCCAAAATGGTGATAATCTGATACTTTTCCATGGCATCCCCCTATCAAACAGTCGTTTGGGGCTTATCAATACAGGGTTGACATCAACCTTTCAAAGAGATCACAATAAAGGTATTCACTCAGAATATCTTCACAAACATCACAAACATGTATCCAATTGTATCGAAGGTATGGGCGAAGACCGGGGTCCCTTAAAAAACATAGGCCATCTTACCCCTCAAATTTTTCGTGCTCCGGCCGAGGCTCAAAAAAACAGGTTTGGACAACAAACAAATACACGAACGACTTGAGCCACACAGCGGATCACCAGTTGCATTTCCATGCGCCCAGTGGATCCAAAAAAGGTGCTGGAAATTCCACCATTGAGTTGGGGGGTACTTCCCAGCCATCTTTGATTATCGAAGGATAATGTCCCCCAATAGAAATGAGTGGCGACAGGGTGTTTTTCTTCGGAATCTTCCAAATTCTACGCCAGTTTCGGAACAGTTACCTACTCCTCTGGAAGACCAAAAAAACCTCCAGATGACACAACGAATCTTTTCACTGTTTAAACATGCTTGAAACCTTCATTTTCCCCATGTTTTTACGGCCTCTTTTTGAAAATGCTCTTAAATCCCCCCATTTTCAGGTACCAACCGGTACCAACCTCCGCGCAGTGATGGCCACCCAGGCGTCACGTCGCCGAAAAAAACCGGTGCCTTTTGCGCAGCAGCTTCTGCTGAGCCGAGCTCTTGATGGCCTCGACTTCAAGGAGAGACGCTTGAGAAACTCTTGGATTTCTCTGGATTTATGGTAGATAAGGGATTCTATGGGGTTTTATGGGAATTTCAGGGTGATGATATGGGATTTGGGGGATATACCCGGCCTGGTAAACTAAGAGTTTGCGAACTGGAACATGACCATAGAAAGTTCGTTGATTTACCCAGCTAGAAAATGCTGATGTTCCATAGTTATGGAAATGTTTACCAGAGGGTAGTTGATGGAGATTTTAGATGGCTTTTAAAGCAACTTATAACTGGCCACCTTTTGGCAGAGATGACAGGGTGGTGATGATTTTGAGTGCTGGGGGTTTTGCTTCGATGTAATGTTCTTTGACCAAAATCAACCAACAGTCACTTAACCCTTGGAAATTGATCATAAAGGAGTTTAAAATTCCAAGTCCATGATCCATTCTGCAGTGTCCCAAAGAATGCAGAGATTGGGTTGGGATGTTCATCGGTCTAAACGCTTTTGTAGCGCTAGAAAAGGAATACTAAGAGTCTAACCAGAAAGTTTCTCACTTTTGTGAGTACACTTAGCGCTAGAAAAGAAGTACCAAGAATAGTCTGTGAATACACTGACACTAATTGAAATTAAGAATTTGAAGGACCCTAAACCTGATCCTTGCGGAATCTTATCCAACGTTCAGGACGTAACTCAGAGTCTTTGTCAAGTCTGAGAATTGACATGGGTATGGGTCATTTTCTGAAAACAGGACACCCAACTCACAGATTTGGATGATCAGTAGTGTAGTAAACCATCACGATTTTTGGCCACGCAATACCCTCTGGTAATTTAACATAGCTATTGAAAATGGCTATTTATAGTGAGTTTTCCCATTAAAAATTGTGATTTACCATAGTTATGTTAGTTTACCATACGGTAATGATCATGGTTTCTGTATACCTGTTTCATCTGTAGTGCTAACCCCTGATGCTGGTCAAATCCTTCTTTGTTGGGGCTGGCATCCTTGATTTTTGTTGATATCTATTCCCTTTTTATAGTTACAAAAATCAAAATATGTTTTTGGTCATTTCTTCATACAATGTGGGGCCCCCCAGTTATAAGTTAGTTTAAGTTAGTTTATAAACCCCATTAACATCCATTAACTATTGTTATAAGTACAATAAACCATAGTTATTAGAGTTATAAACAACTTAGCTATCGTTTCGGGGCCCCACATTGTACCCTCCGGTACTCAAACATGGCAATGAACAATTCCCCATTTCATTCGATGAAATCGCCATGTTTGATGACACCAGAGGGTGCCTTCCACTTTGGTTAAAGGACCCCAAACTTTGATGGTTTACAATCCCCAAAACTGTACAAAGAACGAATTTGGGGAATAAAAACTGGTGAGTTTCAAGCGTGAAAATTCTCCAACTAAGACAATCCAGTGTTAAATGTTCTCCAGATATCCCAATTGATATATTATAAATGGCATCAACAAATTATCCCATCGCCAGGTCGCCTCCGTCTCTGACACTTGAGCCTGGCATCAAGGACTTGAGTTAGCCATCGAAAAAGGGGTCATGATGATGATGATGATGATGAAGATGATGATGAAGATGAAGATGAAGAAGATGATGATGATGATGATGATGATGGTCATAATGATTCTTATTATTCTGGTGTGGATTCCACCAACTATTTGGATAATTATGATGTGGTCAACGGTAAAGTAATTGGGACTTATCCAGCGAAAATAGGGTTGGATTTTCAGGGCTGAGTTGTACTAAGCAACCACTCCACTTGGTTTACCTATTTTGATGCTTAACTCCCCTGGTTAACTTGGTTAAAGCCCCCCCATGTTTGATGGTTAGTCCATAGCCCCATCCCAAGTTCAGAAACATGCTCCACGCCTCTGTCTCCAGACGTGTCTTTTCGGCGCGGGATTTTTCTTCTTGCTCCTGAGGCATCAAGATGTTTGGATGGGCAAAGGGTGTGTCATCCAGGAGTTGGCTATTTCCGCAGGTTTCAAATGTAGTTACTGAACTTAGTTTATTGAAACCTAAGGAAATCGCCAACGCCACAAATAATCTCCAGTATTTTATAGTGTTGAAGCTAATGCACTAAGTTATTTACCGTATTCTATAGTTGATGAACTTACTTACTTTAGTTAAAAAAAAACACGAAAACCTGATTCAGATTGATTCAGTATATATTGGATCTGTTCATTTCTGCAGGCCAGTATGGGGGGTATCTATAATATTAAAGGGACAGATTTAACCACCACATGTTATGTAAATTACCATCTAACTATAGTAATTTCTTCAGTCATATGTACTTATAGATAGTTAATTGCATAGTTAATTGCCATCTAATTATTAATCCTGGAATCCTATCCATAGTTACAGTAATTACAGAAAAATATGCACGTATTTGAGTGCAATCTAATGCTATCCTTAGTGAATTACTTCAGCTATGGCCTTAGCCCATCCCTTCCCCGTCCTTTTGGGCCTTTCTCAGTTGCTCTAGTCGCTCCTGGAGAACCAGCGACTACGGCGCCACGGGAATTGGCCTACGGAAAATCAACTTCTCGGAGATTCTCAGAGAAACCTCCGTCTTTGGAGATGCCATTCATAGTTTCAACATACCCATTCAACATGGTCCCAAATAAATATGTGTAAATCTCCAATTTAAACCATGGGTTCTGGGGATGATATTATAATGTATTCTATGGTGTAGTGGTGTGTAGTGTGAACGTCCTGGTTATATTGAAGCAGTTCATGATACTGCAGTGCACTGAATGACACAATGTTGACACTATTTAATGCTGATCATGCAGCTACCGACCCATACCAGTGGCTTGTCAAGTGTCCAAACTGCTCTAAACAGCGACAACTCTCATAAGATTGTCATACGTGTTCCTTACTTGTTTTTGGGGTAAAAAGATTCAGAAAGGTCGAAAAAGTGAAGAAATTTGGTGCTGGGTCAACCTGAGCTACCCTGATTTTCGTCAACTTGGGAACCTGCTTGGGCCGAACTTTGTCCCATGGCAGCTTTGAAGCCGCCTGAGCTAACCATGCCTGGCGAGAGTTTTGAGACTACTAGAGGTGGATCCACGAGCAAAATTATTCAAGACTTAATCCAATCAAGATATTGACCTCAAATCGTCTTACCCTCTGGTAATGACTAACAGTTTGCTATTGAAAATGGCCATAGAAATAGTGGATTTACCCATTTAAAATGGTGATTTTCCATAGCTATTTATGTTAGTTTACCAGAGGGTAAATATAGTCTTAAATATAGTCTTAAATATAGTCTTAAATCTACTTAAGGGACTTTTGAGGATTTGGGATATCTGGTTGAAGGTCAATCGTGGCCTGCACCTCTGCCTTGGTTTTCCCATGCTGAGAAACCACCATCCTTGTGGGTCAGTGGATAGTGGAACCAGCTACTTATCCCACCTCCCATGTTCATCCGTTGTCCAAGCTTTCTACCCCACTATAACCACTTATATATTATATGTATATATATATATCATATCATATCATATCATATCATATCACATGTTACATCATTTTACCACTATTTCAAAGATGGGATTTGATCCTTTGATGCATCGTTTGAATTGGGTTGACGACCCAAAAGAAAACAACAAAATCACCTCCACTTGGAAGTGCAGTTCCAGTGAACTAAGTGGATAGGAGAAAATAATGTTATAAAGGGGCCCCATATCCCAACAACCATGGTAAGTTCTATTTTTAACCCCTATAACTATAGTATAGTATGACTATCCCAACGTTATAGCCATAAGTCGGGCCTTGAAAATCCCACCAGACTTAGTTCACCAAAATATCACATGATATAATCTATATAAGGGGGCCCCATATCCCAACAAACATTAGGAATGCCTAAAAACCATGTTAGCATATCTTATAGCCTCTGGTAAACGTTTACATAACTATATGGAAAATCACCATGTTTAATGGGAAAATCCACTGTAAATGGCCATTTTCAACAGCAAACTGTTAGTCATTACCAGGCCGTAGCCATGTTAGTTGGGGACACTGTTGGATCTGCATCCCCGAAACGCGGCGCCTCTAAGCCTTCCACATCCTCCGCCTCCAACGCCAAGTCCCCAGTGAGCTCCAGAAGTTCAAGGTCCTAAGGGCTCCACCGAAACAACCTTTGGGCTTCTGCAAAGGACAACAGTTGGGATAAGGTGGGCAGGTAAGTGGTCCTTACCCTCTGGTAAACTAACATAGCTATGGAAAACCACCAGTTTTAATGGGAAAATCCACTACAAATGGTGATTTTCCATTGCTATGTTAAATTACCAGAGGATATCCCAACTGTTGTCCTTTGCCTTAAGGAGTGTTTTGGGCAGGTAAGTTGGTGAAGATATTTCTTTTTTTGCCTTTTTTTTGGTGGGATTGAGTGACCACAACATGGCAGTTATGCTAGATTCATCGAACTTAGATGGGTGAATACAAGCCCGCACACATAACTGGTGGGGAGGGGGCAAGTTGTGAGAATGAGACGAAAGGAGCTTTTGCTGGCGCTGTTTTTGGAGATGTTCTTTGTTACGCGCATGGAGTTTCTCCTTGGGCTTGGTATGGCCTGGTTTATTTCTGAGCCACCAACTTACCATTGGAGGATCATCCAACCTTGTACCCTCTGGTAAACTAACATAACTATGGAAAATCACATTTTCTAATGGGTAAATCAACTATAAATGGCAATTTCCCATAGCTATGTTAGTTTACCAGAGGGTAACTGGTTAGTAACCCTGGCTAGTAAGTCCCCCCAAAATCGGATTATAGGGAAACCAAAACCAACTAGGTTAGTAAGTCCTAAGTAAGACTGGATACTAAGTCTGGTACTAACCAGTGATACTTAGTAATATCCAAATCGGTACTAAGTCTTACTAGTTTATCAGTGGATTATAAGCCGACGAAGTACCCTCTGGTTAACTAACATAACTATGGAAAATCACCATTTTCAATGGGTAAATCCACTATTTCTATGGTCATTTTCAATAGCAAACTGTTAGTTTACCAGAGGGTAACCAGTCTTTAAGTGGATCCTCCCAGGACATCTCCGCCGGTGACCTGAGATTCGAATTCCCCCAGATGAAGTGATGAATTCCTATGGTATTGAAATGACCATAGAAATAGTGGATTTACCCATTGAAAATGGTGGTTCTTTCCATCGTTTTTTGTATGTTATTGGAAAATTCCAAAACATGAAACCACAAATCAGAATTGATAGTCGAACAATTCGAAAGTAAACTTGCAAAAAACTTATAGAATTCCTATGAAGTTCAAGATGTTCTCCAAGTGTTTGTTGCTTTAAAAAAAAAACGTGTCTTATGGTGTTTTATCTCCTCGGGCAATCGTCCAATTTCCGATGTTTTTCGACCGCACCTCAAAAGGATCCCAGCTCTCGAGCTCCTTGGACATCAAACATTGGGACCCAAGCCGTGAATCATTCCCAGATGTGGTATGGTTTTTTTTGGGATATGTGGGACTATATATAACTATAGTAATATATAATAACTCAACCAGATGTGGGACTATATTCATTATATCGGACTTATATATAGTTATGAGAATGTTATGAGTATCCCAGATGTGGTAAATATATGTAAATATTCCATACATGGAGCATCTGGGTATGCTTTCCTATGGTGACTAATTTTGGAACGATGTTATAACATTGCATAATGTGGGTAAAACAATGCCATAAACCACCCATGTGGGAATAGTTTATAGCACCTATGATGGTTTATGGCACTGTTTTACCATGTTTTACCCACATAAAAATTCATGAACCTGAAATACGGCGAAAAAAATGGGAAGTCTCGCATCATTCCAGTGAAGTCGGCTAATACGAGACCCCCAGCTGGATGAATTACAGTAATTCCCTGATGCTTCATGTAGGATGTAGCTACATTTGGATGTTCTTTGGGGTAAATGTAGTACCCTCTGGTTATTTAACATAGCCATGGAAAATGGCCCATTTATAGATGGTTTACCTATTAAAAATTGTGATTTTCCATGGCTATGTTAAATAACCAGATGGTACATGTTGATAAATCTTCCAGCACCATGGAGCATATGGGATGAAAACTAACCTCGTTCAACACCTCAAAAAATGAGGAATATATATATATTATATTATATATATATATGAAAATGCTTGGTGAATGGGATGGTTTGCGAGATGAAGTTTACCACATGACTGGCCTTTCATTTCATCATGATTCACAACCTCAAGATACCTTTTTTCTTGCGGCCAGCTATGGGGATGATTCCCCCAGAAACTTTCACCACCGGCGTGACGGTGTTGACGACCTCAGGTCAGTATAATTCATAAAGGAAATCATGGGAGTACAGAAATTCCAGCTGTTTCTTTACCCATAGAAATTGGGATTTAACTTGACCAATGAAAATATGGTGATTCAAGATAGAAACTTCCCATGCGAGGAAAAAAAACACGGTTGAATCAAGTGAATCATTCTGAACATTGGCATTGTCTAGATTCAGGGAATTGATAGGGAGTAAACATGAGTAAACCCTGTAGTTGTGCAAGCAAGTTTGGAAGAAATCTGGAAAGATAGCCCACCATGGTATCTTAGAATCACCCCGTTACAAGGTCCTAATATGTCCCAATGTCAAAAAAAAAAACTCCAACATAACTATGGAAAATCACCATGTTTTCTGGTAAATCATCGAACTAGATGGCCATTTTATCCATAGCAACCTGTGAAAAATGACCGGAGGGTATACGCCTCATGAAGGGGTTACGATTTCCATACCATAGACTTCTGGTGAGATCCATCACGAATTCGAACATGCTGATGAATAAAAGTCAACCAAACAATTTGGATGATTCTCCAGACCTAGTTACCCCCCCAAAAAAATGGGATGTGCTTTCAGTCAATTTCTTTAGAAAAAACAAAACACTTTCTTGAGAACAACCCAGTGAATAGTTCTCCATTACCAATTTGTTTGATCCAAGCACGTACCCTCTGGTAAACGTTTACATAACTATATGGAAAGATCCACCATTTTTTATGGGTAAATCATGGTAAATCCACTCTTTCTATGGCCATTTTCCAGTTCGCAAACTGTAAACGTCATTACCAGGCCGGGTATATCCCTGGCTTGTCTCAACTTTGCGACTCCAGCATCCCCATTGACATGGCCATGTTGGGATCAGGGGATGGGCTGTCCATGTCGAGAATCTCCCATGTTTCATGGTGAACTCACCATTCGTTACATCTTTTCAACCATCGCAACGATGGTTAACTGGTTAACTCATGTTGACTCCCAATGTAAAAACCATGTTTCTTGTCAAAATCGATGGTCAATCTGTGATAGTCCACAAAAATCATCTGCTGTTCTGGTGATATTTTCCATTTGTAGGGACAACCAAATCAATGGGAATTCCAGGATCCTAAAATGGAGGTACTGTACCATATAAGGCCATATTTCGGAGGTATATCCCCTTACATAGGCCTTACATATGCCTTACATATGGTAGGTACCTCCAATTTAGGTTCCTGAAATGGCCATTGACCAAAGGATATGTCACTAGCCATCCAGTTAAGTCACTGAATCTCCTGTCGACCATCCGTCCCGACGGTCCCGCAACCGCAGGCCTCTTTGGCAGTCGTCTGAGCGAAGGGATCCCAGGCGGTGCGTTCCTGCGGCAGGAACGAAGCATCGGTGAAACATGTGGTGCCTAACAGTGCTGAACTATGAAACAAAAAACAACTTGATCCATAGACTAGATGATGATAGATGATGATAGATGATGATAGATGATGATAGATGATGATAGATGATGACAGATGATGGCAATTGATGGAGAGAATTTGCTAAGTTGGTTTACAACTCCACTGTTGGGTTTATTCCAGATTCATATCGAAGTAGTGAAGGGTGCTAGTTTTTCAAGCAACACACAGCTTTTCCCCACCTTGTGAAGTACAGAAGTTCCAAGATTCAGCAGCATCCCCAGACCTGATAACTTCATTACATCCTAGTTGAACTATAGATAACTATAGCAGTTCCCTCACCTGGAAATAGCTGAACAATCGAAAACGGCCAGCTTGTTCATGTGGATGATTCCCGGAATCCACATCATCGAAAACGGGAATTTTCGACCTGAGGTCACGATCAAATTCATCCAGAACATATCATATTAAATTGCTGATTACTTATCAACAGTGATCAATTATTCCATATATTGGGCAGTGTGTTGAAGCCCCTACAATCATCAACCAACAGTTTGAAACATCTGGTTGCTGAGACAAACCCCTAACTCAGTTATCGGGTTGGGTTGACCCCCATGTAGCTCCAGGCTTTCGATTGAACATGATAAATTATGGCTACTGTTCCGACATATAACACATGTTTATAATTGTTTCTGAAAATGGTGGGATTAGCCCCCAAAATGGCAATCTTAAAGGGGAAAATGATGAGTAACCATCAGGTTTGAGGGATTTAAGGCCCAAATGTTCCGATCCCACTCAATCGTACCTGGCACGTAACCCAAGTACAGTAATGTGGTAAACCCTATAATTAATAAATCATCCCATTAACCAACCATTTGAGCGTGGTTTTACATCATCCCACCCAATCATAAACCTCTATTGGGGATTTACCACATTAATTACTACTCATGTGCCGGGATTGGGATGCTTTATGATTGAGTTTGTCACATGACAATTACTACTCATCTACCAGGTTTTTTTCGCAACCAGGACCCAACAGACCCGGCACCCTGAACCATGGGAGATTAGGACCCTTCCCTTGAGTTCATGGGCAACATGCAAGTCCAGTATGGGATCATCAGCCCACCAGCCAATCCCAGCGCCAAAAGAGTTACACAATGGTGCTGCTCCATGGTCTAGACCTAAACCAAGCGAGTTTAATTCAGGAATCTTGGCATCCCAGTCCCATGTAAAAACCCTCGTCCTCCATGGCAACATTGCAGGGCTGAGACGCGACAACCGCTTTGGCTCGGATCAGGAGTGTGTGAATCTGTGCTGCTGGTCATCATTGGATTTTTTTAAAAACAGCCGCCATATTACGATGGCAAAATAGGGGATTCAAACATCTTTGGGACGACAAAAGTCTTAGGGGTGCTGAGATGATTGATGGGAGATGGGATTGGCTAGGGTTCAATTTGTACCCCAGGGTCCATGTGTACTGCAAAATAACAAGTTTTGTGGGTCCATGTTTACGCCAGATCCTGGGGCTCTCTATATATATATTATATATATACATATGTATATATATATATATATATGTGTATATATATATATATATATGTATATATATATATATGTATATATATATGTATATATATATGCATAGAATTGGTGATATCAACGTCCAATAATTAGTCGTCCAATGATGTCTTTTGGAAAATCATAACATTTGCGAAATGGTCTGCTGCCATCATTCATCTACTGGCCGTCTGCATCCGAGCTTGGAATGGTTTCGATAGACCGGTAGACCTCCATTGAGTTCCCGGTAGCTCCATGGCTGGTTCCAGAATTTTCCACAATTGATGACACCAGATACCCGGCCTGGTAAACCTACAAAAAACTATGGAAAGATCCACCATTTTGCATGGGAAAACTCACTAATTATAAATGGCCATGTTCAATAGCTATGTTTGTTTACCAGAGGGTATCTTCCGCATCACTGTTGGTGAGGACCAGATGCGAGTAACCGTGGCTGCTCATCTGTCTATTTTGCTCCAGCGAAGCAGCAAATGCACGCGGCGTTGGAGGTATCCCTGCCTAAGGTTGCTGTGGCTGTGTGCGACTCAGTCATCAACATGGGTGTGTCTGAAAACGGGGATGCCAATCTATAGTTTTAATGGGAAAAAAAATGGAAAAATCATGTTCCAAATTTTGGGGTCCATGTTCAGAGAAACCCAGAGCCACATGGCATTGTTGGAGAAGCCAATTCTTGAGTCATGACATGTGTTGTTGGATCCGGCACACAAAACTGACATGTTGGTTGGGGGATGCTTGGGACGTGATAAACTGAGTCAATTCTGTTTATGATCTAAGGGACGAAAATAACCCCCTAAGAGACATGATCTGTTTCTTCAGTGTCTTGGAGGATTGAGACCCAAGGCCGGAATTACAAAACAAAGCAGGTAGGGATACTATAGAATTATTGGGATATATGGTCGGATGTAGCTAGTTTTTCCTTAAGACAGCATACTACCAACATATTCTATGTGTACCCCCTGGATTTGAATATTCTAAGTGCTAACCACCCCTGCTCATTTATGTTAAAAATTAACATAAATCCATATTCTAAAACTTTAATCTTTTTTTGGTATTCTAACTGCTGGTCCTCCACGGTACAGATGCGCTACTGCCTGTAATGAATACCTCATGCTAATGCTGGAAATTGTGAAAGTCAAGTGATTCTTCCAAGCCCATCTTACTATGATTCTGGAAGTAGAAACCAAATGCTTGAGGACAATGTCCCAAAGTGAGGGAGGGGCTTCTGCTCCGCTACATGTGAAAGTCAACCAAACTCATTTTTCGAATTTCAGAGGGATGAAAACAAGTGGTGACGTGTGTATATTATCACGACAAGGTGAGGCACGGTAGCTAAGTTGACTTATAACTTGGTGATTTCTATGGTGGATTAGGGGAATATAACTAACTTCATATGCTTTGTAAACCAACAAACCTAGGGGGGCCTCACCTTACTATTCTCCGGGATTTTGTCAAGTCACCATAGGTTACAAAGTCATGGTCATCCATGACGACTGTATGATTTGGGGGTTACCCTCTGGTAAACTAACAACGAACTCAAAGGACCATGTTCAAGTTCGCAAACGGTGAGTCATTACCAGAGGGTAAGTGGATATTGAACCATAGATATTCTGGTTATATCATGTTAGATCCAAACTTATGCCATAACTTATGGGGCTTACGGTGAAAACCATGAACAACCAGAGGGTAAAACCCTGGGTTCCAGACATCCAAGACACGTCCAGGACGCATCAGGGAGCCACTCTGGCGTCGAATCACTTTCGTCCCGCCAGAACACGGCCCGATTCTCCGCATAACCTTGGAAAACGCAGTAGAAAGCTGTGGATTTTGAGGTTAGGAAATAGGATTAACAGCTATAGTAATTAATTTTCCCTTAACAGCTAGTAATTATCCCAACAATGCTAGTTTTCATGGTAGTTTGAGATGGTTTTATGTGGTCAATTAAGGATAATAATATAATAATGGGATAATAGCAGAGTTCTCCTCCAGCAAACATGGTTTGCTGGAAAACACCCTGGCAGTTCGAGGATTTTCCCAGCTAGTATCACCACCACTTAGGCACCAATGATGGTTGACCCAAACAAAATGTCAACACGTTTCAAAACGTGATGCTCAACAGGCTGAACCCCCAAATATTCTACATCCATGTACCCTCTGGTTATTTAACATAGCCATGGAACATCACCATTTTTAATAGGTAAACCATCTATAAATGGGCCATTTTCCATGGCTATGTTAAATAACCAGATGGTACATCCCTAGTTGAATGCTAAATGCAACAAGCAAACCAACATCTTCCGGAACACAGCCCCAAATTCTACCAGGCGCCCCCCCCTTGTGAGTCTCGCAGCTGACAGTTGCTTTTGACCCTGGGAAGTACAGCGCCGGCGACTTTTCCGAGGGAACCAACCATAGTAGCATAGTTACCTGATGCGGGGCAACCAAGATCAGACCAAACGACGAAATCCCCCACACCACTTGGTGAATTCGTTTGGATTGAGGGATTTAGAGCTGTCCTTAGTGGCTCTAACCAACATCACTGGGGGACCGGGGGACCTCATCTTGTAGGACCCTGGTATAGATAAAGAGATAGAGCAACAGGAGCTGAGATTCTTGCACCTCCTTGTAGCCTCGCACGCTTTTCCAAAAATAAACTCTGCTCAAATGATAATATGAATAGGGAAAATAGTGATTAACCATCAAATTTAGGATTGTATCCCATTATAGTCCAGTCATATCCCAATATGTTACCAATGTTTGATGATTAAAACATGTGAAAAACCAATGTTTCATTGTAAAAGTCAAGTTTTTCATGGTAAATTCTCAATTTGTTCATCCTAAAATCCCAGCGTTTGATGGTTAAAGTGCTAGTTGTTTCATGGTAAAACACCAACGCCACCGCCCAACTCGCACCTCTGCCCCGGACGCCAGGAACGCTCTACGCGCTCTGCCCTCACCCAGCGCTTTGGCGACCGCGACGTCGCAGAAGTCGCCCAGCATCGGCAAGACCTGGGACCCCCACTTCAAGGAATAGATTATTTGGATATATATATATATATGTATAATATATATATATATGTGTATAATATATACATATGTATAATATATATATATATATATGTATAATATATATATGTACAATATATATATATGTATTAAAAAATATCTATATGTGTATAATATACATATATGTATATGCTATGTGTATATACATATGTATATATATATGTAAATAATAAATATATATATATATATATCTAAATAATATATATATATGTATAGTATATATGTATGCATATGTATATATATATATATGTATCAATATATATATATATATGTGTATATATATGTATACATATAGATGTATATATATATATTATGTACGTAATATATATTATATATATATGTATGATATATATATATGTATATTATATATGTATAATATATAAATGTATAATATATATATATATGTATATTATATATATATGTATATTATATATGTATATTATATATATATATGTATATTATATATATATATATATGTATATTATACATATGTATAATATATATATATATGAATATTATATATATGTATATTATATATATATATGTATATTATATATATATGTATATTATATATGTATATTATATATATATATATATGTATATTATATATATATATATATGTATATTATATATATATGTATATTATATATATATGGTAAACCCAAAGCCATAAACCCAAACATTTCGATACATGTCCAAGGTGGTAAAGATCATCTAAGAAGGCGGCATTGGGTTTATCATGGTTTATCACATTGAAGGAGATTTTCATGAGGGATTAATAGAAGGTGGTGCCCCTCCAGTGATGTTTGTTGGTTTATAACCTCCATGAAGTATAGGTATATTATATCTACCATAAACCCAAGTGAAATTGGAGTTACCCTCTGGTAAACTAACATAACTTAACTATGGAAAGACCCACCGTTTTTTATTGGAAAATCAAATATAAATGGCCATGTTCAATAGCAAACTGTTAGTTTACCGGAAGGTAAATCCCATAAAAATCCCATTAAATCCCGTCAAAATGCCATGAAATCCCATTAAAAACCAACTTTTCTATCATTAAAACCCCAACTTTTCGCGATTCCGAACTTGGGCACCACCAACCGTGACAGCCTGTAGACGCACGCCCCACCTGTTCCAGCTGCCGCACCAGGTCTCGTAGCAGCTGATGGTCCTCCATGAAGGCCAGGTTGGCCAAGAGGAAGGCACCACTGGGATCCAGCTGGTGGTACCTGTTGCACCGCTATAGGCATGGTGATTCTTGACATATCCGCAATGAACCATAGTAAGACAAAGATATAATATGATCAATGGTGTATATATATATATGTATATATATAGAGAGAGAGAGAGCGGGTAGTTAGGGGGGTGGGTTTTTGAAAGTTGTGATTTTGCAATGTTTTGGCCTTTGCAGAGAACATGTCATTGAAATGATGAGAATGTGCATTCACTGCTTGATGTGAAGAGAGCTAATATACATATATATATATATACATAAGCTAGTACAAACTTGGCTCTTTTACTGATATTTGCTTTGATTTTTTGATTGGTATTGTGGATGAGATCTATTGGTATTCCAAAAAGGGAGCGCCAATGACACAGATTTTGAATAGATCTTAAGGTGCCATGCATATAAAAAGATACAGTAAGTAGATCTTGAAACCTCCCAAGGTTTTCTTGAATATATGTAATTAGATTGCCACAAATAATTTGAATGAACAATGTCTTAATACAACATATAAAGAAAAATAGAATTGGCATTAACCTTTCAAAGAATTGAAATGAAATAAGAAAAATAAGCTTATCTACTACAAATATTTCATGGAACTCTTGGATTGAAGTAGAATTGAGGTAGAATATGCCCACAAACTCTGAGAAAAAAATGACATCAAGTGGTGTGACTCTTAGGTATAAAGTCTTTTACACAGAAAAATCAGTTAAAATTGCCAGGGAATCTTGTATGTTGTGCCTTATTTTTCCTGAGAATTTTGCTGGAAAATGAGGTTTAAGCAGAAATTACAAATAAGCTTGTATTTTATCCAAAAATTCAAAGAGATCTTTCGTTTTTTCACCTTCATTCATTTCATTTCTCGTTTATATAAATTACATACCCCCCAAGGGGTGCATGTAACAAATACTTGAAGTAATCTTGCATTTTGATATAAAGAAAACCCAAACAAAAACATGCTGTACTTTGGTATTGAAACTGAAACTGGCACCCCTAAGTCAAAGTATATTTTTTGCAAGATACTACATTTCCCAATTGAATCAATCCTCTTGAAAAAGGCATACATGTTTCAAAAGGATTGCTGCAACACTTCAAGGAACAATCTGGATTGTAATGAAGAAATGCTTTCAAACAAAGTTATATACATTTCCCAAAAAGGAATTGTATCTTATTTCAGACAATAATGCATGTCCCAATTGAAGTAAGCATCTTGAAAAAGGCATGTATTTTTCAAAAGATCAAAAAATAATGCTGCAACACTTCAAGGAGTAATGAAGAAGTTTCTACAAAAAAAATACATTGTTCTAAAATAATGTCCATCCTATGTCAAACAGTAGTGCATTGGCACTTTTGGCATGGAGCCTCATCTACAAATGCCTCCTGTCATCTAGCGAATACCTCCTGTTACCTGGCAAATCTCTATAAAACGCAAACCAAAAAAAAAACAAAAAAACAAAGAAAAAAACAAAAAACAATATTGCACCACATACTGACATACACATGGGCTCAGCGCGTTTTCCATTTAAATAAACAATGATGATAAGCAACCCTAATCATAATACCCTTGGGGCCCGGAAAACGCACCGAACGTATATATATATATATCTATATATTGATAATAGTAATGTAAATGGTCTCATATAGATTAGTACATCTGAGAAGCGTCACCCACGGCCACAAGTCTCCTTCTATGGCTATGGCTGTCAGAATCTATCGGATCACCAGGTTTACTGACAATTTAACCAGTGGAAAATCATCATTTCCAGTAGATCGAACCAAAAGCGCCATGTTCCATTGCTATGTTCACCACAGGGTGCCGCTGACATCTGGCTCCGAAGTTTTTTCATGGCTCAGTGAGCCTCATTTGTCCACCAGGATGAGCCAGAGGAAAGTGCTTCAACACAAGCACCGGAGTAGAACAAAGACGCTGCGGATGACAAAAAACAGCAGAATAGCATCCTAAAGCGTCCAATGAAATCACAAATGATTCCATCCCCATTTTTTTGCGTGTTGTCGACTTCTGATTGTGTAAATGGCAGTCATCACACTCGGACCCCTAGGGCCCTAGGGTCAGGGTTGTCTTTGCCGGCCCCACGACATCTATGAACTGTTGATTGGCAGCTGCGAGCTGGAACGCTTCTGTGCAGCTGCGCTGCAGGTGCAGTTGGCCCCATGAGTCGGGATCTAACATGGTAGCCTCTGGTAAACGTACAAAAAACGATGGAAAATCACCATGTTTAATGGGTAAATGAACTATTTCAATGGACCATGTTCAATAGCTATCTTAGTTTACCAGAGGGTAACCAGAATATCTATGGTTCTATATCCACTGATAGCACTGATAGCTGGAACTGCACCCCAAAGTATGCAAAATAGGCGAAAGAAGCCACTTTGCGCGGGCATGGACAAAATTTTGCCAAAGATGGCAGTGGTCGGATGGTCTCCATGGTCTGTGTGCATGTGAAGCATTACATTCCAGCTTCTGTGTGCATCTAGTAATATAGATAACAATGGTATGGTGTATCATAATGTATTATGATATATTATGATGTATTAATTTTGATGAATTGTGATGCATTATGATGTATATGATGTATTTTTGTGTATTATGATGTATTATGATGTGTTATGATGTATTCTCATGTAGTATTATGTATTATGATGCAGTACGATGTATTATGATGTATTATGATGTATTTAGGTGTATTATGATGTATTATGATGTGTTATGATGTATTCTCATGTAGTATTATGTATTATGATGCAGTACGATGTATTATGATGTATTATGATGAACTATGATGTATTATGATGTATTATGATGTATTATTTTCTTATAATGTATGCGATGAATTACGATGTATATATGTATATATACATATTATAAGTACTGTATATAATATTTATATATATGTACATATGCAATTTCTACTGCATATATCTATATATTAGTTTCATATATTTATATATAAATTACATATGTATTTATTCATTTACTCATTTAATTGTACTTAATTATTTAATGATATATTATATGTATGTGTACGCAGGGGTCCAGAACCATCCAGAACCCCGGGTACGAACCATCTTTTCACGACTGGTAAAACATGGGAAAACCATCCTGCAGCGCGTAAACTTTACATATTACATGCCCCGCTATAAAATTGTCGTTTGTAGCGATTTTGGCGCCGATTTGTAGCACGCATCAGAACGGTATTGAACGTGCTTTTTGTCCCTTCACTGTACAAGACTTGGGTATGAGTCAAAAATGACGGACACCAGAAAAGTGGCTGGCATAATATGCATCCAAAATGCCCAAAACATCCCCATCTCAGTCATCTTAGTCGCCTATCTCTTTGGGCGTCCATCCACTGACCCAGCATTTCCCAAGGGGAGGAAGAAGAACCTCCAGGGACAAGACATGGCTTGAACGGTTGAGCCTTTTGTTGCCTTCACACCTGCATGGTCTCCGTGGAGCCGCATGCAAGGCGCACTTCACGTCGTCGTTCCTTCGGGACCTTTCCCAAGAAATACCAGAAGGTCCCAGCAATCCTTGGCTCAAAAAATTCGTCTTTGGCGATGTTCTATGGTTAATCTATGGTTAATCTATGGTTAATCTATGGTTAATCAACCGTAAAAACCCAGCATTCCAAAAATGGACAAAACAACACGATGGATGATGGATGAGCATCTCCAAACGGAAACATACCGTCCATTTGTTGTGTTTCGCGAAAAGAAATATGGGCGCATCAAATAAATTGCATCATGATACTCCAACAAAACATATTGGTAAACTAACATAACTATGGAAAATCACCATTGTTCATGGGAAAATCCACGAACTAAATGGTGATTTTCCATAGTTATTGGTCAACAAAGAAAGGTTCGCACCCAGCTGGACCAATTGGAATGGCCCGTAAATCTTGGCGTGGCCCCGGATCGACTCCCGATGAGGAAATCCGTGCCGGGTTCCCCTTGTAACTGGGCAATTTTCCATAACTATGTTTTAAAGAAGCAAGAGGGTACATGTATTTAGGCATATTCACTATATATATACACATTATATTATATATACTATTATATATACTATTATATATATATACTATTATATATATATATTATATATATATATATGATTTATATATGCATGGCCTCCACCGCTCCTTTCACCGCTGCGAGTCTTGGTGATCCAACACTGCAAGAAAGCGAACAACATCGTCCAGAAATAGAGCGAATAGACGGCCTCGGTCTGGAGCAACAGATGGTGCGATTTGGGAATTTTCGAAACCACCTGAGCAATTTTTGATCTATGTTTAATATCTATCTATGTATTTGAAATAGCTATAATTTATTAATAATCATATCTGTTTGATATTTGTTTAATAATAATAATAACAGCTATCTATCTATTTCAATATATCAAAACCTGGTTGAAACATCTGTTTAAAAAATATACGTATCTATATATGTCAATATTATCTATCTACCCACCTACCTAGCTAGCTATCTATCTATCTATCTACCTAGCTAGCTAGCTATCTATCGATCTATCTATTTATCTATCTATCTATCTATCAATCAATCTATCATAGTTTAAACATATGTTTGAAAATCGGTCGAAATGGAGCAATCACGGAGCCCAACATAGAACTCCATGACAGGCGGGCAAAGTGGTCAGTAGGGATTTTGCCATATCGGATTCTGAGCATCCAGAAATCTCTGAGAATTTGAGAACTTGGGCCAGGGTAATGTAGATGTAATGCGGTAAACGTATAATGATAAAGCATAAATTATGATGGTTAATTATGATTGGATGGTTAATGAAATGTGGTTTAACTATCCAATGATAATAATTAATAATAATAATAATAGCTATCCAATTCTGATAGCTAATAGATTATATAACTCCAGAAATGTGTTGGATGGTTAATTTGTTAATGATAGTTATTATTATGGTTAAACCTTCCCTTAAAATCACCACTTAATTGGATTGCATGAACCATGAGTTTATGTTTCTTTTTGCACACCAAATAACAGTGCCAATCTGATTATCTTAGATACCCTCCAAAAATTAAATTCTTGGCTGGTGAACGTAGACAATCCCATATTGATACCAAAAAACTAAAGGACCAAAGTACCCATCTAAGGTTGACCTAGAAATGTGGATTGTTATTATGATTAAACTTGGTTAAATCACACAAAACATCAAACGATTCGAACATTGATCAATGAACTTCGCTGAGATTCCAGACCTTCATGGTGAACCAGCCCCAGCAATTCTATCAACCAACAGGGGGGTTGCACTTAAAAGCCGCAGCGAAAAACGACTCGACTCGTCTCGTTGCGAGTAGCGTAAGTGATCTGCAGCATGGCTTTCAGCAAGCACGACGCCACGAAGACGCCAACCAGGGACCTGGAGATAACTTTTTCTTTGGCGCATGGGTTTTCAAGGGGATACCCAATTTATATATATATAATATATATGGCTGTATAATGCTGTATTAATATATCTTTACATGGGTTATATGTACCTTTAAATGCTAGTGTCCTGACATGCCCATTGATGTTTGTCGAGATCTTGTTTAATGGTCATGTGGGTATGAGTCAAAGTTGGGATGATGTGTGCTCTTCCCCTCGAACAGCCATGTGGGGACTGAGCTTGAACTATTGGATCTGAACTAGCTGATGTTTGATCCCTTTTTTCAGCATCTTCCCAGCGGTGTAAAACCCTGATGTTTGGCCCAACTGTTGGATTCTCCCATTTTTTGATTTGGGAGGAAATCCGCCCACGCTGGAGTGGAATTTATATATCCATGAAATTACTATAGATTAGTGATTAGAATATGATTGGAATTGGTACCCCCCTAGTAAAATTGGGTTCTAATCCCACTTCGCCACCAGTTCCTAACTATGTAAGTAGGCTGATCCAAGTGCAACCCATTTTTCCATATTTTTCTATGGGCATCATGGCCGCCCTGGGCCTCTTGAGTTTGGAGGCCCCCAGGTATCCGCAGGCCAGTAGCAGAAGCAGAAACAGCGACTGCCAGAGCTGGAGGCCCTTCGTCGAAGGCCAGGCGTAGAAGGTCAAGACACTCAGCAGGGTGGACAGCACGTCCAGCCACGCGAAGAAAAAGACGGCCATCTGGTAGTTCAACATCACCTGGGGTGCCCCCAGTCACAAGTTAACTTAATTAAAAGACACTTACCCTCTGGTAAACTAACATAACTATGGAAGATCACCAATTTTCAGAGGTAAATCAACTCTAAATGGGCCATTTTCAATAGTTGTGTCGGTCTACCGGAGGATAACCTAGAGAGATGTCCCATCAATCCGAAGCGGAGTCTTGGAATTTACAAATGTCCGGCAATTTACATGTTTATTGATCATCATGTTCACTAAAACCTGTTTTTTGTTGCAGGTCGTGTTTGCCATTATGTAGGGATGCAGGGATCTGATGCATTTTGGGGGGTTGGGGATGTTAGAGAAACGAAAGAGTTGGTTGTCTCAAAAATTTGGAACATCGTTGATCACTATCCGGCCATTTTGGGGGTTTCTTCTATGATGAGCTTGGTGATGTGGGTTCCAAAGCCACTTAAATGCCAACGGTGCTTCAAAAAAAAGCCTTGGGCACCTCTAGTTGAGAACTTGAGAATTTGGGCCAATAATTAAGGGTAATCTGGATGTAATGTGGTAAACTCATACTGAAAAACCATTCCCTAAAATCGCCACTTAATTGGATTGCATGAAACATCGGTTCATGGATTTGTTTGACCAAATAAGAAGTATTCGGGCAATGGATCCTAACTTCAAGATGAGTCGTCAGCTTTGAGGGTAGATGCCAATGGAATAGACACTAAAGTATCCAGTGGGATGTCATCAGACCTGATCTTCCACCAGTATCACAACTTGGCCGCAAGTAGGGATACCTCTTTTCAGGCTGTTTCATGGGGAAAACGCTGTTAAACCTTCGGGTTCTAGGGGTAGATTCCTCAAAGATCCTCAAATTCAAAGCTCAAGAATTTCTATTTGAGCTTGAGAGAAAAAAAGATGGCAGTGATGGCAGTGATGGCAAATCTTCGGATTTCGGGTAGTACCTCATGTTTCAAACAAAGCCATCTCCATCCTTTTCCCACCTGCTCATCTGTCTCCAGAGTTTCAGGTACCACAGGTACCACCCCACTGGACTTGGATGACTTGGGTTTCAGAGGATCTGGAACCACCGGAACCACCGGAACCACCGGAACCACCGGAACCGCGCGGCTTCCCTCCATGGTTTCCTCGGACATGGGAAGATCGCCTGTGGCCGAATCCTCTTGCGCCATCGGCTGCGGCTACCCCGGGCGTTTCGCGTTTGAGCCAACTGAGCCAAGATGATGGGCACTTGGGATCACTCGGAGTCGAGCTGCAGCGATCAATTGCAACACATCATCCAACCCGGCTAGAGTTCCAAGCATCTGCTTGGGGGTTCGAAATGAAAAGACAGAAGAATTCAATGATACCCTTCACCAAATGGAGAGCATCCTGGCACCAAAGGATGCGCCAGTGTGTCTGAAAAATGGAACGGAGCACAGATTTGGGCATGAGATGGCATGAGTCTTCAGGCCTTCAGGCTACTTTCATGTACTTTCTACCTTCACAGCCATAAAGCCTCGGATCTTTACATATCCACGGATAGATCCTTTGTTGCGCCCGGGGCACATGGTGCTTTGCTGCAGATTCTCCAACAATGTTGACCGCGCATCCTCAGACAGTACCTTGGACGACTCAAGATTCAAACGGTTGGTTACCCTCTGGTAATGACTAACATAGCTATTGAAAATGGCCCACTTATGCCCATTTAGTTCGCTGATTTACCTATGAAAGATGGTGATTTTCCAGTTCGCTATGTAAAACTTTACCAGAGGGTAACTTGCAGTTGTCATTCATGGTTCTTGGTCATCATGTTACCCTGGATTCCTGTTGCCCAAAGGGGATCCCTGGGCTCAACTAACATAGCGAAAACCCCTGGAAGTTGTCCACATCTATGTTCACTAAAGGGTACCCTCTGGTTATTTAACATAGCCATGGAAAACGGCCCATTTATAGATGGTTTACCTATTACAGTAAACATGAATAAAAATGGTGATTTTCCATGGCTATGTTAGTCATAACCAGAGGGTAAATCAGATGAAATCCACATGTTCTTCCGCTCCCCAAGCACTGGATTGGTTTTTCAAGGAAAATCTGAACTCCAGAAACCCAGGGCTTTTCCCTCTGCAATTGTTTTTGGGGGTTCTGCATGGCTGTTCCCTTGAACTAATCCAATGATAAGTTGCAATAATACTTACCCTCTGGTTATGACTAACATAGCCATGGAAAATCACTTATAAATGGAGGTTTCTAGCTGGGAAAATCATCTATAAATGGGAATTTTCCATGGCTATGTTAAATAACCAGAGGGTATATCAAACGTCTTAAAAGCGCCCCAGTCCTTAACGTCACATTTGATCCTTCGTGACATCCACTTGTTTAGTGGCTTCTAGTATCATCATTGTCATTATTGTTGGATACCGCCAATATTTAATCCCTATTGGAAACCCCATGATCATCGCCACTATTTAGTTCCAAAGGGTCTAAAATTTTTAGGTGTACGAATAAGTAATAAGCACCATTAAAGCTATATAGATATATCAATATCTGCCATAGAATCTTAGTTATCTAGTGCATTTAGTTCCTCGTACTGGAACTGCACCCTCAAGTATCATACTTGGGGGTGCATCCAGTTACAAGTGGATATATAAGCATAGCATACCATAGTTATAGGGTTTATATTCCAACTTATGGTGGTTTTGACGATAGTTATATACACCCCCAGTAAACTATAATGACTGTCACCTTTTTTCATAGGTAAATCATCAAAGTAAATGGGCCATCGATGCCATAGCGTTAGTTCGCCAAAGGGTATCAGCACGAACAACCCCAGCTATATTCATGCCTATATTCGTACTTATATTCCATTATATTCATACCTATATTTCATTATATTCATACCTATAGTGCCAATACCCCAGTTGTATTCCATTCTATCATAGTCTCAGCATCTCTCAGCTGCGACTGGCACCTTGGTACCTTGACATTTCCGACCCAGGACCCAGTGGACCCAGATCGTCCTGGAGGTCTCTTCAAATCACCATTGAAGTACATGGTTTACCTCCTACGTGGTTTTCCACATTCCAAAAAAAAATCGGGGATTCTACACATGTTTTTTTTCAATCATGAAACCGAAGTACACTTACTTTACCCAAGAAATACCATTGGTTTTAGTATGTTTTACCCTCTGGTAAACTAACATAACTATGGAAAATCACCATTTTTAATGGGTAAATCCACTATACATGGCCATTTTCAATAGCTATGTTAAATAACCAGAGGGTAGGTGAAACCGCCACTTTTGACATCGCCGCGGCGCCCCATCTGCCACGGCATAGCCCCGCGCTGCCAAGTCCGAACCCACCAGCGCACTGAGCTGCGGCGCCAGCGCTCCGGCAGCCAACCCGGAGCCCGCGGAGCGCGGCCCTGGGATCTTCCCGATCCCTTGGAAAAATGTTGGTTGAACTGTGGGAAATGGCGAAAAATCATGCTTTAACCATGGTTTAAATGCCAATCTATGACTATTTCACTCACATCTTTGTGGTTTCTGGCAAAAACGGCGCAAAAAAAAAAAAACATATGCTGTTCACCTAGATGTTCCATGGTTAAACAGCTGTTTAACCACCATGGTTTCAACATTTTCCACGGCGAACTCACCATGTTTTTCCCCCACCTGGCGTCCACAGCGCCGCCTGCACCGACGCAAGGAGCGCTCGCCGCGCATCACCCATGGGCAGGCGGATTTCGAAGACCTGGAAGGGCTGGGTACATACATATTAATGGTGATTATGTAATGGTTACTAATATCTATATGTATATTTAACCATATGTAATATGATTATATTATGGTTACAGCTACTAATATATTATTTAATGGAGATTATGTAATGGTTACTAATATCTATATGTATATCTAACCATATGTCATTATGGTTACAGTTACTAATATATTATTTAATGGTGATTATATAATGGTTACTAATATCTATATGTATATTTAACCAATGTAATATGATTATATTATGGTTACAGTTACTAATATATTATTTAATGGTGATTATATAATGGCTACTAATATATGGTTACTATCAATTAATATATGAGTATTATGGTTACTAATAATGGATGAATAATTACTAATAATCCATGGTTACTAATATCTATATGTATAATATAATAATGGTTACTTTCATGGTTTAATGCTTACTATAATATAATGGTTAATTACTATAATTACTATATGTATCTAATCAATGGTTACTAATATATGTATATGTTAATTAATCTGTTACCAATTAATATGTGGTTGCTATTAATTGGATAATATGTATATATAATTAGTTAATTAATTAATTAACTAATTAATTAATTAACTAATTAATTAATTAACTAATTAATTAATTTATTAATTAATTGGTTATGGATGCTTATTAATTTCTATTTGGGTATATAGTGGTTGCCATATGGTTACTAATTTAGTGGGTATTCATGGCTTATTCATGGATCATATTATTGGTAATGTAATATTTCACTGAAACAAGGCCACTATTCACTTCAAGAAAGGTGCCTCCCCCCTGGCAATGCCCAAGGAGAGACCTGAATTATATAAGGCCAGCTATGGGGATGCTTCCCCGTGTATAAACCATGATTCCAGTGAGGTCAG
>CAMXCT020001112.1:580000-842500 GCA_947184155.2 Cladocopium goreaui
ATTCACGGGACTTATTTGCTGGGATTCGAATATGGAGGTCTCATTCCGCTGGGAAAATCAAAATGAAAACCATCTGTGTTGATGTCCGCATGAAGGCTGGATCACCCCATTCCGCAAATCTCACCCCATTTCGCTGCTTTGTTCAAGATCCTTTCTGGGGTCCCCCTTTAGGATATTGGTCAATGGGGAGAAGGATCCCAACATATCCCAAGCATGGTTGAAAATAAGACATCTTTCAAACATGCTTAATAACTGGTTGGTGGTGCAATAACCATCTTGAAAAATGATGGAGTGCGTCAATGGGAAGGATGACATCCCAAATATTATGGAAAATAAAAAATTCATGTTCCAAACCACCAACCATATATATATATATATATATATGGCCATAAAAACATGGTGCTTTTGATAGGAGTATCACCAGTGACAAAAAAAGGGGTGGCATGTTGGATCTCCTTGCCTTTCTAGTCTCGTTCAGTAGCCACCCGCGCACAACGAAAGGCCGGCGCCCCCGGCGGGGCGCTGTGGAGGTCCTGAGATCGTGTAGCGAAAATGGGAGGAATGCACCAGGAAATGCCAATTTTATGGGGATTGAACCATGAAAAAAAAGATAACTAGTGAAAATGGATGATTTAACCCTAATATTGGCGAAAAACAAAATCAGGATTTAACATGATTAAACCAATGAACCGTGGAAAAAGATTTGTCCAAGAATGGGGATACCGGGATACCGCGATTTCTGGCCTGCAAAAAACAGTGGGGAAATAATGATCAACATCTGGCCGTTTGGCCCTATGATTTTCATCCAAAAATGGATAGATTTTATTGGTCAAGAAGGAGAGAAGCAGCAAACATGGTCACCCAACATGCCAAAAAATGACAAGAATTGAATTTCAAGTGATTTCACTAACAATTAGTTCGAATTTCCTTTTCAACAATATTTGATAGATTTGATTTGACAAACATGGAAAAATGGATGGGGAATTGAAAGCAAACAACTCTGGCCTGCCCTTAAAAATCCTGGAGTACATCCATTGCAAATTTCTTCGTTGGTGGCTTGGTCTTAGTTGATCCCATCTGAAAAGGCAAAAGTACATGGGGTCTTCTAGTCATATCTTCATGCTCTCTCAGTTCATACCATACCCAAACGTTGCTCATTGTTTTGTCATGTGTCCCATTTCTTGCTGGTCAACTTTCTTTATATAAATCAATCTCCTCCCAACAAAAAAACATTTTATCCTTAAAAAAACGCTCAAAATCCCAGAAAGTCTCATTAAATCCCATTAACTCCCATTAATTCCCATTAACTTCCATGAACGCCCATATAAGAATCCTATCAAACTTCCATCTAAATCCACATCTTCCCATGTCGAGTTTGGGGGCCCAACTCCCGCAGCAAGAGCCGCCGGAGCTTCGCCACCTTGGCGCCAGAAGGTGCCATGATCTTTTTTGGTCTGATTGGGAACTACAAGGTGGTGCCCCCCAGTGATGTTAGTTGGTTTATAAACCCCATTCACTATAGTTATAGATACCATAAACCATAGTTATTGGAGTTATAAACCAACTTAGCTATCTAGGGGGCCCCACTTTGTATGTGTCTTCACCATAAATATTGGTCCAAATATTGATCTTCTTATTGTCACCATTAGTTCTATGACTGTTTATTGTTGTCATGTGCTGTCATTCTTCATAGTAAATTTCAGGAATATTATGAATATTTATTCTCAGTAATGATTCTCAGTACAATTCATAGTAATGATTTTTCATAACATGTGTTGTTATATTATTGTTTCTGCGTATGATCATTCTGCTATATGATTCTTGCATTATTGCCAAAATGACAATTTGCTCGGGCAAATGATGATAAACTGGAGGATTCCATTCTCCAAAAAACAACAAGATAGACTCGGTTGAAAAAAATGTAAACCATACGAAAATGCTTCTCACAAGCTGATGCCCCAGTTCGTTAGCTCAGTTGGTAAAAATAATTCCAGCAACTATTGGGTTTATGATATCAATTTATAACCAATATATGATGGCAAATGGTCAATATATGTATCATTGTATCATAAGTTTTTGATAATAGGGATTGAATATGTTTATATAAACTAGAGTTATATGGCAATAACTGTTGGCTTTATGATAAGACACTACACTGTAGTTATATAATAGTTATTGGCATATGACCCAAGTTACCCTCTGGTTATTTAACATAGCTATGGAAAATGACCCATTTATAGATGATGTACCTATTAAAAGTGATGATTTTCCAGTTTGCTATGTTAAATAACCAAAGGGTATATAACCATCATAATCCACTTAGTTGGCCTTGTTATGGGCACCAACTAAGATCGTCTTTTGGGCACCACCGGCAGCTACTAATGTTAGAGTAAAACCATCGTCATGTTTACCATCCCCAAGGAAAATCACCAAAAATATAGGTGGTATAATATACACCATTCCCAGTCATGGGTGGTAAACATGGCATTGTTTTACCCACATTACAGTTATATCATGCGAGTTATAAAGTTACAAGGTGGTGCCCCCAAGTTATAAGGTGGTTTATAGCCCCCATGAAAACGATAGTTATTTGTGTATCATAAACATTCATAAACCATAGTGAAACGAATTATGTTCACCAACGTAGCGATTTCGTAAATTAAGGGGGGGCCCGCGTGGCAATGTCAACCCCGGATTTATAAATAAACCATGGTTTATTAATTAGGGGGGTACTCCTCCAATAGTCATAATCTAATACTTAAATGGTACCCTCCCAATTAAACAGCCTAGGGGTTTATTAATCCAGGGTTGGCATTATAAACCATCGCCAAAACACTGGCACCTGGATGCTATCAGCCTCCAGGTCCCCTTCCGGCAGCATCATTGTGCGGTAGCGCAGCGGCACATTGGAGCTCAAGGTCCAGAACCAGGTGATGCCGCAGTGCCTCCAACGCTTTGATTTCACCAAAAATAGATGGTTAATCATGGTTAATCATGGCTAATCATGGTTAATCATGGCTAATCATTGTTAATCATGGTTAATCATGGTTAATTTGCTGATTATGGTTAATCATGGCTAATCATAGTTAATCATGGTTAATCATGGCTAATCATGGTTAATCATGGCTAATCATTGTTAATCATGGTTAATCATGGCTAATCATAGTTAATCATGGTTAATCATGGCTAATCATGGTTAATCATGGCTAATCATTGTTAATCATGGTTAATCGTTGCTAATCATTGCTAATCATAGTTAATCATGGCTAATCATCGTTAATCATGGTTAATCATGGTTAATCATTGTTAATCATAGTTAATCATGGTTAATCATGGCTAATCATGGTTAATCATGGTTAATCATTGTCAATCATGGTTAATCGTGGTTAATCATGGTTAATCATGGCTAATCATTGTTAATCATGGCTAATCATTTTTAATCATGGCTAATCATGGTTAATCATGGCTAATCATGGTTAATAATGGCTAATCATCGTTAATCATGGTTAATCATGGTTAATCATTGTTAATCATAGTTAATCATGGTTAATCATGGCTAATCATGGTTAATCATGGTTAATCATTGTCAATCATGGTTAATCGTGGTTAATCATGGCTAATCATGGTTAATCATGGTTAATTAATCATATTTAATCAACAGCAATAGTGATTTATGGGCACCCAAAAAAAATCACGAAATTCATTGGATCATGAACTCTGTGGCTATGGGATATGTCTGCGTTATGTTGATCCAAAAATGCTTAAGTCATCAAACAAAGGGGAATTTAACAGAAACAAACACAGTCCCGGCAGGATCGTCCGCGAATCGAATCAGCCATTAAGCTGTTAGGACAAGCTGTTAAGCTATTAAGCTTTTTGAAGAAGCCGTTAAGCTATCAAGCTATTAAGCTGCTAAGCTGCTTGGAGAAGCCGTTACGCTGTTAAGCTGTTTGTGTAATAGCTTACTAGCTTAATAGTTTATTCTACTAGCTTAATCGCTTAATCGCTTTTTCTAGTAGCTTAATAGCTTAATAGCTTATTCTAATAGCTAAATCGCTTCGTCGCTTCTAGTAGCTTAATGAATAGCTTAATCGCTTATTGTAGTAGCTTAATCGCTTGTTCTAATAGCTTAATCGAGGAGTCGGTTATTCAAATAGCACAATAGCTTGATCGCTTAATCGATTGTTCTAATTCTAATAGCTTAATGGCTTAATAGCCTATTCCAATAGCTTAATCGCTTAATCGCTTATTCTCATAGCTTAAAGGCATTATAGCTTATTCTAGAAGCTTAATGGCTTAATAGCTTCCACCACCACGACCACCACCACCACCACCACGACTGCTGCTGCTACTACTACTACTTCTGAATTTGCTGTACATTCTGCAGCTGATCCTGCACAGCTTCACTGTTGCCACCATTGCCTGGAGCGCCCCAGGTCACAAGTGATCCGTCAACCAAAATTGCTGCAAATGCAGTGTATGTGGACTGGATCTGCCTTGCATTCCTCAGCTGCTCTGTGACTGCAGAGCTATTGCCACCACATGTCTGGTTGCCCCACGTCAAGACTGAGCCATCTGCCAAAATGGCGGCAAATGCCCCAGAGTTGGCTTGAATGGCATACACATTGCGCAGCTGTGCTTGCACAGCACTGCTGTTACCACCTTCATCTGGGTCGCCCCAGCTGACAACCAATCCATTTTTCAGAATGGCAGCAAATGCACGTGCAGTCGTTTGCACTGCGTGCACATTGCAAAGCTGAGCTTGCATGCTGCTGCTGTCACCACCAGCAGCAGGATCGCCCCAAGTGATGATTGATCCATCGTTCAAGATGGCAGCAAATGCAGACTCTGTTGACTGAATTTCCTGAACATGCTTCAGCTGATCCTGCACAGAGGAGCTGTCACCACCACAGTTTGGTTGGCCCCAAGTCACAACTGAGCCGTCAACCAAAATTGCTGCAAATGAGTTATATCCACTTTGAACAGCTACAACATTCCTCAATTTATCTTGTACTGCAGAGCTGTCACCACCAAAATTGGAATTGCCCCAAGTCACGACTGATCCATCGTCTGGTACGACGGAGGCTTCAATCAGCTCTTTGCCGCTCTGCCGGCCTTCCGCTGTCTTTCTGTTCTCCTTGTGGTTTCTGTCTGCTTTCTTTCGGCTTTCTTTCTGCTATCCTTCATGCTGTCCTTTATGCTGTCCTTTCTTTCCTTTCGCTGCCCCTCTCTATTCTCCTTTCTGTCGTTCTTGCGGTTGTTCTTTGTGCCATTTTCCATTTTGAAACCACAAATTTGCGAAACCGCAATGGCACCCAAGCAGCCTGCGTGAAAATAGGTAAGCATTGGCTGCTAGCGGCCTTTGCCCAGCCAGCACCGGTTGCGCTGCCCTGTGACTCTGCTTGGGTCCAAGTGAGTAGCCGTTTCTTACTGATAAAGTGCGTTCCACTTCTGTTGTCACTGAACTCACTGAACCCCGGACTGTCAACAGTATTTGCTGCTTCCGCCGATGTCATCAGGCAGCGTTTTTATTCATAGAGCATCGTTTCCTTATCTCAGGGGACTGCATGTGGGGAATCGTTGCGTAGGAGAAGACATGCTTACATATACTATACTCTGGAATGTACTTGGCTCATGTGTCGCATAAAAATCATCTCCAGGCTTCATTCCGCGCATGCGTCGTCGAAGGAGTTGTAGATGTCAAACTTCCGACTATGTGGCGATATGAAAAAGCGCAGGTGGAAAGTGTTGGAGAAGAGAAGAGAAGCAGAAACAAGTGGCGCACGTGCGCGGAAAGGTGGGAAAGTCGCGAAGGACTGTGTTTGTCCAATCAGTGGTTGCTCCAGAGAGTCGAAAAGTAGGCTCGCAAAAGCGGCGGGCGTCGAGCCTTGTGCCGAGATGAGAGGGGAAAACGTGCGGGCTGTTGTGGTGCGAAGCAGAGGTATTCAAGAAGGATCAAGAAGGCACAAGCACGTCACGTCCGGAGGGGTTTTGGGAGTTCATTGGTTGAAAACTTGCAAGGCATTGGGGCACGAACTGCATGTGCGCGAAAAGGTTGGAAAGTCGCAAAGGTCTTTGTTTTTCCAATCTTCTGGGGCTCCGGAAGGTCGAAAAGTATGCTCGCAGAAGCGGTGGGCGCAGAGCCTTTTGGCGAGATGAGAGGGGGAAAACGTGGACGCTTTTGCGATGAAGTAAAGTTGGAAGTCAAGAGTCAAGAAGCTAAAAGCACATCATGTCCGGAGCAGTTTTGGGAGTTCATTGGTTGGAAAACTGCATGGCGTTGCGGCGCGAAGGCTGTGCGGAATGCGGAAGGCAAAATACGCAAATCAAGTCATCTCCGGAACACTATCGGAAGTTGAGCGGTGGAAAAAGTTTACGCCTGTGCGAAGCGCTTGTCGAAGGCAACAGGGGCAAAACACATCACTGTCGGAGCATTTTTGGAAGTTGAGGTGTTGAACATGTGCATGCCGTTGCGGCGGGAAGCATATTTGGAAGTCAAACCCAAAAAACACAGCACTGTCGGAGCATTTGCGTACGTACGCTACATGACAGCAACATGGACGACGACGACAACAACAACAACAACAACAACAACAACAACAACAACACCAACACCAACAGCAACAGCAACAGCACCAGCACCAGCACCAGCAGCAGCAGCAGCAGCAGCAACAGCAACAGCAACAGCAACAGCAACAGCAACATTACCAACAGCAACAACAACAACAACGACAACGACAACGACAACGACAACAACAGCAACAACAACGACAACAATCAACAACGACAACAATCAACAACGACAACAACAACAACAACGAACGACAACGACAACGACAACAACAACAACAACGACGACGACGACGACGACAACCACCACAACCACAACAACAACAACAACAACTACTACTACTACTAATACTACTACTGCTACTACTACTACTACTACCACCACTACCACTACCACTACCACTACCACTACCACTACCACTACCACTACCACGACCACGACCACGACCACGACCACGACCACGACCACGACCACGACCACGACCACCACCACCACCACCACCACCACTACCACTACTACTACTACTACTACTACTCCTACTACCTACTACCTACTACCTACTACCTACTACCTACTACCTACTACCTACTACCTACTACCTACTACCTACTACCTACTACCTACTACCTACTACCTACTACCTACTACTACTACTCCTACTACCTACTACTACTACTCCTACTACCTACTACTACTACTACTACTAATACTACTACTACTACTACTACTGCTGCTGCTGCTGCTGCTACTGCTACTGCTACTACTACTACTACTACCACTACCACTACCTACTACTACTACTACTACTACTACTACTACTACTACTACTACTACTACCTACTACTACTACTACCACCACCACTACCTACTACTACTACTACTACTACCACTACTACTACCTACTACTACTACTACTACTACTACTACTACTACTACTACTACTACTACCTACTACTACTACTACTACCACCACTACTACTACTATTACCATTACTACTACTATTACAACTGCGCTTATTCTAGTAGCTTGATGGCTTAATAGCTTATTCTAACAGCTTAAAAGCTTCATCGCTTTTTCCAATGAAGCTTAATGGCCTTTTCGAGGAGCTGAATAGCTTAGTCGCTTGTTCTAAAAGCTTAATGGCGTAATAGCTTATTCTAATAGCTTAATAACTTAATTGCTTATTTTAATAGCTTAATAACTTAATTGCTTATTCTAATAGCTTAATAACTTAATTGCTTATTCTAATAGCTAAATCGCTTCGTCGCTTCTAGTAGCTTAATGAATAGCTTAATCGCTTATTGTAGTAGCTTAATCGCTTGTTCTAATAGCTTAATCGAGGAGTCGATTATTCAAATAGCACAATAGCTTGATCGCTTAATCGATTGTTCTAATTCTAATAGCTTAATGGCTTAATAGCCTATTCCAATAGCTTAATCGCTTAATCGCTTATTCTCATAGCTTAAAGGCATTATAGCTTATTCTAGAAGCTTAATGGCTTAATAGCTTCCACCACCACGACCACCACCACCACGACTGCTGCTGCTACTACTACTACTTCTGAATTTGCTGTACATTCTGCAGCTGATCCTGCACAGCTTCACTGTTGCCACCATTGCCTGGAGCGCCCCAGGTCACAACTGATCCGTCAACCAAAATTGCTGCAAATGCAGTGTATGTGGACTGGATCTGCCTTGCATTCCTCAGCTGCTCTGTGGCTGCAGAGCTATTGCCACCACATGTCTGGTTGCCCCACGTCAAGACTGAGCCATCTGCCAAAATGGCGGCAAATGCCCCAGAGTTGGCTTGAATGGCATACACATTGCGCAGCTGTGCTTGCACAGCACTGCTGTTACCACCTTCATCTGGGTCGCCCCAGCTGACAACCAATCCATTTTTCAGAATGGCAGCAAATGCACGTGCAGTCGTTTGCACTGCGTGCACATTGCAAAGCTGAGCTTGCATGCTGCTGCTGTCACCACCAGCAGCAGGATCGCCCCAAGTGATGATTGATCCATCGTTCAAGATGGCAGCAAATGCAGACTCTGTTGACTGAATTTCCTGAACATGCTTCAGCTGATCCTGCACAGAGGCACAGAGGAGCTGTCACCACCACAGTTTGGTTGGCCCCAAGTCACAACTGAGCCGTCAACCAAAATTGCTGCAAATGAGTTATATCCACTTTGAACAGCTACAACATTCCTCAATTTATCTTGTACTGCAGAGCTGTCACCACCAAAATTGGAATTGCCCCAAGTCACGACTGATCCATCGTCCGGTACGACGGAGGCTTCAATCAGCTCTTTGCCGCTCTGCCGGCCTTCCGCTGTCTTTCTGTTCTCCCTGTGGTTTCTGTCTGCTTTCTTTCGGCTTTCTTTCTGCTATCCTTAATCGCTTAATCGCTTGTTCTAGTAGCTTAGTAGCTTAATCGCTTTTTCATGCTTTTTCTAGTAGCTTAATCGCTTAATCGCTTGTTTTAATAGCTTAATAGCTTGAAAGCTTATTTTAATAGCTTAATCGCGAGTTCTAGTAGCTTAATCGCTTAATCGCTTGTTTTAATAGCTTAATAGCTTAATAGCTTAATCGCTTATTCTAATAGCTTAATGGCTTAATAGCTTATTTTAATAGCCGAATCGCTTGAACAGAGTTGCGGGACCACCCTCCTGGCGCAATGGAAAGAATTCTGGAATCTGAACTTCACCAAAAAAGGTGATATTATAGGAATATTTGAAAAAACATATGGTTTCAGAACGAATGTGGTAAACCCAATAAAACATATAAAAACAATCCCCATGTTCACATATATTCACCAGAAATGATTGGAATTGGATGGCGGGAGATTTTTCTGTGTAATCTGCATGCAGTTTCCAGGAGGCTTTTTCATTAGTGGCTGTCTATGAGTAGGTGTCACACATTGGGCTCTCTGGACTCTTAACCCGAGTAGGTAACCTTCAGAAATCATGTTTTCATATGTTGAAAAAAGGGAAGAGTAAGACATCGTCATTGGTGTTTTATTCAGCAAGGTCATTGAGGAAACAATCATGATGATATCATCTAATGTCATTACTATCATGATGATTAGCTGGTTGGTGGTTGACCTACCCCTCTGAAAAATATGAAAGTCAAATGGGATGATGAAGTTCCCAACTGAATGGAAAAATAAAAGCCATGTTCCAAACCACCAACCAGTTAGAATATATTAGATATGCCCTCAGGATTTGTCTACTATCATGATTGTTTCATCTAATTTCATGATTGTTTCCTCGATAACATAGCCTCATGCACCATGAGATCCATGAGATGAAATGACGATCAGTTGAGAAATCCATGGCGTAACTCATCTCTCAAACCCATTGGGTCGACCGTGGCAATCAACCGCCATCACCAAAAGAGCAGAATCCCCACGTGAGTCATGATGGGTCCCATCATGAATTTCCTGTGCATACAATGTTGAAATCTGGAAAGATTTTTTTCAGAAAATCTGGGAAAGTCCGAGTTAAAAAAAAAACTCGTGTTTGAAATTTCCCAAAAATGGAGTTCCAAAGCCTCGTGTTTGAAATTTTAAAAAATGCATTCAGAACGGATTGCACACCACTTCCATCATGTCGCCAAGATGCAAAGGCATCACCACATCTGCACCCATGTAGTTCTGCACAGGTACCAAGTCCACCACCTGACGCCAGGATCATCCCTTTAATCTTGGTTTCTTATAGTTGAATAGTTGATAACACCAATATTAACACTATTGATATGATGTAAAATCATTTATACCAGTAGTACCGCACAAGGCGGTGGCGAAAGTTTCAGAAATAGGAAACCTATAGGAGAGCTTGGTTGTTGCGAATCAGGGATGGCAGAGCGAAGGCACTGATGGATCGAAAGGTGGTTGATCTCTCTCACTCTTTCTCTCTCTTTCTCTGACTACCTATCTATCTAGCTATTTATCTATCTATCTATCTAGCTATCTATCTATCTAGCTATCTATCTATCTATCTATCTGTCTATCTGTCTACCTGTCTATCTGTCTACCTGTCTATCTGTCTATCTGTCTATCTATCTATCTGTCTATCTGTCTGCCTGTCTATCTGTGGTGCAGTGTCATTCAGTGTAATGTAGTGTAGTGTGATGTAGTGTAGTGTAGTGTAGCGGAGTGTCGTGGAATGTAGTGTAGTGTAGTGTAATGAAGTGTAGTGGAGTGTAGTTGTAGGTGTAGCTGTAGTGTAGTGGAGTGTAGTGTAATGTAGTGTAGTGGAAGGTAGTGTAGTGTAGTGTAATGTAGTGTAGTGTAGTGTAATGTAGTGTAGTGTAATGTAGTGTAGTGTAGTGGAGTGTAGTGTAGTGTAATGTAGTGTAGTGTAGTGTAATTGAGTGTAATTGAGTGCAGTGTAGTGGAGTGGAGTGTAATGTAGTAGAATGTAGTGAAGGTGTAGTTGTAGTTGTAGTGTAATGTATTGGAGTGTAGTGTAGTGTAGTGGTGGTTGTAATTGAAAATGCTACAAAACCCTCACGTTTTGCTCACTTTTGACAAGGTCCACAATCCCTTGCGCCTGCCACGCGAAACGACATCTGAACCTCCAAAATTGGTCCGTACATGGTGTGTGTTGTACATTTTGACTTCGAAATGTGCTTCGCGCCACAACGGCGTGCACTTTTTCGACATCTCAAGTGCCAAAAGTGGTCCGCACCCCTAGTGTTTTTAACATTTTGACTTGGAAATGTGCTTCGTGCCACAACGGCGTGCACTTTTTCGACATCTCAAGTGCCAAAAGTGGTCCGCGCCCCTAGTGTTTTTAACTTGGAAATGTGCTTCGCGCCACGACGGCGTGCACTTTTTCGACATCTCAAGTGCCAAAAGTGGTCCGCACCCCTAGTGTTTTTAACATTTTGACTTGGAAATGTGCTTCGCTCCACAACGGCGTGCGCTATTTCGACATCTCAAGTGCCAAAAGTGGTCCGCACTCCCAGTGCTTTTAACCTTTTGACTTGGAAATGTGCTTCGCGCCACAACAGCGTGCACTTTTTCGACGTCTCAAGTGCCAAAAGTGGTCCGCACCCCTAGTGTTTTTAACATTTTGACTTGGAAATGTGCTTCGTGCCACAACGGCGTGCAATTTTTCATCTCTCCTCTGGCCAGCTGGCTCCGCACCCGCCGCTTTAGCGAGCCTACTTTTCGACCCTCCGGAGCCACAAATCATTAGAAAAACACAGAGAATCGCGACTTTCCTACCTTTTCGCGCATCTCCATCTTCTTTCTTCTTACTCTTTCTCTTCTACTCTTCTCTCTTCTGATCTTTCTCTTCTCTCTGCCTCTGTCCTGCTCTGCTTTTCATCTGTCCATATTGTCGGAAGTTTGACTTCTAAACTTCCTTCGATAATAGTATTTGATATATCAATATCATCTCATTGGTGTCCCTTGTGTTCTCCCTAGTTGACAAAACTTGGTTGGTAAATATTGGCGTTCCCCCATCCCATCTAATAGTGGGTGCTGAGTAAATATTCCAGCTATGTGGCTTACAGTTCTTAATCCCAATCCAAAATAAACCAGTTAGTATACCCTCTGGTAATTTAACATAGCTATGGAAAATCACCATTTTTCATGGGTAAATCCACTATTTCTATGGCCATTTTCAATAGCAAACTGTTAGTTTACCAGAGGGTAACCCCCCTTATTAACCCATCAGCAGAGCTATCTTTAATGGTGTATCTGGGATCATCATTTTCACCGTATTCATCGCTCCAGGAACCATACCATGTGTTTGAAACCAGTTCTTTTTTCGGGTACAACTATATATAAATATATAGTTATATAATTATATAGTTATCCCATATAAAGTTCTACATATATATATATATACATTTAAAAAAATGTAATGGCAAGTAAATAAAAATGTATATGTATGTCTTTTTTATTGTTCCAGATAAATGAGATTGAGCACTAAATCATGTGCATTCACTTGGTTCATAAGTTGGCGTTTGAATTTAAAAGGCAGTATGAATTTTTGCTCGACCTGAGTTGAAGGGGGAGGGCCTAGTGTCAAAAGACTGGCTCTATGGTTTTGGTTTCCGCGGTATCAGTTGCAGCCAACAAACCCAACACTCACCGTAACCCAAAAAAATGCATCATGACCCACAATTAAAACTGCTGGTTCCATTCTGATATCGAATCCTCCTTCCATTGGCATCTGGGCAATCCACTGATATGTGTGATTTGAGATGTTTTGAGTATGCAACATTGCTTCTTGTGTTTCTCGCGTTCCTTCCCTGACCCTAGACCATGGTTGCTGCGCCCAGGAGGTATTTATTTTTCCGGGAATGTTCATGTTGATTTGAAGTTTGGCTTTGCTTCAGCCAAGAAGGTGGAAAATAGACAAGACCTGGTTGCAACTGGACTGGCATATATGTATATATATATATACAAGATTGAAACCATGCCTGGCCATCATTCTTTTTGGTGGGGGAACTTTGAAAAAAGACCTCCAAAACTCTCCACCAGGCACCAGCGCATTCTCCCGCATGTAGAGACTGTTGGCTAAACACGCTCCACTGATCGCCAGCACTGCATTGGCAGAGGCAAACATGGACACTTGCCTAAGAGATGGGCTGGGCCTCAAACTTTGGGGCAACAGCCACGATCACTGGGAATTCGAAAAAAAAATCGGTTGTCCGCCATCCGAAGCTCGGGAATTTTTCTAGGACTCTCTGGTTGCTCCTTTCCCCAATATCAACTATCACTTCCATAGTTGGGTTATGGGAGGTCGAGATATTATAACTATAAGGTGGTCTCGGGCGTACAGAACGAAAGAACTGTTCCGAGTTGAGAAATGTTCAATTGGGCTTGTCTGAAAATGATGGGAAAACCCCATTCCAACCATTGCTTCATCATCATTGTCCCTATTTCAAGAGCCATAAATAGGGGGTCTATCCCATTCTAAGACACAACCTCCAATTTAGAATCCTGGAATGGCCATTGACATAATATATCCTTGGTTCACTCTGCTGCTGAGTCAAGTCCTTCTTTCAACAAGTGTCATTGGATGGTCGAAGGGTCGCGGGCTCATGGGCAGACCAAGAATCTTCAGGGGATATGGAAACACCTATGGACTTACACCCTTGAAAATCAGAAAATCACCATTTTCGATGGGAAAATCAACTATAATAACTATAAATGGCCATTTTAAATAGCTACGTTAGTTTGCCAGAGGGTACACCCTGGAGATGTTTCCAAATCCCATGAGCGGAAAAGAACCTGGAGATACACCCACCGTAGATTTCCGGGGCCTGAGTCAGTCAAGCCAAGCTTCTCGGTGAAGGTCAGATTCTCGCAATAGATCAGGGTGTGGTTCCGTCCCGGCAGCGTTCCCAGAGCATCAACAACCTCTGTGAAGCTTTTCGGTGGGTCCTACGGTCCTATGTGAGGCCGGTCTTCCCAAACTCAGTTCCTTTTGGTGGTTTCCTCACAGTACCATCATTCCAGTTATATTCTTTAGTGATCTTTAGTTGTTGTGGAAAACTTGTAGTTTCTCCAGAATATTTTTGGTGGCCCAGTGGCCCAGTACTTCCAACAAAAACCAAGAGGCTCGGCCGACCCTGCCAACTGCCATCGTTGATGAATTGGTTGATCAACTTCTCATGAAAATTTGGCAAGTTTGGGGTATCATTTCCGGGCGAAGCCATAAATACCTACGAGCGAAGGGTTTAAGTCACATCAGTTGGGCAGAAGTCACATCAACCCCATGTAACAGCGAGTTGGAAGAAAGTCACATCAACTGGGCAAAAGTCACATCAAAATATCAAAATCCCAATGGCACACCGGCTTTCAAGGAATGTTGTTATATCTCCAAAAATGAAGAAAACATTGCGCACACTGAGGTATTCACATATGTTTAAACTATGTTTTCAAAGGATATATTTAGGAATCACCATGGCACACGGCCTCCCAGATCTTTAACTTTGTTTCCTAACAAACATAGATTTCCATGTAATAGCTATGGGCAACATCATCACATCAACAACGTTAAAATCTGAAAACCCAGTGGCACACCGCTGTCAACATCCGCTTCCGCTTGAATGTTTCATAAGTTCTGCCTTCTGTAAACATTCCCTCTCTCTGCTGGCGTCTCCCGCCCGTATCTCCAAACAAGGCGACCGAGACTGTAATTTTCTTTTTCGGCAAAATGTTTGCACCAGCGGCAGCAGCAGCAGGAGGAAGCAGCAGCAGCAGCAGGAGGAGGAGGAGGAAGCAGCAGCAGGAGGAGGAGGAAGCAGCAGCAGCAGCAGGAGGCAGCAGCAGCAGGAGGCAGCAGCAGCAGCAGGAGGCAGCAGCAGCATCAGCAGGCGGAAGCAGCAGCAGCAGCAGGCGGAAGCAGCAGCAGCAGCAGCAGGAGGCAGCAGCAGGAGGCAGCAGCAGGAGGCAGCAGCAGCAGCAGCAGAAGGAAGCCGCAGCCGCAGCAGCAGCAGGAGGCAGCAGCAACAGCAGCAGCAACAGCAGCAGCAACAGCAACAGCAGCAGCAGCAGCAGCAGGGCAGCAGCAACATGCAGCAGGAGGCAGCAGCAACAGCATCAGCAGCAGGAGGCAGCAGCAGGAGGCAGCAGCAGGAGGCAGCAGCAGGAGGCAGCAGCAGCAGCAGAAGGAAGCCGCAGCCGCAGCAGCAGCAGCAGCAGGAGGCAGCAGCAACAGCAGCAGGAGGCAGCAGCAACAGCAGCAGCAACAGCAGCAGCAACAGCAGCAGCAGCAGCAGGAGGCAGCAGCAAGGAGCAGCAAGCAAGCAGCAAGCAAGCAGAAAGCAAGCAGAAAGCAGCAACCAGCGTTTGCCCCGTTGAAAGAATAATGAAATATAAATAAGTTTTATAAATCAACGCAATACAAAAATTGAACTTTTTCTAGGCGCACGGCCCCAAAACAATGAAATCGTCCAATTACTAAAAGATGTGGTGATGCCAAACTTGAACTTTTTCCAGGCGCACGGCCTCCCGATACAACTTCTACGAGCTGATACGACTTAACGCTAGGGCTAGTAGGGTCAAATAGAATCATGTCAACAAAACATTGCGCACAGCGATGAAAAAGTGTTCGAATCAATAACCCATCAAAGAAAGAACTATCAAAATCTATACGAAACACTGCGCGCACGCAGGTGTGATACGACTTCAGGTCGATTGATACGACTTAAGCCTAGTGGTAGTATATAATATTATATAATACCTAGACCCTCCAAGTACCTCAAAAAAAAACGGCAAAAGTACCAAAGTTGCCTTTTTTAGCGGTATTTGGAGGGTCTATGTATGTCTCTCTAGTAAAACGTTTTACAGGGAGTTTAAGGAACCACTCTTCACATCTCTTCCCGCAAGGAATGGGAATGCCTCAAACGACCCAACCTTGGCCATTGCCATGGTCAAATGAGGCTTCTCTTGTCATCTTGGCTTGTGCAAGATCACTCCCAACCCCTCGAAATCAACATGTTCAAATGGATTTTTTTTTGCAAGGCCAAGACGTGCAGTGCTCTTTTTTTTTGGAGCTTGTAAGTTCTACATCACCAAGAGGGTCTACCCTTTGGTAATTTAACATAGCTATTGAAAATCACCATTTTTAATGGGAAAATCCACTATTAATGGTCATTTTCAAAAGCTACGTTAAATTACCAGAGGGTCTACATCTGCCAGTCCCCCGTGACCCTCAAGTGGCGCCTCTGGAAGATTCTCGATTCGTCGGCGTTCGTGACGGTCGATGAGAAGGAGGTCCGCCGGAAGCCGCCTGAGGTCGTTCTGAAGCAACCCTTCTAAAAGGAAAGGCAGCTAAAGGCAGTTTCCAAAGATGGAAGAACTACATAGAACTACTACTTCTGAGTCAGATAGATTCGTTACGTGCTTGGTTTAAGGGTACATCTTCCATTTTTTCTTGGACATCTTTGTGAAACTGCGGTCAGATCGGTCAGGTTCAAGCCCAAAGCGATCAGATTCAAATCTTGATACTTCCTCTTATCTCTTCACTTTCATAGTTCCTTCCCCCAGTATCCACCTAATATTGAACTACCCTCTGGTAAACTAACATAGCTATTGAAAATGGCCATTTATAGTGAGTTTTCCTATTAAAAATGTTGATTTTCCATAGTTATGTTAGTTTACCAGTGGGTAAATGATCCCAACCTTTTGGGGGATGGGATAATTGCCCAAAGGTTCCTTAGATTTTCCCAGTATTTCCCAAAGGAGCCTGAGATTTAAGGCCAGAAAAGCGTGTCGCACACGGCGACTGGGTTGCTCATCGGCCACATCTGCCATAATCGCCTAATGAGAGGAATTGTTGTTTGGCCAAGAAGCATGGCGAAATTCAGGGTTAACACATCTTAAAACGTCTTTAAAACATATTGAAACCATAAGAATCTGGTGACGTACTGATGGGCACCCCCCTGAGGTGAGGTTACATAAACATGGGACACCACCCTTTTGTCATCGTTTATGGTGATGCCCCATGTGACGACAAACATATAGAAATCATCATGTGTGGTGACGTACTGATGAGGCCTGAACATCAAACCACTTCCTGAGTGAAGCAAATGTGGAAGAAAACATCGCAGAAAAGTCAAATTCACCAGCAGCACCAACAAAAAGATACGAAAATTACTTTACTTCGTGTGATCCCCACCATGACATTTCTACATTTTCTTACTGGCAAATCTCCTGGCATTCTATCTGACATATCTTCTGACAATCTATTTGGCATTCTATCTGGCATATCTTCTGGCATATGTTCTGGCATATCTTCTGGCAAATCTTCTGGCATTCTATCTGGCATTCTATTTGGCATTCTATCTGGCATATCTTCTGGCATATCTTCTGGCATTCTATCTGACATATCTTCTAGCATTCTATCTGGCATTCTATCTGGCATATCTTCTGGCATATATTCTGACATATTTTCTGGCATTCTATCTGGCATCCTATCTGGCATTCTATTTGGCATTCTATCTGGCATATCTATCTGGCATATCTTCTGGCATATTTTCTGGCATTCTATCTGGCAAATCTTCTGGCATTCTATCTGGCATATCTTCTGGCATATTACCTGGCATTCTATCTGGCATATCTTCTGACATATCTTCTGGCATTCTATCTGGCATTCTATCTGGCATTCTATTTGGCATTCTATCTCTATCTGGCATATCTATCTGGCATATCTTCTGGCAGATTTTCTGGCATTCTATCTGGCAAATCTTCCTACATGAGGTCCGGCAGGGAACACTTGGCATGGATACTGGGCGTGGATGGCCGTGGTTGAGGTCCGGCAGGGAACACTGGGCGCGGATGGTCGTGGTTGAGGTCCGGCAGGGAACACTGGGCGCGGATGGTCGTGGTTGAGGTCCGGCAGGGAAAACTGGGCGTGGATGGTCGTGGTTGAGGTCCGGCAGGGAACACTGGGCGTGGGTGGTCGTGGTTGAGGTCCGGCAGAGAACACTGTGGATCGCGGGTCGCAGTTGAGCAAGGACGACGAGGACGACGAGGACGACGAGGACGACAAGGACGCCAAGGATGACAAGGAGGACGAGGAGGAGGAGGACGAGGCAGGAGGAGGCGGAGGAGGAGGAGGGGGAGCAGGAGGAGGAGGCAACTGACATAAAATCTAACAACCCTCACCTGGCAGGTGGGGAATTATGGTACTTAGGGTTGAAGAACATGAACATGAGGGCAAGCAACAAGACTTGTCTCAACTTCAAAACGGCACAGGACTGGGCGAGTGTAACCCACCCACTTTGGAACCCTTTGGTAATTGGACTATCTCCTTTTATACCTTATATTGGACTATGGTGGCCACCGTGTGGCTGCCAACCATTTACCAGGCATTTCCCAATGTCTGCAAGTTTCGCGCTATCCCATTTTTCACAAAATAACAAACAAGATGCAGTGTATAATTGTAATTCTGACTTCTCCCAAAAAAAAAAATGCCAATACCAGTACCCCCTTCTTACCTCTCCAAAAAATCCCCCAAAAAACTCCACCACCACTCCCAGGCAGTACCGAGCCGCCCGCGCCCTTCCCTGCTGATCGCGTCCGAAGCTGCTGCGCGGCCCCGCACCTCCCAGCAGCACCTCTTCAGCGAAAACCAGGCGGCAGGGAGGGAAACTCAGCACGCGCTCGTCGTTCAGGCCTGGCGGGGGATGGGGGATGGGGTTTCGATGCGGAGAAATCCAACGTGTTGTTGATTTGACATCAAGAAAGTGCCATGAAAGCCAAGTGGTCTCAAGTCTTAAATCCCTACTTTTTGGTCACTAAATGAAGCAGGAAACTTGCGGTTCAGTGACCAGAAGTAGAGATTGATATAAGTTACGAGCTGGTTGGGAACACATGGAAAACACATGGAAAACGGCTTAAATCAGAATCACCCATTAACAATGGGAACAAAAGGCATAAAAGGTGTTCTTCATAACCTGAACTGACTAGGAAAGTGATGGAAAATGAATGAGAATGATTATGTACTAGAGCCAGTGTCATAATATGTAGCTGTAAATAATGTGGTAAACCCTAAAAAACAACCATCCCCAAGTCATCACCGTTTTCATGGGTGCTATGTTTACCATCCCCATGGTAGGTTTGTGGCAGCCAGGGTTACGGTTTCCCACATGACCTGTGCCTGACCGGGTGATCATCACACGTGTTTACACTGAGAAAAGCATGGACGTTTGGCGCTGGAGGGAGATATACTCAGCCACATGGAAAAATGCAATTCTTCATTCTATAGTTAAGAAAAACACACATTTGAAATCCCTGTGATTGATGGTTCATCAATTCAAACATCAGTTAACACCAACATCCCAAAGACGCCTAGCAAACGCAGGCTCTCGCGTATATAGGGCGACCCTTGGCCCTTCCTCAGCCCATCTTTTCGATCGGTGGATCCTGGGATAACCAATGGAAAATGCCATTTTGAAGAGGGGAAATCATGAAAAAAGCATGGTTAATCATTTGTTAATAGTGGTTCATCATGGTTATTAACCATGGTTAATAGTGGTTATCCCAATATTGGTGAATAGTGGTTAATCATTGTTAATAATTGGTAATTGAAGATAACCATTGGTTAATTATTCTTAATATAGTGGTAGTGGTATATAAATAATGGTTCTTAACCACTATTAACCATCTAAAATGATCTAAATCAACTCATCGCTTCGAGACTCAGTCCTCGCCTTCTACTGCTTACTTCCCTATTTGGCGAAACTCATGTTACATCATGACAATATCGTGGAATATCCCTTCGTCCCCGCATGTGTTCCTTTTTCGCTTCCCACGTTCTTACTTAAACTGTTCGTATCTGTTGCATGTCTCATGTCCCTTCAAGAACTCCTTGAACCCCAGGGCCCCAGCCCCGCACAACTCCCCCACGTTGCACCGCCGTGTCGCTTGTTGGGGTGCGGAATGAGCACCAGCAGCGACTCATCCTCTACCAGCCGAGGCAGCAAGGTGACCAAACGGGCCAGTGCCACTGTCGTGAAATGGTAGTAGTTACCTGCAGAGGTGAAACTGAGACAAAGGATCTTCAATCATTGGATTGGTTTAAGGGAAAATCTACAGAAAACCACTTTTTTTACCATTATATAAATGTAGGCTTTTCTTGTAAATCTTCCCATTAAATATGGTTTTTTACCATGGACTTTACCATGAAATATGGTGGTTGTCCTGCAAATTGTCCAGTCAACCGATCCAAGGATTTAAATTTATCAAACCAACCACTGTTAGTGATTCGCGCAAGTCCCCAAGCTGCCAACAATGACCAAGGAAAACTCATCTACATGAGCTTGGGCAGCATCATCTTTAAACCAAACACCTCTAGGGGGTTTGTAAACCAACAACAAGGGTGAGGTATAGTTGATCATAGGTCATCTTTGAGTTTGGTGATCATAACTGCAGTCGGTGGTGCCCCAGGTCAGGGTTCATGCCGGTTTGTTGAACATGAAAAATGGTGAAACATCTTTTGTGGTGAAACTGTTAAACTTCATGGGATTTGAATGGATTTTACCCATGCTAAGTTTCTGGAATACGTCCAACTCTTGATGAAGCAAGTGTTCAAATTCCGGGTGAACTGCAGATGAATTCGATCGAAGACGACCCACTGAAACGCCAAAAACCACCGTCGGCGAAACCCATCGAAAAGATGTAGCAAAGAGCAAGGCATCAACTCACATAATTAGCCTCTGGTAAATTAACAGTTGGACCCTCAGAATGTTAGCCATCTTTTAAGTGGAAACTCATCTTCCAACCCCGGACTCATGGCAGGGTCTATGTATAATAGGAGGATGGGATTACCAACAAATATATATATATATATATATATTATCTTTATGTATATATATATATATATGTGTATATACATATGTATATATACACGTATATGTATATGTATATATACACGTATATATATATACGTATAGATATATATATATATACGTATATACATATATACACATTTAAAAAACAAACCTGCAAATTCCCTTCATCCAATTCTAGGGATTCATTCGAGTTGCAAAAGGCCTTTCGCATATGCAACGGTGCCACTCGCTGGAATCGAAGCACTGGCACCTGGTTCCCACAGTCGTGCGGAGCGCACTGCTCTCGTCCATGTGCGTGGTAGAAGAAGTTGCCTCCAAGGCTTTCTGGTTCCAACATGTTACATTTCTGGTAGAGTAATCAGGGGGTGTATCTGAAATATCTTGGGTCCTCCCGAAATTTCCCTAAACACAATATGGTAGCAGAAACAAGTAAAACAAACATATTTAAGACAGCATCAACCAAAAAGCCATCATTGACCATATCATGAATGTCATATATATGTCATTTATTAGGGCTTCAATATGTGTGTCACCAGGGTAGCAGGGGGTTAAGCGAGGACAAGGCTTGGACGGTTCGCACATTTTAGTGTCGTTACAGAAGCCTTGGGACTTAAATCCGGCACTGCGGGGCCTGGCAGGGTTTACTGCTAGAAATGACCAACACATATCAAGAATACCCTCTGGTAAACTAACATAGCCATGGAAAATGGCCCATTTATAGATGGTTTACCTATTAAAAATGGTGATTTTCTATAGCTATCTTAAATTACCAGAGGGTAAATAGTATGTGGTCCTATAACGACCCAGAAAAATGCAGAGAATCAATGACTTGCTTGAGCAAACACAGATGGCTTTCGCCCGAAAACAACGGATGAATTCTATGCGGCCGCCCTGGAACTGAAGTGGATTCCTGGTGAGATATTTTTCATGGGGATATTTTGCTTGGAATATAACCAACGAACAATTGTTATGATTTAATTGTGGAAAATACAATGGAATAGAATGGATCAACTACAATGGATTTTTTGTTAACTGATTGGTTATAATGGATTATAATCTTATAAACTATCATCCCATCCCCCTATGCAATATTTTTCACAACCTCCAAAACGGTCCCGAATATTATGTGGTGTCATTATATAACCATTTGAGGCTTTAAAAGAAGCGTTACATACTTCAAAGACCATATGTGCCATGATCCAAAGATGGCTGGTTGGTGGTGTAATAACCATCTTGAAAAATATGAGCTCGTCAATGGGTTTCGGATGACATCCCATATATGAAATGGAAAATAATCCAGCCATGTTCCAAACCACCAAACAGATATTATATGATATTATAAGATATTATAATCCATTATTTCGCCATGATATTGCCATTATATTGCCATTATTTTGATATTATACCCTCCAGTAAATGAACATAGACCCTGCCAGATGGGGGTTGAAAGACTAGTTTCCACTATAAATTGGTCAGTTTCAGGGTCTATGTTAATTTACCGGAGGGTAATGTATGTTGGATATTGTCATCCCATTGTCTGAAAAAAATATGGGTCTATCCCTATTGGATTGATGAGTCCCGACGGGAAAAAAAACAACTGACCTCGACCAGGGCACATCTTCTGGTTGGTGGTTTCAACCTACCCCAAACTGAAAAATGATGGAGTGAAAGTCAGTTGGGATGATTTTATTCCCAAGTGAATGGAAAGTCATAAAATTCCATAAAATTCCATGGTTCCAAACCACCAACCACTGGTCTTTATGGTCAACTCCCCTCTGATCATATCACATAGGAAGCCATAGCCCCAAAAAAAGTTCGATTTTTGTTCACCTCTTCAAAATGGTAATGTTTTACAGTTCCCTATGTGAAATTACCAAAGGGTAACCCACATAATTCCCCCTAACTTCTCATTTAGTACATTGAATCCCTATGAAATCAGATTAAATCTCCATAACCACTGGATAGTCAAAAAACATGGAGAATTTGTGCAAAACAAAACAGGCTAACAAGCCTCAACTTCCATCCCCCATCTTCGCCGCCGCACCGACCAACTCCAAAGCAGAGGTGGGAGAGATGGCAGCAGCAGCCAACGGAGGCTCTGTGGGATCTTGGGGATATGCATAGCCCTGGCACGCGCCAAGTTGCGCGCTTTTGCGCTTTTGCGCTCGAAAATCTGCCAAGAAATGGCAATGGATCCATTGAAAAACGGTGTGAAAAATGGTTCCATTGGAAGATCTGCAGCTAATGGTTGGTTTCGTGAGGATTCCAATTTCATGGATTGTGATCATCACCAATATGGGGGTTCCATCAATGGGGGATCCCCAAAATGGTTAGTTTATACTGTTTATAATGGAAAATCCGCAAATACAATGGATGATTTGGGGGTACCCCCATTTTAAGAAACCTCCATATAGGATAGTATAACATACCAGTAGTATGAACAAGTCCCTAGCTGTTGGTTACCGTTCGGACTTCAACCTGGGGTTGCTTCATCCCTGTGACTCAAACTCCAGGTTACCGGGCAGCAGAGATGACCCTTCAGTTTTTGTAGAGTCCCCAACGATTCAGCTAAATCTAATTCATGTTGGAAAGCCACTCATTGGCCCATTCTCGACTTCTGTAAGTAAGTATCTTGGGGATGTTCAAAATCAGAATTACACGAAAAAGGAGTGAATTCATGGGTAACATCATCTTGCAGGATGGAAAATGGTCCCCAGAGCCCTCATCATCTTCCACTATTTATTGCTTCACTACTTGGTTTTATCTGAAAAGTTAGGAGAAAAAAACAGGTCCAATGGATTATCGTAGATTCTCACCATTTTCCGTAGTGATTCAAACATTCCAATGGATTATCATCATTTTCCCCATTAACATTGCAATGGATGTGATAATTTTCCCTATTAACATTCCCCGACCTATTGTTGTTGGTTGAATCCTATATAAATTCTTTAAATCATTATTTTTCTTGGTTAAATCACCATTTGGTCTCCATCCTCCAATCCTCCAAACTCAGCATTCGCTCAGCCTCTGCATCACCTTCATCACCAATGACCTGGGATCGATTCGTGGCTTGAAACGGGGCCTCGAAGTTATTGCAATCTTAGCCTCTGGTAAAATATGGTAAAATAACAGTTTGCTATGGAAACCATGAAAAATGGACCATAGAAATAGATGGTTTACAGTTTTTAAACATGGTGATTTTCTATAGCTATCTCCAATTACCAGGGGGTAAAGGGAAAATGATGATGGCTGATGATGGGAAACCCCCATTAGTTTCAGGCGAGTTGATGTGGGCTCAACGCCTCAAATCATCTCACTTGGTAATCACAGCACACTCCGCAGCCATGAGGGGAGCCAGTTGTGAGACGCAAGGTAACCCTATGTAACCATCATAATCACTAACCATGCCGGTAACACAGTAGCACAATAGAGAATAGCAACAAAGCAATAAAACCTAATGATTCAGAAGTCCATAAACAATCATATATCACTGAGCCATACAGAATAAGATCCATATCCATACATAACTTACACTAATGTCATAAACCATCCATAACTTACCGTATGCACCATATATGGTCGTGCAGACTGGTCATGCACCATGCTATGATCATCCCGCATCGGGAATCCCACCGCAATGCCGGCTATGCATAAATCCCATAAAAGGTCCTATGGGTTGAAGACCATCCCCCAAGATGGATATATCATGATACCCTCTGGTAAACTAACATAACTATGGAAAATCACAATTTTTAATGGGAAAATCCACTATAAATGACCATTTTCAATAGCTATGTTAAATTACCAGAGGGTATATCATCTGACTCTTGAATGGCACTTATATACATGAATTACCATGGAATTCTTACCCTTACTGGTGAATTCACCAGTGAATTTACAGTTTGACCCTGCCATGAGTCGGGAAAAACCGCCATGTGTAGATCATTGTCCGAAGGGGTTTTCCCATGGATGTTCCACCTCGTGTTCCATTGTTTATCCTAGGGTATCAACCATAAAATCCCATCAAATCCCACAAAATCCCACAACATCTCCAAGAAATCCCATAAAATCCCATAAAATCCCATTAAAATCCAATAAAATCCAATGAAAATACCATGAACATCAATTTTACCCCCATTATTGGTTGGTTAAAGCCAATTGCCGGGCACGGACCCCGAAACGCACTGAGTTTCCCCGACGAATTCGCTCAGTTTCTTCACCAACGAGGCACGGTGCCGCAAGGGTCCACCGTGCTCCGACAATGCGCCGGCGTAGAAGTCGTGGTAGACCAGGGCCAGGTCAAAGATGCGTTCCAGGTGGTCCAGTAAGACCTGACAGTAAGACCTGACAGGGACCTGGATTGATGAGAGGAAAAGGGTGATGCATGTGTAATCTGTACCTATATATATATTATGTTATAATTATATGTTATATTTTACTATATAGATAATATGTATGTGTATATATACATATAGTATATAATTATATATTGCGTATTATGTACGTATTGTATGATATTATATGTATGTGCATGTACCCTAGGCATCGAAGGAAAAGTTTCAGTTGATATTCATTTCGCAGCTGAGTTGAACTTAGCAGCTGGACTTGAAGAGTACCCACCGGTAAAATAACATAGCTATTGAAAATTGTCATTTATAGTGAATTTACCCATTAAAAATGGTAATTTTCCATGGTTATGTTAGTTTACCAGAGGGTAGAGTAAAAGACCATGGATCAATTGAGACTTGAAAGAGGTATACGTTTTTGCCGATGTATGACGATGGGTCAAAATGGTCAAAGTTTGAAGCGCTTCCAACCGGCAAATTCTTGTCTTTCATAGGGAGCTCTATTTAAAATCAGAATCTTTGGGTATCCAATTTTGTCCCACAAATGTCACCCTCCGACATTGAACACATTGCCCTATCAAAATGGCTCTCAAAACACTATGGCTCATTGTAAATACGTGTCAAACCCCGTTATATTTAAAGGGCACGACCGTTGTACCTTATGTTAATTTGTTTTCCCGATTGTAACCATTTGTTGTTTCCGGTTGCTTCCTTCTTGTTGTCATGGTCATGTTGTTTACTTCTTTCAATACTCAAACTAACCATATCATCATATTAATATGAACATCAAAAAAATACAATTGGATGATTTTCATACATGTCAATACTGAAATAGACTTCAATTTGGATCCACGGCCCATATCATCATCTTCCGTCCGCGTGGCATGAGAAAGTCGACCGACTTCGAACGGAAAGAGACGACGCTGCAGGACCTGCTTCCACGGCCGGAGAGAATGGAGTGCTTGGTCATACAGCTCATACCGTTTCAGGTCAGTTCATGTGGTGTGCACCCAGGATGGTTTATGCAACCCACTGAATAGTTTATTATTGGGTTTACCACATTTTGATGTCATTTGGAGATGTTTTTTTGGCATTGTCACATCCCAAATTTTACCCACACTTATACTGTAAGGTGAAATACATGCAATGTATGGATTTGGATTCTTTCATGACGGGGTCTGCTTGGTGAAATGCTGTACATAATGTAAAGAACTACTCCAACGATGGCGCCAATGTTGAACTATCTTGGGACATGCCCCGCAACTTGGGATTGGTCGAAATCCATTGAAAGCTGGTTGAGTTGCCGGCTAAGATGTTCTGAGTGCACATAACTCATATTGTCGTTGTTGGACATCCTGCTGTTTCGAATGAGTGTCCGCGTGTAGAACTGTAGATTCTATCACTTTTTTGTGGGTCTAACATACCCCAATCCTGGTGAAAAAACATGATCCCACCGTTCTCCCAGATGTTTTCCATCATTTTGACCGTTCATCTCCCTGTGAAAACTGGACCCAGTCAGCTTTAAAAATACAACCCATCTATTTTCCAGGTTCATATCGTTTCCAACTGATAAGTTTAAGGGTTGGGAAAACTACATCCCTCTAAAATTTTACGGATTCTCAGAGCTGATGTTCGACGGTTGGAAAATCCCGTATTGTTTGATCGTCAAAACGATGCCTGCTGGTCTAAGCACCCATTTTGAATCGTGAAAAACCCAGAGTTTTATATTTAAAATATCCATTTTTGTGGTAAGAATTCCCGATGTTTGATATTTCAAACCTCCATTTTCACAGTGAAATCATGTAACATCTGGTCTTATTTAACATAGCCATGGTATAGATGACCCATTTATAGATGGTTTACCTGGGTTTACCTATTAAAAATGGGTGGATATTTCCATGGCTATGTTAGTCATAACCAGATGGTAACATCCTGACATTGCCACCCTTTGAGTACCTTCCCCAGGTTTCCCCTTAGTCGATCGCAGCGCTGCCGCCCATGTAGGGATCGCGGCCGCGTCCGTTTGGGAAGGGCACGGGGCACCTGGAAGATTCTCATGGCAGTGTGTCAAAACCTTGTACCCCTGGTGAACATCAAAATAGCTGGTATTTATGGATGTTCATCCCACTAAAAATGGTATTAATAGGTGTGAAGACTGCATGATGCCTTCGCTTGTTTGTCCACATCTTCAGATCATGTAGAGATTATCACTTGCTGCTGATTTCGGATCTACTCAGGGGTTTGTGCGTGGTGAAAAGGGTCTTAGTCCGTTGCATGTGCCATGTTGTTGTGATCACATTGGTATTTCGGAGCTACATAACGGTCCAGGTCTGAATTCACAGTGTATGGTACAGTGTGTCCTTGATCTTTGGCTGTCGTTTGTGAAGAAGTATAACAGTGTGTGCCACAGCAGACTGGCATGAGCAATCCACGCCAATGGCGTGCGAGCTATAGAGATGATGAAGAAGAAGGTGAAGATGAGAGCGAGGTTCAGTCCTCGCAGAGAGAGACGAGTGAAAGAACCTCAGGTGAAAGCTCAGGGTTCTCGCAGCAACGTTCTGACCGATCTTCGGTTGGACCACCTCCCTCCTATGATGGAGACAGAAAGCCAGGCGCTTGGGAAGACTACCGACTCCGTGCACGACTTTGGTTGCGCACCACTACCATAGCTGAGACATCTCGGGGTCCACGCATGTTACAACAATTGAGTGGAAAGGCCTTTGACACCATGAAGTATCTAGCTGAAGACGATGACTGGTTTAATGACTCTAGAAATGGTCAGCTTCTTTTGGAAGAGATGGGACGTCCTGATCGGTTTGGTAAGGAGGAGATTGAGAGTTTGTGGAACTCGCTTCATAGACTTCTGTACTCCAAACTGAAACTGGCAGATGATGATATCCTATCTTTTCGAAATCGATTTGAAGAGGCGAACAGAAAGGTGAAGAAGCATGGTGTGAATCTACCCGCTGAGGCACTTGGTTTCATATACCTTCGTCAAGCTCAGGTGGATGATTTGACACTAGAGAGAATCGTCACTTTGACAAAAGGGGATCTGACTTTAGAAGCAGTCATTGACGCCATGAGGAAACTGAAGATGCGCTTGATACAAAATGATGATGACAAAAAGAAATCGCATGTATGGTTTCAACAAGCTAGTGAACATGAAGATGTAGGTCCAGGCCTAGAAACCGTCAGTGAACACTCAGCCTTACTCAACAGCGTGGAAGACGAGGAGATGGAGGCTTTGGAGAGCGCACTCAGGGACTTGGAAGACCATGGAGATGAAGATCAGATTTCTGCGGGTGATGCCAAAGATATTCTCATGACATTGATTCGACAGAAAGTCAATCGACCAGTTCAACAACTGTCTTATAAACAAGTTCAGAACATGAAGAATGAGCTGAAGACTGGAAGAGGGTTTCGCACTTCCCCAGGGAATCAGTACTCTGGAGCTAAGCGAGACATCCAGCATCTCAAGTCCATCACTAAATGTAGAACTTGTGGAATGACGGGTCATTGGCATCGAGAATGTCCCCAGAAGAATCAGAGAAGTTCCCAGAGCAATGCCAGCGCCGCAGGTAGCAGTGCACCACCACAACGTGATGGTGACGTCTCCAACAAGGCATGGTGGTCATTGTCCGAAAGCATGGAACAGGAATGTCTCACCACATCCGAACTCCGCGAATAGGAAGCACGCCCTCTGTCCTTATGGACTGCCATTGTTAGTGAAATCACTTGTAATGGTTGGGATAGGGGGTATTTACATAATGAACCTTCACTTGACATGTTAATTGCCAAACAGCAGGTGTTGGGAAAACATCCAAAAAGGATGACAAAGATGTTGTATCACACTACGCAACCCCTTGAGCCAGGATCTCAGGACTCAGGACGTGCCGTAGTCAGCCCAATTGCCAAAGGAAAGGCACCACAGCCTTTCGATTTTGCCCAGAGCGATGTGTCCGAACACTGTGTAGTGGACACCGGATGTCAGCGCACTGCCGTAGGATCAAACGTGTTAGCTAGAATCGTAGCTACACTGCCGACCGGGATGCAGGTGAGGTATGAAAAACGTCAGTTTCAATTTAAGGGTGCAGGCGGAGTCACAAAGACAAATCAAGTTGCAGTCATTCCCATAAGTCTTGGTAGACGTCCTGCAATCATCCGAGCTGCAGTCTTAGATGAGCCTGCTGACGCACCATTGCTGTTTTCCTTGCCTATCCTCAAAGCATTAGGAGCTGTCATAGATCTTGCTGATCACCACCTGCATCTCCGTTCAATTGCTGAGAAGATTCCCATCAGCTTCAACTCTCGCGGGCAGTTGTGCATCCGGCTGTTTGATTTTTCCAGTGTTCAACAGAACATGACCGACATGCCATGGAAACCAAAGAAAATGATCGGTGATGAGTGCACAGTATTCTATCAGAGTGAGTTTTGTCCACAGGTTTGCAGGTCCGAAGTCAACTCTGCATCAGAAGTGGATGTCGTTCCAGTCACACATGCGCTTGGAAGTGTAGAAAAGATGAAGTCATGTTTCACATTCCCTGATAGCAAGCATATGCCAGACCAGGCCATGATTCCACATGTTGAGTGCGATGAGACCTCTCATTGCTCGAGTGTTCCCGTAAAGAACAGTAACTCCACCGTCGACCTTGCCGTGGATCAACATGGAGATCGAAGGGCCCCGCAAGCGCAGCTGTGTGAGCCAGGACACATCCGATGCCAGCAAGCATGTCCCAATCTGGCGTCGCATGGTCAGCAAGCTGCGAATCAGGGAGCATTGGCTCATGGTATGGAGTGTCATGTCCAGCCTCATGATGCCAGCAATTCAGTTGTGGAGCCATCTGCTGATGCAAACGTCACATGCCGAAGAACTGGAATCCTTGGAGGAGATGTCAGATCTAGTTCAGGTAGCAGTCATGGAGAAGAAAGAGCAGATGAAGACGCAAGCAAATCTCAAGAAGCAAGACAAAGCAGAGAGAAGGAACAAACTCCAGAAACAACTGCGAGGCCAGGGATATGCACACTCAGAAACCAGTCAGAGTTTCACACTGATTCCAGACAGCCCCAAAGCTGTCACCCTTCGCATGGAGAACATGATGTCTCAAAGTGTTCCGGCCAACATGAAGAATCAGGAGTTGGATTTGCACCAACTGTGCTTTTGTGGGCTCCCATGCAAGACATATACATGTCGACAACAGGGAGCAAACTATGGGAGAACCTTCCTCCGTTGCCCACAGACTCCAAACACTCCTGCACAGTGCCACTTTTTCATGTGGCTGGAACCAACGAAGGGCCTACAGTACGAGACTCTGTCAAACCCAAGGTCTCAATCGGGTGCAGCCTCAAGCAAGCATGGAAAGGAACATGGGATGTCATCAAGCCATCACTCCAAGAGCAGCAGCAAAGACAAGAAGAAGAAGAAGAAGAAGCCAAGGAAGCCATCCACCAGCAGCTCAAGCAGCAGCTCCTCCGTTCCAGCACGGCGAGATCACGCCGCATCAAGCCTGGATCATGGACCTTCTTGTCATCATCAATGGAGCCGTCGCGGCACCAACTCTCACCAGGAGATGAAGACATGCAAGCACTGTGGAGAACGTCAAGTTCTGATCTACAAGACCGGAGAAGTGACGCGCACTTGGGTCGATCCTGCAAAATACAAGTGAGCGACATAGGATCATTGCCAGCAATCCAGACCATGCCTCGGGGAGTTAGGAAAAGAATCATTGGGGAGATTAAGAAGCAAATTCACTTATTGGAAAATCATCATGAAGTTAGTGAAAATGGTGCAAGACCAGAACATGAAATGCCTTGCACACCCACAGATGATGAACTTCATGAAATTTTTCAATTGATCCGTATCGGTGAAGTGTTCTCAAATCCCAGATTCACTCAAAGGGCTCCCAAACATGGTTTGTTCGGTGGTCGTGCTTTTGATCTGCAGCTAGGGGATGACTTGCTTGTTCCCAGCAATCGCAAAGCCTGTCTCCAGCACTTGAGAACCGAGAACTACGATTTTGTCGCAGTTTCACCGCCATGTGAGATGTTTTCCATGTTGCAGTTTCTTGCCAAGGGTCGTAGCAAAGAACAGTTGCAGCATGATGATCACTACCAAAAGAAATTTCAAGAAGCAATGACCTTGTTGACTTTTGGCATCACAGTTTGTCTTGACCAACAAATACGTGGTAAGCTGTACATGTTTGAACATCCGTGGAGTGCAATGTCATGGAGACAGAATGTGATTCAGCGAGTCCTCAGGCTGCCAAGCACTTATGTCGCTCGCACAGACCAGTGTTGCTTTGGTCTAACTGACTTAGACCACAATCCAATTCGCAAGCGCACCGGGATCATGTCCAATAGCCGACATGTAGCCAGAGCAGTAGCTAGAACTTGCAAGGAAGATCATGTTCATCAACATTGTATTGGTGCAAGTCACGGTAAGCCCAGAGCAGCAGCAGCCGCTAGATACACCAATAAAATGGTAGATGCCATCCTAAGGGGGGTAATCAAGGAACTCAGGGGAGAAGCAATAAACCATGACCGAAGTCTAGAAGAGTTTGAGATGATATTCCATAGCAATCACAGCTCATGGTCCAAAGCCCCCACAATCAGCCAGTTCGTGATCACCTCCAGCGGAAATGACAGTGCGATCCCTCAGGTGCATCTCTTGGAACGTTGCACCACGAACCAATTCGACTTGCTGCCAGTGGAAGCTGCTCTAGAGCCATCAGCATCCGATGAAATAGAGCACCTAGCACCAGAAGACGAGGATGTTGAACAGATCAGTGAAGAGAGAAGAACCAAAATCATGAAGGAACTAGAAGCCATTCACCGAGGATTAGGACATCCCTGCTTGCAGCACATGCTCAAGATACTGAAGGCTGGAAATGCTTCCAAAGCTGTTTGCCAGATCGCCCGCGATTTCACCTGTGCCACATGTCTGGAAAGTTCCCGACCAAAGCCCTGGAGACTCGCAGCACCACCTCGAGAATTGCCTTTCAATGAGGTAGTCGGTGTAGATCTCATAACACTCAAGTTGAGAGATATCAGTGTACATTGCTTGAACATCATATGTTGGGGTACGAGATATCAAATGGTCATCCCACTGACTGGAACAAAATCACAGGATGTTCGTAATGCATACCGTCACTGGACAACTTGTTTTGGGGCTCCACGGGTAGTGAAATGCGATCTGGGTAGGGAGTTCAAGAAAGATTTCTCAGCTCGATGTGCCACTGATGGCACTATTCTTGATCCAATCAGTTTAGAGGCTCCGACACAAAACTCAATCACAGAAAGGGAAGGTAAAAGCTTCAAAATGATCTTCTATAAGACTGCTCATGAATATGGGAATATAGAGAGTCAAGATGAGATGCATGAATTGATCCATGTGACAGGACTCATGAAAAATCGCCTCTCTCACCGGGGTGGATATTCTCCAATTCATAGAGTGTTTGGCATCACTCCCTGCTTACCAGGTGAAACCTTGCGAGGGGATGAGGGCAACCACGCCCACACTGCGGCTCTCCAGGCCGGTGACATCGCTCTTCAAAAGCAAGAGCACATGCGATTAGCAGCCGGACGTGCATTCTTTTCTCAAAGCTGCACTGATGCCATTCGCCGAGCAAAGTACTCAGGAAGTAGACGAATCGATCACTTTGAAGTAGGAGATGTTGTGTACTTTTGGGCTATCAACCAGCATATGAAAGTAGGTCATCAGAACTCAGCATCCCGTAGACCACCACAGCAGTGTTGGAATGGACCAGCGACAGTTGTAGCATATCAACATCCAAACTCACTCTACTTGAATCATCAGGGTAGACTTGTGAAAGCAGCACCAGAACAGTGCCGACACAATAGTGCCGATGAAGAAGCATCCACAAGTGCACTCCTTGAGAAGTTGTGCAGAATCCGCCAAAATTTCCAAGAAGATCGAGTGATAGGAATCGAAGATATTACAGCACAAGACCGTCCAGAACATGTCGAAGATCATCCAACCCATAAGAAAAGAGCCTATGGCAAGCAGCCACCAGCAGAGAAGAGACTTCGTGTAGCAGCAGCAGCAGTAGATGATGAATCCAACCGAGACACAATGCATCGTCCAGCCATAGATTTGGATCCCAGTGATGAAGAGCAATATGAACGCAATGTCATGGATTTGGATTCCAATATAGGTAGTGATGTGGAAATTGCATCAGCTAGTGATGGATATTCCGCGTCCATAGCTCCTTCCAGTGATCACTCACTATGGAATCTAGAACATCTGGGAGAACAAATCGAAGCTTGGAGTGCAAAGACACAAAGTAAGGAACTTCAGCTTAAAGATTTGGATGATCATGACAAGCAACTTTTCAGAGCCGCCATCAAGAAAGAATGGGACACAAATGTCAAGGCTGGAGCCATTCGCGTTGTTCCTCCGTCTGAAGCCCTGCGAATTAGACAGACCATGCCACATAGGATCATGAAATCCCGTCTCCTGCACGTAGCAAAACCCATTGATGACATCACACAATTTGATAGCAGTCAAATTTTACATCACGGATCAGAAGAACAACCCTGTAAGGCCAAGTCAAGATGGATTGTGCGAGGAGACAGAGATCCTGATCTTTTTAGTGTGGAAAGCACCAGTCCTGTCGTTGCCCGAGACAGCTTGTTCCTAGGTCTGCAGGTGATTTCTAGTCACCAGTGGCCACTGCACTTTGCTGATTTCTCTCAGGCATTCATGCAGGGTGGAGAGATTTCTCGAAAAGAACCTCTGTATTGTGAGATTCCTTGTGATCAAATTGATGGAATAGAACCTGGTTCTCTTGTTGTCGTTCTAAAAACAGTGTATGGTTTGACAGACGCTCCATATCAATGGAACCAACATCTTGACCATGCCTTGCGATCTCTAGGATATAAACCCAGCATTTTGGATGCCTGCCTGTACATGCTTCACAAGGATGATAGTTTGCAGGGTGTCATCATGTTGGCAACTGATGATCTCATAAGCGGTGGTACTCAAGAACACTGGAGTCGTATGAATCAACTCAAAGAAAAGTATCGCTTTGGCAAATGGGATTTTGATAAGGGACGATTCTGTGGAAAAGATATCTCTAGACAAAAAGATGGAGTTATCAAGATCTCACAAGAATATTATGCAGATCTCAAGTGCCAATCTCGAATCAAAGTTCCCAAAGGTGTTTCCGATGATCAGCCTTGCACTGCAGAACAGGTAAAAGAGCTTCGCTCATATGTCGGAGCACTCAGCTGGCTGTCAAAGGAGACTCGTGTTGATCTGGCTGGATCCACAGCCATTTTAATGCAGTGTTTTCCCAAACCATGCATTCGTGATCTTAAAACTTGCAACAAGATCCTCAAAGATGCCTTTAAACATAAAGATGTCCACATCAAGTTGCAACCCATAGATCCCACTAGACTAAGTATTTTAGTAACTAGTGATGCGGCTTGGGGAAATGCCTTGGATGAAAAAGGCGACATGGAAAAGTCACAAGCAGGATACATAGTCATGGCATGCGATCGAATGATGTTGCATGGGCAAGAAAGCCATTTTGGCATATTGGGATGGAAAAGTCACACGTTGAAGAGACGTACGGTGTCAACACTAGGAGCCGAGACCCAGGCCATTGTAGAGAGTTCTTCTGTTGCCAGTTGGTTTAGATACCTCTTGGTTGAAATGATGTTTCCTCAAGTCTTGCCTAAGATGGATTCAAACTGGGAGGATTCGTTGAAAGTGCTTGAATTCGGCCTCGTGACGGATGCTAAATCCGTATTTGATGCCTTGTCCAGACCAAGTCCAATCAGCGCAGCAGATAAACGCACTTGTATTGACCTGTCAATAATTCGAGACTTCCTAAGAAGAGATCATGGATGCATACGATGGATAGATGGAAGATATCAACTTGCTGATAGCCTGACAAAAATGATGCCATCTGATTTTCTTCGTGCTGTTCTCAAACTAGGAAGGTATCAATTGACGGACGAATATGATGCACTGCAACTTCGGCGAGACGCAAAGCTGGAGAAGCAAGCTCGAAGAGATCTCAAGATACAAACAAGCGAAAAAGAAAGTATGATGGATGTGAAGACTGCATGATGCCTTCGCTTGTTTGTCCACATCTTCAGATCATGTAGAGATTATCACTTGCTGCTGATTTCGGATCTACTCAGGGGTTTGTGCGTGGTGAAAAGGGTCTTAGTCCGTTGCATGTGCCATGTTGTTGTGATCACAATAGGTATTGATCCATACCCTCATGGGAAACTTTTGGATTGGTCTAGGGGGGGAAACGATGCGCTCTAACTCTGAAGACTGGTGCATAATTTTCAGTTGTTTTAAGCGAATTTCATGGATTCAGATATGGAGTTTTCCTCATGTTCTGTGAACTACATGTACAATAATGCGAAACACTGTGAACTGGTGATTTTCCTGGGCATGTTCAGGAAAAATCATGAGAAATCCATGAAACATACCAAACTCCTATGACCAAAATCCCAGAACGGAAGGGGTCGGGAAACAAAAACACATAGCAAAACATATGAAAAAGTGGAGAACCATATATTTTTGATTTTTTGTCTATGGACCTGTGCTTGGCCGCATGGCGGCCAAGATAGGAACCAGAAAACATTTGGCGATGGCAATTTGAAGAGCCTCACCAGAAAATGGGAACCATTGCCATCTTGGTGATGCTAAAAATCATCAAGATACCAATAGCATCCAATAGCCATCGTGTTTGATCTCTAAAGAATCCACATGAAAAATCATCCACAATAAAGTGCCCTGGATCTCAACTCCTGGGTGAATCTCCAACCGCATCTCTGAAAATAGGCTTTCTCAAAAGTTGGAAGTGCTTCATCATGTTTCTCTCTAGATTTTTGGGGGTACACCCCATTTTCAGACATATCCAGGTCAAAGTGCGTTATTGGTCAAAAATCCCCATCGTTGATGGTAAAACCACCCATTTTTTCCGAATAGGTTCTATCATGTTTCTAGCCTAAATCACCATTGTTTTTTGGCAAAGTGTTTTCAGTTTGTTAAGTTTTATTCTGTTGAAACCCCCTTTGACTTGAGCTGGTGGACCCCGTATTATATTCCAATTTATTGTTGCTGTTTCCTGGTCAACTTGCACTCTTGGGCGGAGTCCCAATTGTTTTTGTTTGTCCATTTTCTTGGGTTGCTTAGGCCCGAAAACCTGGTGTTGAAATCTCTTGAGTTTCTTTTTGTGGTCCTAAAAATTGCAATATCATTATCCCTGGTTGTTGGTTTTAACCATCTTGAAACATATTAGTCATTGGGAAGGATTATCTCAAATATTATGGAAAATAAGAAATGTTTGAAACCACCAACGAGATCCCCTTTATGGAGTTGAAACATCTTGCAACCACCCAACCTTGTTTTTCTGCACGTCGGAACACCCAAAACAAAGGTGGCACCTCCGAAGCATTGACACTTTCGCTTTCCAGAAGCGACCACTTACGACCTCGAAAAACGAATGATGAATCCAGCGATCCCATAAGCGGATCAGTTGATTCTATGGTGAAAATTGAAAAAAAATCCATGTTTGGGCCAAGGAATATGGGATGAAAACGTGCGTTGCTGACTGTTGTATGATGTTGTATGATGTTGTATGATGTTGTATGATTTTGTATGATGTTGTATGATGTTGTATGATGTTGTATGCCATCATCTGCCTCTTGTTGGGTCTGGGGGTGATCCCCTCTATATTGAGTTGTATCAAACAACCATCCAAGGTCTACCTGGACTTGTTGCTTCTATCCTTATACATCCCCATATTGCTTGGTCGCAATCGCTGTAGGATCACCCTTTTCGGCTTGTAACTGGCAACAGGGCTTAGGTCGGAGACCAGATCTGACCAGGCTTATCAACCAGTTACGATCCATGGGATGTTCCTCCAGGAACAAAGATGAATGAAAGAAATCATGTTTCTTAGTATTCACCAGAATGTTATAGATGATCCTCTATAGATCAGTTATCGGTTAACAGATCAGTTATAGATGATCCTCTAGTCTAGCACCACATTGCTTTGTATTCACCAGTTACGATCCCTGGTTTACCATCCCCAGAACCCCAAGGGCACCCCACCAAAGTCTTTGGGAGCTGCCGCAAAGCGCAGCGACAGCGCCTGAACGTGGATGCTGTTAGAGCAAAAAAATAATGTACATCATAGATATAAGTATCCACATGTGTATGTGTATGTATGTGTGTATATATATATGTACACATACATATACCATATACCACATATGCCATATACTATATGCCATATACATATTTAAACATATGTTATTATATATTGTGAAATACATCCATGTGTATACAACATAGTCATATATTATCGTGTATATGTATATACACTATATCACTATATCCGTCATAAAGGATATATATATACACTATTCACTATATACATGATTACATATGATATGATGATATATGAATACAGTATTCACTATTCAGTATTCACTATATACATATATACACTATTTTAAAAAAAAAAAAAGATGGGAAACCATCTCGTCATATCTTCGTCCATCTTTCATCTTCACCGGCACCTCGTCGTAAACACACTGCACCTGGCTCTTCTGGAATGGTGCTGCGCCTGCCAATGCTGTGATTCAAAAGAACACCCTGCAAAACTCGAGAACATGATGAAACAATAGTGAGTTTACTGGGATTTACTGGGATTTAGTTGCATGTTAGTGGGTTTATAACTAGTTTGCCTAGGGTTTTATGGATTTTTATGGTGGATATGTCTGCAGTTCATGGATCGTTTGTCCATAAATCAGCAGAACTTGTGGGCACGGGATTCCATGGTTCCCACCATGACTTCGTCGAAAAATAGGCTACCCCCAAAAAGATCCATTGAATAATGCAAGGTGGTGCCCCAGTTCGTTAGCTAAGTTGGTGAACATAACTCCAATTTCACTCTGGTTTATGGTAGATATATATCTATAGTATTCATGGGGTTTATAAACCAACTAACATCACTGGGGGGCACCACCTTGTGGGTATACCTCGTTATTATTCCATAGGATCTAATATTCCTACAGGTATACCACCATCTTACAGTGGGTATACAGTGAATGGTACTCCCGTAGTTCACAGTCATTGCCTATCCATTTATAGACCCATTATTCCTATTGAATGTGGTTAAAACAATGCCATGTTTACCACCCATGACTGGGAATGGTAACCATACCACCCATAAACATGGTGATGACTGGGAATGGCTTATGATTGTTTTACCCACATTAAATGTTCCTTAATATTATACCTCACTACTTGATCATCATTCTTCCTATTAAATGATCTAAATGGCCATTTTCATAGTGGCTATACCAATCTATACCATGGTATATGATCCACTCATGGGTTTGGAAAAATGGGGTACACCCCAACATGGTGAGCTTCCGAATTTTATAAGACTGGTTGAAATATTTGGGATTTTTTAATGAGGATAAACTTCAGGAAAAAAAAAAGGCCGCCAATCGCTTCAGATAAACCATGATAAACCCATCTGTCAGCGGGACCCAAAAACTCCAAGCAGAGTTCCCAGGTCTGTCCCCTCAAGGCTTAGACGAATTAATTAAACATCATCTTCTGGTTGTGAAAATACTTTGTTTATCCCATTTTTAATGTCATGTGGATAAGAGAAATACCGAGTCCAAAACAACAGGCGTTTTCAACCACAATTGCAAAGAGAACTGAAAAAAGAGCATGCGAACCATGGTGCCGGCAGGCATGCATGGATCGACAGAACCCAAATATATATATATATACATATAATGTATATATATAATATATAATATATATATATATATATGTATATTATATATGTAATTACATATATATCCCAACAAGCATCGACAAAACATGGATTGAAAAAGTCTAGCATGTTTCTTTCTTAAACAATGCTCCCCATTAAACCAGGTAGGTGAAACTCACCGCTTACACATTGGTTAATCAACCATCAACAATAATGTATCAAGTATTATTATACCCATGGTGAATCTTAGATACCTGCCGCAATATTCATTTTTTTTGGTTGGTATATTTTACCATTGATAGCAAAAGATTAAACAAGATTAAACGACTAGTTCGTCTCTAACCAAGGTTGACCCAGTACCCACATCTTTACTGGTTCAAATCCTTTTCCATGGTCAATGGCCATTTCAGGAACCTAAATTGGAGGTATCTAGTCTACCATATATCCATTTTAGGATCCTGAAATTCCCATTGACATGGTGTCAGACTTCGGTCACCACCCTTGGACCCCAGCCTGTCAGCAGATCCAAGAGTGAGATCGCCATCGGAATGTTGGATCGCCATGACTTTGCAACAGTACTTGAATCCCCTATGTCGTTTGTCTGAACATGATTTAAAATCCTTTACCCTCCAGTAAACTAAGATGGCTATGGAAAATGGACTATTTATAGATGATTTACATTGATTTACCTATTAAGATAGTGGTTTTCCTCGCAAACTCTTAGTTTCCCAGAGGCTAAGCATCAATTTCGGTGAAGCGTTGGGAATCATCCGTGGTGTGTGAACTTGTCCTAGCCAATGACACGCGGATGATAGAGAACTTCCATGCACTGATTTTTTTTTTTGAGTCCATGGTGCTGAAAGGCCAAGCTCAACTGCAAAGAGAAGTTGTTGTCACGTTTGTTTTCAAATTGGTAAATTGGATCATAAATGATCATACTTTACCGGACTGTCAAAATGATCTTCTTTTGAACATCACAAATCACAAGCGTGGGATATTGGGAGTGCCTAAACATGAAGAAATCATAGAGCATACTAACCACATGCATGGGAAAATGATGATCAAGTACCGAACTTTCAGATCTTTCAGGTCCAAACCACGACAAATCCACAGCAACGCCCGAACTTTTTCCTTCCTCAAGGGCTTCCAAGACTCACAACGGTTCCAATTCTCGGCACCTGCCACAGATTCGGCGCGGAAGTTGCTCAAACTCAACTCATCAACAGCTACCCATCACCAATTTCACCCATGCTTCGAGGACTGAAAGCCCACTTTTTCTTAGTTTAACTCTTTGATTCTGATTAAATCAGAGCAAAGTTATATCCAAAGTTCAACCCCCATTTCTTGCCGTTGCGTCCGTTAAGTCGTCATTTTCCACCGGCCGCCGGTAGCTGTTCCCTCCTCCCGCGCAACCGCTTGACGCGTGACCTCACTTCATCCTCGCCACACGGTCCTCAATGATGGACATCTTCACGCCATTGCCCTGGATCCGTTTCGAGGTGTCGGTGTCCATAGTCATGGGGCTACCCCCAAATTCCATGTAAAAAGAGCTCAAAATTGATGGTTACCCTCTCCCTATGGATCCAAGTACCTTCTCAGGAAGTGTTTGGGGTATAATTTACTATAATTTGGAGGGTTAAGTACCTTCTCAGACAGTGTTTGGATCCATAGGGTCTGGTTAACAGTTTGAAAAATCACCATTTTTGGGGTAATCATCCATTTTGAGAGCTCAAAATGGATGGTTACCTGGTAAACTAACAGTTTGCGAACTGGAAAAAATCACCGTTTCTGGTAAATCAACCATAAATGACCACTTTCAACTTGACCAAAGGGGTAGATGATCATGAGATTGTGGTGATTTCCCAGCAAAATCGCCATGTTTGATGAAACCCTTGAGGATCGTCCGATCCGAAAGGTTTCAAGGTACCCCTGCCATCTACCAAGGGATTCTGAGGCGACAACCTGGTTCTGAAAACCACGTACCAAGTGGGATCCTAAGTCCTATACCTGAAAAAAAAGAGGGTTACCCAAATTGATAAACATACAAAAAACGATGGAAAATCACATTGTTTAATGGGTAGATCCACTATTTCGACTGGGCCATTTTCAAGTTCGCAAACTGTTTGTTTACCAGGCCGGGTAGTTGGAGATAGGGAGGAGTAACCAACAGAAAATCTGTCAAACCCATGATGTTTTGCCGTAGGATCAGTTTTGGGGGCTTCCGGCTTCAAGTTTCGGCCCGGAGACCAACACTGGGCAACAGAAAATGGATCAAAATGGTGCTTTCCGAAAATGGGGACTCCTTTTATCTCCTTTTCACCATTTTCGGGTGTCAGGTCGTGTAAAATCACCACTATAGGGTGGGTCAGCTATGGAATTTCTGGGGTTTTTTCCAACATTCCACCCGTGTGATTCCTGGATATAGGTTTGTGTGAAACTAGGGCACCTCCCACACATCTATGCTTTATAAATCTTTATAATACATTTGCCCTGCAGAACTGCCAAGTTTGGGTTAATCTACCATTTATTGCCCGATAATATTGTTAGCAAGTGGGCAACAATATGGTAAACCAAGAATATACCATAATAATCATAATATACCATCTCAGCAATAAGCCATCCCAGTAGCAAATCATTGGGAGTCATTACATCACCCGAAATAGGGTTATATCAAACAATAAAATCCAATTGGTGATGGTCTATGGCATGGATTTAGCTCATTACTCATATTACAACCCTCTTACCCTCCGGTAATGAAACATGGCTTCCAATTTCCGCAGTTGTATAAGGGACTTCCCAGCCATGTTTGATTCCCGGATGGTATTTGCCCATTCTATTCCAATTCTCAAAAGTCTTATCCCATAGTTATCCCAATCAAACCATATACCCTCTGGTAGACAAACATAGCATAACATGGCTATTGAAAATGGCCCAGTCGAAATAGTTGATTTACCTATTAAACATGGTATGTTTCCATCGTTTTTTGTAGGTTTACCAGAGGGTAAATAGCACAGTGGCTTTGTCCAATATCATCCCAATGCCATGGTGGGTATACCATGGTATACCCAATTTGAGACAGACCCATATTAAACAACCATACTTGGTGACTCATCCCGCTTACTAAGTAGCTTATATATATAATATTGTATATATATATATCCCTGGTTTTGTAGTGGCATAAGGGGGGTTAATCCACTCAAAAAGCTTGGGTTAGAACCTACTTACTAAGTGGGATGAGCCACCAAGTCCCAAATTGCCATTTATGGGTTAATTCCCGATTATCCCATCATTACCCCATATAAAATAGAAAAACAAATAGCCAGACAACCATGAAAAACCTTTTCGGCAGCCTTCACCCCCCATTTCCCCCACAACAAACTCGCCTTTGGCAGGGAGATCCAAGGCTTACTACCCTGACCAATGACAAAGACGTTCTCAAGTCGCGTGTTGAAGGTGTGTCCCAAGGCATCCTTTGCAGGGGGCATTTCGGATGGAAAAGTTCGGGTGTTTTTTCTGTTTTTTTAATGGATTTGCCTTGAAAACATTGATATGGAGATATATCATGGAGATGTTTTTTTTTGAATTTGACTTAATGATACTTAGACAATTGAGGTGGATATATATATATATTCGGGATTATACAAGAGTATCTATTGAAATGGGAGTGTATCATATTGTATCTACTATGGGTTCGTATATCTACTATAAAAATCGGGTTTTTCTATGGGATTACTATGGATGAAGCGTTTCACTAAAATCAGAAAAGCTGTTTTTCCATGGCTTGAGATGTTGATTTCACAGGGTTAAACGTACAGAACATGTGGCCAGTCTAGGAAGAAACAATCATGAATAAAATCATATTTATATCATTGTATCTATTATTAATCATATATGCAATAATAGTGTATCCAATCAATAGATATCCTTAGGTAATGTATTGATATTTATATTGGTGAAACAACATCTATCTAATGATTGTGAATAAGTTGGGAAACAACATAAAATAACTCTTGTCAGTATGACTATAGAATTACCACACAAAGTGAAACAGTGAAACAACTTCTGTGGGGAAAAGTGCGTATCTCTTTGGTTGTGCACATCGAATGTGTTTGGCCAATCGGCTTTCGACACCACAGAGGATGAACTGGGTATTCCTGAGCATAGTCTCGGCGGACTGTCTTGAAATAGGAAATACCATTTAAAAAAAACAAATGTACCCATTAAAGTAGCCATAAATGGGACAATACCCTATGTTGAGGCACGCCCACATACTTCTGAGGCAAAGGTATCGCATAAAGTTTGAAATGGTGGCCCCTGAACTGGGTTTCTCAGTAAAAAAACAGCATCTCTGGAGCTATCAAAGCCAAGCTTGGATTCAAAATTAGTAAGTCAGGTCCCAGCCTATCATTGGTATATGAAGTCCGACATGTCTCAAATGTTCGATGGTTATCCTTTTATTACCCCAATATTCACCCATCAACCGGTGTTAATACATAGGACTGTAAGTAGATTAATGCCCTTGTGAGTGGTGTGTATATATATATATAAACTCGATGGATTGTGGTTGAGGCGATATAAGCCTGATCTATGATCCCTACAACATATTACAATTGAGACAGCAATATAAATGATCCTGGAGGTCAGAATCTCAGAATCTAGGAATCTAGTAAGTTGGTGTTCATCCCTATATAGCAGGATATAATTGTTGAAGAAAATACCTGAATTTGGATTTTAAAAAATGGGTGGGGAAAAAGAAAGGCTGGTTTTACCAATCAACAAAATGGGAACTAATTGAATATTGATAGCGATAAAGCGATAAGGGATGCCCAAAATGATTCTCCGATATTGAAGAAACACATCAGTTATATTAACATCTATCGAACATATACCAAACAACATACAGTACACAAATCATCACATAAATCCAAAAAAAATACAGTGTGTGTATATATATATAATATACCATCTGGTTATTTAACATAGCCATGGAAAATCCCTTATAAATGGAGGTTTCTAGCTGGGAAAATCATCTATTTCTATGGGCCATGGCGTCCATGGCTACATATGTTAAATAACCAGAGGGTATATATACCTAGGATATACACCCCACAGTAAACATAGAGCTTGGGGCAAATGTCACCCTGGAAAATTCCGCCGAATCCTTGACGTGCACCATCTCGAAGGAGCCCGGGTGCTTCTCTTCATGAGTGATGGTGCCCACGCGGCCTCGTGGAATTTCTGGTTGGAATTTCTTGTTTCATAGCAGTGGCTTCTCAACGTGAAGCAAGCAGCACGATTCAGCGGAGATTTCACATGAACCAACTGGAATATGGACCAGTAAAGAGGATTCAAGCGATCATAGGGATTCGACATGATACGAGCAACCAGAAGGAGCTGATCAGCATGGAGTGCTGATGGTATTTTGTCAAGAGCATGTGGAGCAGAAAAGAAAGGATTTAGCCAGCAATGATGTTCGATGGCTTGTTGCTGCTTTCAACCCTCAAAAAATTGGAATGTTACTTCGGGTCATCCTCCCATGAAACTATGGTTGTCTATGGTTTTTCACCATGAAACTATCAAACAACTGGAAACCACCAACTGGATAGTATACCCTATACCACAGTACCCTCTGGTTATTTAACAGTTCGCCATGGAAAGATCCACCATTTTTAAGAACGGTAAATCATCTATTTCTATGGGCCGTAATTTCCCATGGCTATGTTAGTCATAACCAGATGGTATACCAGTTGTACAGTAATACCCTCTGCTAGTCCAACACTTCGCCCTTCGGAAATCCCAAAAAGGTCGATGCCATCCGATACGCCCCAAACCATCCACCTGGCATAGCCCGAACATCATGGAAAAACCATGAAAAACCTTCATAGATCCACTACTTTGTGATATAGTGTTCCCAATGAAAATATATCAAAATGCCATAAAAAAAGGGGGATTGACTCCCCCATTTTCAGACACACAACGACCCTTGTCGTTGCTCAAAAAGTCCAAACTGGTTCGAACAACTTCAAACTACCTGGCGCTCATAGAGATTTGACCAGCAAGAGTTGTTTTTTATGTTTTTTTCATGGGAATCTAACCAGCAATCACGGGATTTTGCATGATTTTTCATTTAAGCGTGTAATTTAAGCCATCCAGATGCCATCAACATACCCGCAATTAGATGCAATGAGCATTTCCCTCCAAGTTAAGAGGTTTTTCCATGGGAAAAAACATCGATTTTAATCATCGAACTCAATGAATTTGGTGAATTTTCCAGCAAGCCATGTTTGATTTTCGGAGGCCACGTATCTTGAGACTTTTCCCACTGAGATCCACCGACCAATGTTGTTTCCACCGCTGATCATGACCTCAGGCTATATAAAATTGAGGGAAAAATGGTGATTCACCATGGGTTTCAGTTAGGTTCCCCTAAATCTTCAGACTAGGCTTGCTCCGGGCCAAAGATGACTCCAATATCTCTGGATTGGGGAAGTCCAGATTTATGAAACCTGGGAACACATAGGGTTTAGCCATCCGCAGCCCTGTTCATCAATAGAAATGCACGGTGCCAGGAAACACGGTGGACTCTACAGCTTGGGAAGTGATCTGACCAATGACCTCATAGGACCCAGCAAGGGCCCCCAAAAAAAGTGGTATACTGGTTGGTGGTTGACCTACCCCTCTCAAAAATGCTGGAGTTCGTGAAAGTCAGTTGGGATCATTATATATTCCCAACTGAATGGAAAGTCATAAAAGCCATGTTCCAAACCACCAACCAGTAATTATATGGTATGAAATCCAAGTACATAGTTGTTATAATCATACCAAGTATACCAATCATATACTATTATAATATATATATATTATATGTTGGGTGAACGGATTCTTGTAGGCTTTGGTCCCCCCTTCCCGCCGTCGTTGATCGCCAAGCCGACCATGTTGCCGGTCTCGAACTTCACATGGTCCATCATCTTGCCAGTGTCCAAGTTTAACCTGCCCAGGACACCCAAAAAACACCCAAAAACTGGGGGATTCTGGGGGTTTACTCCGACTTTTACTAACGGGGAAAAGCCTCACCTTTAAAGGAAGACAGGGATTGAAAACGCTTGGTTTTCTTCACCCAACTTGGTAGATACATAAAAAAGAATGAAAAAAGCCAACCGATGTTCACCAAGTTGTCGTTTGCATGTCTCAGCTTGTAACAAACCAGCTCATTAGCCAATTAAATTACGTATATTAAACCTGGAAAACATCCCAGTCACATATCAGTTCTGGCTGATCAACCACTAAACTCACATAGATATGGCTGGAAAATCAGCATGCTCAAGAGCCAATTCATCGAACTCACCACGCCATCGAACTACCACAGCTTATCCCACGTTGCTTCGCGGCTAACCGTTTCGGTAACGGCTGGAGTTGCTTCAGGAACCCCCCTTGCCCATTTCATGGTGGATCTTACCATCGCTTAGGACGCTTTTTTTACCATTCATACACACGATGGGCCTGCGAAATCCGAATCACCAGTTGAAAACGCTGGTAAAGATCACATGATTTTGTTCGGGTTGAAAAACTATCCTTTTGCTGGTGCAGGATTTCGCAACCATGCACAGTAGCAAACGATTAAAGGTAAACCCTTCCCCCACCTGATGGTGTCATGCGCCTGGCCGTGCGGCGGCGCCGGGTCGGGACATAGGTCATGGGGAAAAAAGATGGGAAAATGATGAGAAAAGGATGGGAAAATGATGATGAACTATAGATCAAATAACTATTGCCAATCTTAGTTACCCTGCAAAGAATGAAAAATTCTTGGCTGGTGAACGTAGATATTCCTATTGACATCGCAACAGATTTTATTGGATTCAACTAGCCATCCAAGGTTGACCTAGATAGGAAAAACATGGGAAAGTGATGATGAAATACAGAGGATTTGGGGGTAGCAAGACGGTTTCCAGGTTGTTGCGATGTGACTGGCAGCCTGACCCCCAAGAAAAAAAGGTCAATGATAGTGATGATAGTAAAAGACACGAAGAAAACTAAATAATGATTCATACATACTGATGTGATTAATAACAATTAATAAATATTATCATTAATGAAGATATGAGTTTAAAAACAATAATAAAAAAATAAATCATAATAAATCACTAATCTCACATTGTGCCTATGTTGGGCTGGTTCCGGCAAGTGACACAGAGAACAAACAACAGGGCTTCATCGTTAACCATTAGAAAAAGCCTGTTTCAACTGTCTACAATGTGGTTCTGACATCCATGTCCAGTATATAAGTCGTTTGATAGGCTTACCCTCTGGTAAACATACAAAAACCTCTGGAAAGATTCGGAAAGATCCACCATTTATAGCTGGGTAATTAAATCCACTATCCACTATTTCTATGGCCATTTTCAAGTTCGCGAACTGTTTGTTTACCAGGCCGGGTATAGAGGTATTTGCCAACAGATATGGCCATGTCCTGTAGTTCTTCCCAACAGATAAACCGATCCTGAGGAAACGCGTTTCGCGATAAAAGGGCCCAGGACTGTCCTGGGTTGGTGGTGCGTTTTGTGCCCATCTTGAAAAATGATGGAGTGAGTGAAAGTCAGTTGGGTTTCGGATGACATCCCTTTTTTATGAAATGGAAAATAATCCAGCCATGTTTGAAACCACCAACCAGATATTAACCATTATTAACCATCATTAACCATTATTAACCATCATCAACCATCATTATGAACCAGATACTTTATTTTGATGATACTTTATCCACAGGTCCAAAAAAAACCTTTTCGGCAGTTCCCATCCCATCTTGCCGGTACCATACGAAAAAAGTCATCCTTTACGAAGCCATGGTTTCTGGGGGCTTTTTTTTTGTGTGTAGATGGGATTATTCATATATCCACCAAAAAAAAACGTAAAAATACCTTGTTTGCCTTGTTTTCCCATCTCATTCTATATCTGGTTGGTGGTTTTAACCATCTTGAAAAATATGAGTTAGTCAGTTGGGATTATGACATTCCCAATTGGATGGAAAGTCATAAAATTCCATGGTTCCAGTCACCACCAACCAGATATTCTACCAGTTGGAAAACAGTTTCCCATTCCTATGGCCTTGATGATCCCCAACCAGGCGATTATCCCTACCTAAACTGTCCCATGATTATCCCATGATCCTCTATACCCTCTGGTAAACAAACAGTTCGCGAACTGGAAAATGGCCATAGAAATCGTTGATTTACCCATTAAACATGGTGATTTTCCATAGTTTTTTGTACGTATGTTTACCAGAGGGTATAAGTCATGAGATGTCCCAACCGCAGTCACCTTGACATCCGGGTCGGGATATCGGATGGTGCGGCCATCGTGCGTCACGGCGTAGGGGACACCTCGAGGGCCTCGTATTTTCCGCAAGCATTGAAACATACCATGCCAGCATTGATTATTCATAATCTGGTTGGTGGTTTCAACCCCTCTGAAAAATATGAAAGTCAGTTGGGATTATGACATTCCCAATATATGGAAAGTCATAAAAATCATGTTCCAAACCACCAACCAGTAATTATATGGTATGCAAGTACATAGTTATTATAATCATACCAAGTATACCAATCATATATTATTATAATATATTAGTATATAATTACACAGTAACCATACAGTGATTGTATAGTAATCATATATAAAATATAACATCATAATCACTTGGTAATATATCGTAATTATAGGTTAAGGGATCACTTAGAGCACCGGAAAGTGGATCACTTAGAGCACTGGATCACTTAGAGCACCAGATGTTGGGTGGGGCAGGGTGGGGTGGGGTGGGGTGGGGTGGGAATACCCCCAAAAAAGATAGAAATGTACAAACTAGTTTGTTATAAATTTTCAACTAACATATTAATGTATAATGTGATGTGTATGTATTTAGCAATAGAAACATAATACAAACAGGTTTCATTTATATCTTGAACAGGTGTCTTGATATGTGTGAAATATATATTATAAAATTATCAATATCAACATTGCAATATATGGTGGTTGCTACTGGTTACCAAATAAATGAAGCAAAACACCAACAAAACGTACGGTGTGTAGGTTTGCTACGAACCCATCCATTTCTGTCTACTTCGTTGTTCGGTCCTGGTCTTGCTCGGCGAAACCTGAAAGGATCCCTGTTGCTTCGTGGGAAATTTCGGAAAGGATCCCATTTGAATAAAACCCCATTTGAGTCGTCTCACCTGTTCCATCTTTCATGGAATCTCACTTCAATCCCATGATGTTCATGGTTTTTCCCATGGTTTTTCCCATGATTTTCATGGTTTTTCCCATGGGTTTTTCCCTGGGTTTTTCCCATGGTTTTTCACATGGTTTCCCATCCCATCGTTTCAGCACCACCTTTTCCATCCGCCTCGCATGACCTTCTTCACGCGGCAGAGCTTGTAGCTCGCCTCCTCCTTCGCCACCTTTTGCAAAAGCGACGTACGCGACGTCCCAGGACGGGGGACGGGGGATTGAAATGGAGCTGGAATGAGAGTTGATATCTGGTTGGTGGATGGGATTCTTCATATATCATCTACCAAAAAAACTTTAAAAATACCTTGTTAATATGCTTTTATATGGTTTATATGGTATTTTTTGGGGATATGAATGGGATTAAAGCAATGGAAAGCAAATACACCTGTCTGGTTGGTGGTTTTAACCATCTTGAAACCTATTAATCAATGGGAAGGATTATCCCATATATTATGGAGAATAAAAAATGTTTGAAACCACCAACCAGTTATATGCTTTTATATGGTTTAATTAGAAACAATGGGATGAGGATGAGGATGAGGATGAGGATGATGATGATGATGATGATGATGTTATTTTCAATGGGATATGAATGGTAGATTAATGGAGGATTCATGGAATATTGATGGAATGTAATTCTTCACATGATTTTATATGGTTTATGTATATAATCTATGAGATGAATGAAACCATATTAGACTTGCAACCTTTTTGGTATCAATCACAATGGAGTTTTCAGGGAAAACGCACGCGGTTGAAACATGTTGAAACCCCTTCAAAGCAAGTCTTGCAGACCAGAAACACATAGTATATATATATATATATATTAATATATATATATATTAATATATATATATATATTAATATATATACATATATATTAATATATATTTGTATGTATATATATATGTCATATATTGTATATGATTAATTATATTAGTATGGAAAACCCCTTCTGTTTCTGATGAAGATGATCAGCAAAATGGTCGTTTCGTGTCTGGTGGATGTTCATGGTCAGCTTAGCTTCTGGGGTCACGCTTCACGAAGAAAGTGACGCTGGGTCTTCACATGTCTTCAGCGTGACCGTTTCAAAGATGCTTCGCCCCCCAGATTTTTTTTATGTTAACATTCCCCCCCCGAAACTGTGGCTGCCCATCGTGGAAATTGTGAATCCGATTGTAGGATACTCATGGATACCCAGCTGAATAGATGTTTGTTCAGATATACCCTCTGATTATTGAACATAAGTATGGAACACATTGGAAAACTGCCTTTTTTTATAGATGATCTACCCGAAATTTTTATCAATACACCGGACATTGCATGAAGAGTGTCGACTCGAATACCCCGACTGTTCGATGGTTTTTGCATTGGTGAAATCACCATGGTTTCCATGTGAAAATTTCACATGCAAATCACCATGAAAATCTATGATGATCAACCTTGAAGAACCACGATGCGGCCCAACATCTTGATGTTGGTTTGTCCGCATCTCGTTGGTGAATCTCACCCCAGTTCCTCCGGAAAAGCCCCTCCTTGTGGAGCATGAATCGGCCCTTGGTGTTGTACAGCAGTCGGAAATTCTCCTGGTGTCAAACATCTTGAAAAATATGAGAAGTTCGTCAATGGAAAGGATAACATCCCATATATGAAATGGAAAATAAAGGTCATGTTCCAAAGCACCAATCAGTTTGCTAAGTTGACTTATGACTAGGTTAACGTTTGAGTTTATAGGGGATATAATTAGCTATAGTTAGATAGGGTTATAAACCAACTTACAACTAGGGGGGCCCTTCCTGTACAAGCTTCTGGGAAAATTATAAAAAACGTGTACTGAATTCACTCACCTAAAAAGTTCGGCTGTATTGGGATCATATTGGGATCATTCCCCGAATCCTAAGCATTGCAGATCATTCCAGTGACGTCACAGTGAGGTCACTAGTTGCACTTGTCCCAACTGATTAATATTTTTCAGAGGGGTGGCTCAACCACCAACCAGTGATGTTTTATGAGGTCACTATAATTCAACCAGAAGCGTCCGATTTGGAACTTTGAGGACACCAATGGGATAAACTGGCGGAAAACTGCTGAGATGTGATCCATTTCTGCACTCCGACTGACAGTAGGCAATGAAGACTGATTGGATTGATTGTTGAGTGGTTGACGTTTAAAACCAGCCATGCAAAACGAAGGTAGTTTTTACTGGGGTAGTATGCCATATATATATATTGCAACTGGGTTAGCACATGGTTTTAATGCAGTTATGATATGGTTATAATAATTCATATTCCGCTTAAGATGGTTAATTGATTATGATTATATGATACTATTTGATATTATATGATATATCATGATATGGTTCTCAGGGGGGTAACCATCTGGCGAACACACACAAAAAAAAAAAAACCTTGTCGGTCATAGTATGGTTATTGCTTGTTACCCTTCCAAATCTCCCCTTCTCGCCCGGTAGGTCCTTAGTTTTCTCGATCTGCACCACATCCATGAAACCGGCTGGGTAGAACATGTCGCTGCGCACCTTGCCGTCCTGGGAGGATCTCGAAACCAAAGGGATTCCAAAGCACCAACTTAGACCAGCACCTCTGAATCATTGGTTGAATGTTGGGAAAAATGTTGATTTAGAAAAAGAAATCTAAGAAATTGGAGCAAAGTGGTTGATCTTCTACCTCGCAGGTTCTGGAACAGGTGTTAAAGTCTGTGGAAGCCTAATAAATCAGGTTCTATAGAGGACAAATCACCAGCAAAAGTGTTGATCATCATATTGTTGGTTTACATTCAAAATCTATATCCATGAATACTCTCATTGCATCTCCATCCCCATTACAATCCCCATCTCAATCATAATTCCCACTATCAGGGCCATGATTGGTACCTTAGTAAAGCAATTGTCAATCACCCCTTAAACTTACCATGTTTCTGGGTGGTTTCTCAACCATCAATATATATATATATATTAAATATATATATATGGGTGGTTCATGACATTGCTATACTCAACTCCATCTCCATCTGTCATTCCATGGACCCCTTTGTCCCCAGCCCCTCTCGGAGATCTCTGGAGCATCCGGACCACTTTGATCAAGCGCTGCATGACGATCATCTTCACCTCACGGTAAGTCAGGGCCTCAGCGCTCGCGCCAGCGCCGAAAGCTAAGCCAGTGAATGCCCAACTTCCACCGGTGTCTCCCCAATGTTTCTGATCTTGAAACCACGATTTCCAGGTACTGTTCTCTGATTATTTAAGAGTTTGCGAACTGGAAAATGGCCCAGTTATAGATGATTTGGGATGATTTACCATGTTTTTACCTACAAAAAACATGTGATTTTCCTTGTCGCTGCGTTCGACTTTGTCAAAGGGTGTAACGACCATCCTTAATAGCCCTGCACCATCTGGGGTCCAAAAATAGGGATCCTACCCTCTCTTTCCACCATTTTTAATGGGTAAATCCACTATTTCCATGGCAATTTTCAATAGCTATGTTAGTGAGTTAGTGTACCAGGCTGGGTAATCCACAGTTCAATGATCATTTTCCCACTTCAAGTTGCAACACTTGGGCTTGTCCGCAAGTTGCGGAACCCCGCTGTGCCACGACACAAAAGGGCCCAGTTCGAGATATTTACCACCCCACAGTTAAGATACCCTCTGGTAAACGTTTACATAACTATGGAAAATCACCATTTTTAATTGGAAAATCCACTATAAATGGCCATTTTCAATAGCTATGTTAAATTACCAGAGGGTATAAACTGTGCAAATAACCTGGGGCACCACCCCACCATCGTTGGCTTGTGAAATATGTGAGCTCCCTAAATCTGACGATGAAAAAATGTCATTGCCACGACATCCACCATAGGATCCCACCAGGATTTTTTGAAGTCACCATTTGTTTCATGGTGAAACGAGCTAATAAACAACATGGTTAAATCATAATGGCTAATTGTTTGATGATTAATTAGTGTTTAACCATAATCCGTGTTTGATGATTAATTCATGATGGTTAAATCATAATGACTCACCGCCTTTCATAGGTAAAAAAACCATGGTTAAAAGCAAAAACAATGGTAAAAAGCCTCCATTCAAAAAATCCTGACATCCAAAAACCCAATGCAATCGGGCTCGGATTCGGGTATGTTGGACTCGGCTCCACACATACTTCAGGCGCTGACGCAACATGACCTGACAAGGGATCATGTTTTGATTACTGAAATTGCATGAAATTTAATGGGATTAATGGGTTTTAATGGGATTTAATGGGATTTTTATGGGATTTACCCTCTGGTAAAGGTTTACATAACTGGTTGGTGGTGCAATGTGCCCATCTTGAAAAATGATGGAGTGAAAGTCAATGGGAAGGATGACATCCCATATATGAAATGGAAAATAAAAAATGTTTGAAACCACCAACCAGACAAGTTCTGGGGAAATCTTATTTGATGTTACTGTGTTTTGTGTTATTTTACACGGAATTCACTGGTATTTTATCGTAGCTTGATGGGATAGTCTATGAGAAATGGATTGCTGAATGAGTCGAACGTTTGCTCTCAAAAATCCATCGAACTTCGTTTCTTTTGGGCAATCCATCACAGGTTGTTTGCACGGTTTTGGGGTAATTCAAATCATCATCTTTTGCTTTGATGGTGCAAACAACTTATCAACTTGTGATGGATTGCCCAAAAGTTGTTTGAATACCGATTTGATGCTGTTTGATTCAAACGTATCAATAATATGGCTTCGATGAAGCAAGTTTAAGCCCCAAAATTGTACCAAAACAGGGCTAAAGATTGATACCCTAGCAAACACTTCATTTTTAGCTGGGTATGAAACATAGATCAGTTTTAATAGTCTATAATACAAATATATATGTAGATATATATATATGTGATTTATTTGTGTGTGTGTTATGTAATTTTCTCCCACAGCTGAAAGTATCAACAGACCGTATCCTTCACCAATGGTTGTTTTCTTCCCAGAGTGTTTTGCTGCTACCAGGGTGCAATCAGTGGAAGGCACTCGCGCAATTTGTGCGGACCCGCGTTCGGCTTGGGCGCCTTGCTCAGAGCTGCACCATTGGAGCAGGAGTGGTTCTAAGTTTGGTGATCTAAGAAATGATTTGAATACATTTTAAGTGATGATTTACAGTAAGTCATTCTAAGGATGACAAATAGATTATCTATATAAGTGATTCTACGACATGATTTCACGATAGTTGACTACCATGATTGCGGGCCACTGAATCGTGCATTCCTTATGGGGACGTAGTAAAGTTGATGACTCACCTGTGTGGTAAACCACGGAGAAAGAACACGTGCTTTGACGGTTTATTCAAGCAACGAAAATCAACATGGCACAGCGATAGGTATGGTTTTACGATTGGGTTTGTTTGAGCATATGCTTAGGGTACCCCATTGCATCCCATTTCTAAAACACAAGTTTCCCGCAGGTGTAAATCCGACATGTCCATTTCCATTCTTCACTGATTAAATTCCTATCGTATATTGTATATTGTTAAATCAGCTATCTGTTTCACCATGTTTGGGTTTTTTCCCCAGCATGTTCTTTATCAAAAGGGACCTTTTTTGGCTACCCACCATTTTCAAACACATCCATATCCATTGTTCTTTGGTGATAGTTCAGCGACCATTTACCCTCCAGTCAACTAACTTAGCAGAAATGGCCATTTCGAGGTGATTTACCTGCTATTTCATGGTCATTTTCGCTACGAGTATATTAAATTACCAGAGGGTCTCACCATGATTGGCACATCTTGAGGCCTACCCTCTGGTAAACTAACATAACTATGGAGAATCACCATGTTTAATGGGAAAATCCACTATAAATGGTCATTTTCAATAGCTATGTTAAATTACCAGAGGGTAAAACATCCTAAAACGCCATCTTCTCCCGATGAAATCCTGGTTTTTTGCTGCAAGTCGCCCATCGACCGCGGAGTTTGTCCAGCATCCACTGCTTCGGCGCCTAAGAAAACGGTGCAAGACGCCGAAAGAACTAGGGATTTTTAGTGGATGTGAAACACTCATGGGGATAGAATGGATAAAATTGAATGGTATCTAAAGGAATTATCATATCATCCACTTATTTTTTATAATGGGGATCCCATTATATAAATTAAGTGGAGTGTAATTATACCCTGGGATCCAGTGGGGATATATAATGATATATCCTTGATACATCTTAGATGAATTAAAACAACATACTTAATCAAAAATATTCTTTGAGGGAATGAAATGAGACATTGATACATTGTTCTTTCACAATTTCGACTAAATTTACCTTAAGTATCTTAAGTTGAGTATACGAGAACACAGTGCATAATATAGGAATATAATGATATATGGTGATATGATGGCTAACCCCTTGTCCCACTCGTTCCAACTTGAGATGCCTGTGGTGTTCTGAGTCATGTGGGACCCCAAGTGATACACCACAACATGGGGATGTTCACCACCGGAAGATGCCTTTTTGTGAACCAAACGAATCATGGGATATTAATTTCGTATGCAATTTATAGTACCCTCTGGTTATTTAACATAGACATAGCCATGGTATAGATGGCCCTAATCGAAATAGGATGGATTTTCCCAGCTAGAAACCTCCATTTATTTTGGGGATTGTCCATGGCTATGTTCGTCATAACCAGATGGTGATGCTTTTCTCTGTCGGCATCTCGGCTGGGGGGCTGCGATCGAAAAAAGGAAGCAGTGCTCTTTTGGTGCTCTGTTGAAAACCCCGGGAAAAACCACCTGCCGGTCATCTTCAGCAAACGATGCATCATGATACATCATTTTGAAGTCAGACTTGAGTTTGGACAGTGAAGAATTTTCGACCCCATGACTGCCTCACGAGGGAAATTCGTAAACGACGCCCCATGCCCTGGTTGCTGTCCATCGATGCCATGGCCAATCCCGGAACTTATAGTGACGTCGCAATTTTTCACTTTCGCAACCTCATAAAATCACAAAGTCAGTAAGCCATACTAAGCTGCTTAATTCTTGGTGGTGAAGTACAAATCATTTCCCCAGTGTTTCAAAGTTGTGGTTTCATTTCGAGTCGCACTTCTCAGTCCCGGGAGGGAAATCTAAAGCCACGCTGCATACATGCGCTTCAAGTGCTTGATGATACCGCGAGCCATGGTCCTATGGTCCTCAGTGAGCCGAGGGATGAGAAATCTATCTGAGAAATGGATGATTAATGGTGGTTTATGGTGGTTAATGATGGTTAATGTTACCCTCTGGTAAATTAACATAGACCCTGGCAGATAGGGGTTGGAAGACTAGTTTCCATTAAACATTGGTGATTTTCAGGGTCTATGTTTATTTACCATAGGGTAATGGATATTAATGATAGTGGTTAATGGATATTAATGATAGTTCCTAATGCTGCTTCAAAACCCATTGGGAGGCATCCAGTAGTTACCATACATTACCATTGGTGCCCCTATTTTTGGTACGATAGGTCATCCAGTCACACTTACAAAGTTTTCTCCCAAATCACCAATTTTTGAAACCTGATCTCTTCACACCTCAGCTCTCTTGGAATCCAAGCTTCCAAACAAAGTTTCAGAGCGAGGTGAAGTCGAACTAAGCACTCGGAGGTGGAGTTGTTTTCAGCCCTTGAGCCCAGTGATAGGAAGAGGTGGCCTCACTTCAACTGGGTCCAGGCTGACAACTTGGATGAAGTTTGAACCATCTAAATGATACAAAACTATCCACCACTGTTGAGCAATGCTTCTATATGGTTTTATGATATCAGCAAGAAATGTCTACGCTGCATGCTGCATTGCATTTGGCTTTTGCGAAATATGCATCTATATGCCTATAAGATATAAACAACCTCCACCACTCAAATTTGCAGGTAGCCTACTGATTGGGGGCAGTTCACCAGCAGCCCAAGCTGCGGTCTCTTCAGACTTTCCGGACTTTCCAGTCTACGGCTGGTGTGAAACATCAAGATCTTGCTGAAGTTGCAGGGGCCACAACAAGAGTGTCAACACCCTGAAGACTGAAAATTCATTTCTTATTGGGTCAAGTATCTTCAGATGTGGTTTTTTTTCCACAAAATTATCTATAGTAGCACAACCAAAGTAGCAATCTGGTTGGTCATCGCCCCCTGCCGTGGTTTTGTCGGTCAGGGGCCATTGGGACACATGTTGATCACTCACTTGAAGCTCTCCACGTCATCATTGTCAGCGTAGGCACCCAGAGAGGCCTCCCATGGGAAATCAGCCATGAAATCCCAGCAAAACCACCAATCCCATTACCATCTGGTTGTGACTAACGGTTTGCCGCTAGGAAAGATCCACCATGCTATTAAGTTCGGAAAACCATCTATAAATATCCATTAACATTAACCATCTATAAATGGGTCATCTAACTAATGGTTTTTAATAGGTAAACCATCTATTTCTATGGGTCATCTATACCATGGCGAACTCTTAGTCATAACCAGAGGGTAAGTCTAAAACACCATGAACTCACCAAGTGGTGAAGATCTTGTGGCCGAAAAAAACGTGGACCAGCCATCATGAGATCTCCCGATTGAAATCTATGGACAAGCAATGTCTATAGCCAAGAATTTTAAAAGAAAATATCAAAATAACATCAGTAACTTTGTTGGTCACAACATCAGGAATTTGCTTGGTTATACCCTCTGGTAAACTAACGTAACTATGGAAAATCACATTTTTTTAATGGAAAACTCACTATGAATGGCCATGTTCAATAGCTATGTTAGTCATTACCAGAGGGTGGAGATTGCAAGTTTGGGCGCCCTTAAAGTTGGACAGGCCATGTCAACCAGTCATTGATTCAGACGGTGGATCAGTAGATTATGGAGAAATAGAAAATGGAATGAAGTACATGTTCCTACGGTGGATGGAAGAAATCCTGCACCACCTTGGATGGTTGAACCCCTATAGATAATGGGATAAACCACCTATCAACTGGTGCAGGATTTCTTCCATCCACCGTAGTACCAAATTATTCCAAATGACCCATGATTATAAGACTGTTCCAAAATGGAACGTTCAACCATTACTCTCTGGTAAACATACAAAAAACGATGAAAAATCACCATTTCTTATGGGTAAATCAACCATCAATGGCCATTTTCGATAGCAAACTGTTAGTTTACCAGGCCGTGTATAGATTATTGAGGTACAACCCAAATAACCCATTGTTTTCCTGGTCCAGTGATCCCATATGATGATTTTTCGATCTGTGACAGAAACGTCCAGGGCAACACAAAAATGTTCACCAAAACAGCTTTAAAACGACTGATGAGATTCTTTTTTTTTAGTGCATAGTCTATATATATATAATACAGGCACCCGTGGAAGTCAGGACTAAACACCGCGGGGTTGGTACAACTGCATGGAACGCACCGTCCTATTGGTAACGCTTCAACGCTGGGGCAAAATATCTACATCAACATGTTACTGGAGATGTTAGTTCCTACTGGAACGCTAATGGAATATAACTGCTAATTCTATGTCTTTATAGGCTTTTCCTGCATGGAACGCTAATGGAATAATTCTGCTAATTCTATGTCTTCATAGGCTTTCCTGCATGGAATCGCTACTACTGGATATCTAAATCTGCACCACACTTCCCAGAATCTGCTACAGGATCCTTTTCACTTCTTCACATATCGCAAAGCACGATTGTGTTTCTCAGCGGACAGCCACTTCTCTTTCTACTGATGCTTCAGACCTGCCCAAACCACCTGAGCAAATCCCCATGTGAACTCCGTTTCTCAAGACTACTCCTGCCAGAATCTCATGCGCAGTGTGTTTTAATTCATACTGGAACTCCGGATTCACAGGTCAGGTTTGGACACAAGGGTTGCATATCAAAAACTGTGGTGGACAAGGGTGCATTTATACGAGGTCCGATACGAGGTCTATACGAGGTCAATACGAGGTCAGCCTATATGGTTTGTCCCGGAGCTCGCCATGAGCTTCTGAAGCGAGATTGCTCCACTTGAGCTGGCAACAGCAGCGGAGGAGGAAGCAGCAGCAGCAGGAAGCAGCAGCAGGAGCAGGAGGAAGCAGCAGCAAGCAGCAGCCAGCAGCAGCCACAAGCAGCCACAAGCAGCAACCAGCATGTGCCCCCTTGAAAGAATGACCAAATATAAGTATAAGTTTGAAAAATCATGGCAGAAGTGGCTGTCAGGACAGCATCTATATACCATAGTTTCCATTGGTATACCCATGGAAGTTGCTGCAAGATTTAAACGTGCCACTTTCAAGCTGTCATGCAAAACCCAAGCTAAACGCAAAAAGTACCGACTTACCCCAATTGCTTTCCCGCATGGAAATGAACCGTTCAATTGCAAACAGAACCGATTTCCACATCCACTTGTATATTCCCATTAAAAATGTATGTTTTCCCATCCTTTACGAAATTTAGTATACGTGTATATATATATATATATATTATATATATATGCATTTAAGTTCAGTTATTCCCCATTCCGATAGCCCAAAAACCATCCTCCCAGTTACCATCCTCCCGGCCCCGGCCCCTCGGCTTTTCGGTGACGTCTGGAAATGGCACCGGTTCATTCGAAAATGGCGTGCGTTTCGAAACCGCGAGATCCGAGGCGCCAATGTTTGGAATGCTTAAAAGGACCATGGATCAATGGAGAAACCCCCAGTGATGTTTGTTGGTTTATAACCCCCCATGAAGTATAGGTATATTATCTCTACCGTAAACCCAAGTGAAACTGGAGTTAACCTCTGGTAAACATACACAAGACTATGGAAAGATCCACCATTTTCTAGTTGGGAAAACCCACTATTTCCATGGCCATTTTCAATAGTTATGCTAGTTTACAAGAGGGTATCTCCACTTAAACCAGCACACAATGAGATCTTTAGCAACAGGCACTGGCTTAAAATCCAGGTTTCACTCATTTAACAGCAAGAATCATTGGGGCGCGCAGAGGTGCTTTTTCGAGGTTCCGATGCCTGCGGGCACCTGGGCTGAAAATCTTAAACTACGGCCTGCGGCACTGACGTGAAACAGTCAAACCGCAGTGAAATTGGCAAAATTGATTGGCACGTCCAATGCCATAAACCTACCCTTTGGGATTTTTTTTGAATTCCACCCAGAAAAGTGCTAATTTTGGGGATGGTCTATGGCATTGGGTTTACCACACTATATAACTCCTTTTCCACCAGCTCAGAAACGCATATTATCGTATTCTTGTAACAATTGCCACCTATCATCCATGAGTTTCCTGTCCCGAATCTTTGCACCCTCAACATGGTCATGGACCAACCATTGCTACGTCACTTTCGACCTCAGAGATCTCAGTACTTTACACTCGCTTACTGATCTGAAAGTTCTTCTTGTCGATTCGGACCTTGTCGCCCACCTCAGTTTTTGTTTTTGTCAGCTTTGCCAGAATCAAGCACATCACTGCACCAATTTCTGATTGAACCCTGGATTCTAGAGTCACTCGAATAACTTCAATGACCCTCATCAGAAACTTTTTTTTCAGCAGGAAAAAAAATCACATCCGTAATATGTATATATATATATATATACTGTGTATATATATATATACATCCATCCATCCGTCCATCCATCCATCCATCCATCCACTTCATGGCTTTTCCCATGGTTTTTCAGTTGATTTCCCCATGGATTTTCCATGGCCAGGGGCCGAGATGTAGGACGGTGCTTGCTTGGAAATGCCATTCTCCAAGGTCACGATCTGATCCTTAGCAGCTTATAATTTCTCCAACCGTTCGACGACAAAGAAATGCCGCGTTTTTGGCTGTTGGTATAAAAGCTGTTGTACCAACCTGTTGTATACACTATGGGATAATAGCGGCGGTGTATATGTGTATATATATATGTATATTATCATTATATTATTGTATGATATTATCCATTAAAATTATCATCCATGATAATATGATCATATTTTTTCATAATCTATTTCCATATGATGATAGCCTATGATATCCATGATTCATGATTAACATATTATAACCATCATATTTTAGTTACTTCCACTCCATCCATTACATCCCCCTGACATCCCCCTGACATCCCCCTGACATCCCCCTGACATCCCCCTGACTTGGTGAACCAATTGGATGAAACATGATGAAACCAAACTTCCTGGTGCGTGCGTTTTACGCAGGGTTGCTGGATGGGTTGGGAATGGGGGTTGCTGGGATGATGACATTCATAGTTAGCCAGTGGATCATAACCCCGAACATTCCCTGCAAAAAAACGCACCAGTAAGCAAACAAAATGCTGCCCAAAATTGTGTTCTAAGTCTTTTTCCATGGGAAGTTCACGGATTGTTTTCAAATCATTAACCATCAATAATCATCATTAATCATCATTAACCATTATTAATCATCATTAACCATCATTAACGTTTCGTTCCCAGCGGAGGAAGCGACAGCTGCCCTAAGGTCCAAACCCTACCGCTGTCTTTGGACTGCTTGATCTCAGTCACTTCCATGATGATGTCGTCAGGGAACTGGCAATTTGTTTGACCAATGTTGACCCACAACCAGTGGCGGAAAAAAAAGACACACCGAGAAAAATACCAGAAACATACAGTAAATAAACATCATAATTACATAGTTAGTATATAATGGTTTAGTAGATTATGAAATGTTCCCAAAACTCTGGTTCCACATTAAACAATCGAGATATGAGCTATCACCGACTCAGACTTTCAGCTGGTCACCATACAACTGATGCAGCCATCTCAACCCGTTTGCATCAAGATCATGACTCTGTGGAGTGCCCTTGCATTTAGGCAACTGTTCTAGGGGGTTCAGATGTATCAACCATGTTTATCCTATCAATTTCGGAATTTCGGATGTTTCAACCATGATTTTGCCCATGTGTCAACTCATGTTTAATCTGGTTGGTGGTTTCAACCTCTCTGAAAAATATGAAAGTCAGTTGGGATGATGACATTCCCAATATATGGAAAGTCATAAAAGCCATGTTCCAAACCACCAGTAATTCTATGCTATGAAATCCAAGTACATAGAAAAAATAATCATACCAAGTATACCAATCATATATTATTATTATTATATATTGGTATATAATTACACAGTAACCATCATGCTGAATTGGGAATTTCGGAGTGACGGTGACGTCACCGGTTTCATCAGATTCCCCCCTGGTCTCATCTTATGATTGGTTCAACCGAGGGGTTGAAAGGGGTTCACATCAGCAAATCACCATCCCAACTACCCTCTGGTAAACCTACAAAAAACTATGGAAAATGGCCATAGAAATCGTTGATTTACCCATGAAAAATGGTGATGTGTCCATAGTTATGTTGAATTACCAAGGAGGGGACTTGATAAAAGCCACTGGATATCCGCCATGAGAATTGAGCCGTCTTCGAAAGCCTGGGTTATAGTCTTAGCATGTCTTGGCATGTACCCATAGGATCCCATAGGCAGAATCGAAACCGCCAAAGGAAGCACATAGTGGGAATCCAAACAGAATGGGCAAGAATGAATGTGTACCCTCTGGTAAACTAACAGTTTGCTATGGAAAATCATCATGTTTAATGGGTTAATCAACGATTTCTATGGCCATTTTCAATAGCTACGTAACAAATTACCAGAGTGTATAAATCCTGTGCGAACATGTGGATTGATCATCCAATCAGCGTTTTATAAACCAAGCCAAATCATGATATAATCATATAAACCAACCGTCATTTTTCTATTTTACCATTATATTTTGATAAAGAAAACCAACCATTATCATGGAACAATGATCTTATATTCATGTAAACATGCATATCGAATATGGGATCTTTTTCCAATCATGCTTGAGATTATGATCATAATAAACCAACCATACCCTCTGGTAAACTAACATAACTATGGAAAGATCCACCATTTTTAATGGAGAAATCCACTATTTCTATGGCCATTTTCAATAGCTATGTTAAATTACCAGAGGGTAACCGCATTATCAAAAAAAGAAAACAAACATCCGTTCTCGCCCTATTATAATTTATCCCATTGCATCCCATAGTATATTCCCATTTTTTGCTACCATTAATGTTGCTTATATCATCATCTTCCTATGGCCTATGGTTTCCTATGGTTTCCTGTGGTTTTCATGATCATGGTATTATGATATAATAATCACAATACACCGACCATTTTTTAAACCCTTATATTATCCATTTGGGGGGTTCCATTTGGAGGTAACATGTAAAACATTATAAACCCATAATTTTGGTTTGGGGTACCCCCATTTTAGGAAACCTCCGTTTATTATTCGCTATTAACCCTGTATTAACCAATCATTAACCGTTACAGTAATTGTTAATAATGGTTAAAGATGGTCAATAATGGTTAATGAAGAAAGAAGGAAGAAACCAAGAGGAAACCAAGAGGAACCAGATGAGAACCAGGGGAACCAGGAGGAACAGGAGGAACCAGGAGGAACCAGGAGGAACAAGGAGGAACCATGAAACCTAGGAGGAACCACGAGAACCAGGAGGAACCAGGAGAACCACGAGGAACAGGGAGGAAACCAGGAGGAACCAGGATGAACCAGGATGAACCAGGAGGAAACAGGAGGAACCAGGAGAAACCAAGAGGAAACCATTATTAACCATTATTAACCATTATTAACCATTATTAACCATTATTAATCATTATTAACCATTATTAACCATTATTAACCATTATTAACCATTATTAATCATTATTAACCATTATTAACCATTATTAACCATTATTAACCATTATTAACCATTATTAACCATTATTAACCACTATTCCAATCATTAACCCTTAATTCTTCTGTGAATCTCATTACCCCAGCGTCCTGCATGTTGACAATGCGTCCCTCCCAAAGCTCCCACTCCACGGAATCTCCCTGGCGCCGGAGCGAAAACTGCTGGTGTGAAACGTTTGGTGGCTTAACTGATCGTGGAACTTACCATGGAAAAATGAGGCCAAATTTTGGTGCTTTAACCATGTAACTCACCAGTGAAAAATGAGGCCAAACATGTCATCGATGTGAAAACCCCTGCAATTTAATCAATCATGGTGATTTAAGATGGTGATTTGACAACTCAAGCATGGTGAACAATCCATCGATGGTTTGACCACCCGTGAAACACAGGGATTTTGAAGCTCGTGGCTGGTTACTGATGATAGCCGCTAATGCCATTGAGTCCGGACAACCACAAGGTCAACGCGTCATCTGCGCACAAACGACCCACTTTTGACGTGCACAGACGAACCCTGAACCCAAAAACAAGACCATTGAGCCTTAGATCGCTGCTAGAAATCGCTAAGGTTAAATTGGGATTGCCCAACACCAAGCCATCTGTTGGCAGCTGGGCCTGATTTTTATGGGTGGGTCACAACGACAAAACTCCAAGGACTTAGGCGATTAATTTTTTTTCGCCACCGGCGCAAATTCAGTTACATGGCACCCTTACGTAGATCAAGCAAGTAGATCATTTGGGAGAGTTGCAAAACCAACCATAATTTATTACTGGTTGGTGGTTTTAACCATCTTGAAAAATATTTGTCAATGGGAAGGATTTTCCCATCACCGGGGGGGCCCATCCTGCATTTATAACTGGCCTCACTGAGCCAGTCCGCCATCTCACCCATGACATCGCCAGAGACCGACTTGTCCTGGCAGCCATCGAGGATATCACTGGCAAAACATAGACGGTAGTGCCCCCCCAGTGATGTTTGTTGGTTTATAGCCCCCATGAAAAGTAATGAAAAGTATAGGTATATCTACCATAAACCCGAGTTATTGGAGTTATAAACTAACTTAGCTAACGAACTAGGGCACCACCTTGTAGAGGAATTTAATGGTTTGATGCCATTTTTTATGAGAGAATTGCATAAAGAACGGTGACTTGACCAACCAAACACATTGGATATTTTGGGCATGACAATTGATGGAGTTTATGCAGTCACCATTGAAAAGTTGTGGTTTGAGCATCAAAGATTGGGATGTTCTAGCATCAAGAATTGGGATTTGACATGATTTAACATGATTTTTTGGGCATCAAATAGTGGGGATTCACGGACTAAACTTACTAAACTGTGATGGAGATTCGAGATTTACATAGATTTACCATCTTTCATCGAACATTGGCGACCTACCAAATTGGATTCAGCCCAAAAGTTGGCAAATCCCCGTAATTCGGGACGATTCGTCCCGAATCTCCCCATTTTCAACCACATTTTTTGTCAGCAGAAAAAATCAGCATAAACCGAACCGTCCTCGACTCATCATTTTTGCCAAAATCCTCGAAAAAGGGTGAATCCTCCCTTTTTTTCAGAGTTTTCATTGGTGTTACCGAGGTGAAGTTACCACAACAGACATTTCACAACGGGGCGAACCTCAAAGGTTTCCATGTCCATCACGTGGTAGGAACCATCGTCGTCGTCTCTGTAGCTGAAGGTGCCAACTGAGCCAAGGATCAATTCTTGGAAGTGTTCCAATTAGAAGTGGATATGTAACAATAGTTATAGATATGTTGTAGTTATAGGGGTAAAACATGGTAAAACATTGTAAAACATGGTAAAACATGGTCCCAACGTATGTCTGTTTACAACCATAAATCAATAATGTGGGTAAAACATGGTAAAGCAGCGCCCAAAACAGCGAAGGATTTGCCTTCCACGTCGCTCCGTGAATCTTTTTTACCACTTGACCAGGGGGAATTCAAATGGGGATGGGTCAATACCTATACATACCATTTTTAGTGGGATGAACATCCATTTACCAGTTATTTTGATGTTCACCAGGGGTACAAGGTTTTGACACACTGCCAAATTGAGTTTGAAACAAATCTGCCCATTTTGGATTTAGGGCATTTACAACCTGGATCAGGGGAAAAAGGACACCTTAATTCGACCGTCATGTTCCGCAATTCGGCGCAATTTTCAAAATCACGTAGTTTGACCCAAAGAAGTTGGTTTGAAACCTAAAAAATTGTGCCAAATTGTGGAAATATACAGTCATCACAGTCGGCTTGCGGAGAAGGGTGTGCAATTTGAATTTGTGCATCAGAATTCTCGAACAATTGCCGAAATTTGGCGAAGTGGGTTCATCTACGACTGGGCTGTTGGTTTGTGAGCACTCTACTCCACGTATGACCAACAAACCTGAATGACCAACAATCATGCAGTCAATTTGTCAAGATGTTTTGGATCCGTATATTTTTGGGAAACGCAGGGAAAGTATCAGATCGCCTAGAAAAAAAACGTACCATCAAGAAGAGATACAAGTGGTTGTCCAGGATTCTATATTCTAATATATTATATGCTATGTATATATATATATATATGTGTGTGTGTGTGTGTGTTATGTTATAAATACATATTATATATACTGGGTACTGATGAGTTAGGGCTTGTGGCCCCGGATGAGTCAGGACTTGCTGGGGTCTAGTCCTATCTCTTGTGTCCACTGTTTGAAGCGCTTATGGGGAATTGGCTAGAATAGCCACATGAGTTAGGAGTTTTGGTACCTGGGATTTGCCAAAACTCCCAACTCATGTGCGCTGAACCCGCTCTGAGACCTGAATGCAAGTCTGAAAAAAAACACCTTGATAAATGATCGGGACTTCATGTTTTGTCACAGCAGCAAGGGCTGATGAGATAGAAAATTACAATGGTTCTAGAAAAAACAAGTCCTATCTCACATGCGTTCAGTGGTCCATCTTTTTGCCTAGTTACACCCATGTGCCATTAGATTTCCCGGATCAACCCCCACAAGTCCTATCTCACCTGCTTTTAGTTGTGACTATTTTTCCCTTGCTGCACCCATGTGCCATTAGATTTCCCAGGTCAAATCGTCAAATCCCCACAAGTCCTATCTCATCTGCTTTTAGTGGTCAATAGCTTTCCCTTGCTGCACCCATGTGCCAGTTAAACTTTCGAGGTCAAATCCCCACAAGTCCTATTTCATCTGCTTTAGCCTTTTAGTGGTCGTTATTTTTTTCCCTTGCCGCACCCATGCGCCACTAGATTTCCCAGGTCAAATCCCCACAAGTCCTACCTCACCTGCTTTTAGTGGTAACTATTTTTCCCTTGCTGCACCCATGTGCCATTAGATTTCCCAGGTCAAATCGTCAAATCCCCACAAGTCCTATCTCATCTGCTTTTAGTGGTCACTAGCTTTCCCTTGCTGCACCCATGTGCCAGTTAGACTTTCGAGGTCAAACCCCCACAAGTCCTATCTCATCTGCTTTAGCCTTTTAGTGGTCGTTATTTTTCCCATGCCACACCCATGCGCCACTAGATTTCCCAGGTCAAATCTCCACAAGTCCTACCTCACGTGCTTTTAGTGGTGACCATTTTTTTCTCTTGCTGCACCCATGTGCCAGTAGATTTCCCACAAGTCCTATCTCATCTGCATTTATTGGTCAAGAGCTTTCCCTTGCTGCACCCATGTGCCAGTTAGACTTTCGAGGTCAAATCCCCACAAGTCCTACCTCATCTGCTTTTAGTCGTCGTTATTTCTCCCTTGTCGCACCATGCGCCGGTCGATTTCCCAAGTCAAATCTCCACAAGTCCTATCTCATCTGCTTTGTAGTGGTCGCTATTCAGTTTTTTTCATTTTACATTATTTTCCTGTTGTGTCTCCCATTATGTCTCTCCGTTGTGTCTCCCCGGGGAGGCGTTTGCAACTGCTGACCGTCCAGACCGCTCTGAGCAGTGAAGCTGTGGGTGCGAGCAGTTCCAAGCGCCTCCCCGGTGAGACACAACGGGTGCCATAGATTTCCCAAGTCAAGTCGTCAAATCTCCACAAATCCTATCTCGTCTGCTTTTAATGGTCGCTATTTTTCCCTTCCCATGTGCCATTAGATTTCCCAAGTCAAATCGTCAAATCTCCACAAGTCCTATCTAATCTGCTTTTAGTGGTCCCTATATGTCGCTATTTTTCCCTTGCCACACACATGTATTCAGCTTTTTCTCATTTTACATCATTTTCCTGTTGTGTCTCCCGTTGTGCCTCTCCGTTGTGTCTCCCCGGGGAGGCGTTTGCAACTGCTGACCGTCCAGACCGTTCTGAGCAGTGAAGCTGTGGGGATGAGCAGTTCCAAGCGCCTTCCCGGTGAGACACAACGGGCGCCATAGATTTCCCAAGTCAAATCGTCAAATCTCCACAAATCCTATCTCATCTGCTTTTAGTGGTCGCTATTTTTTCCCTTGCCGCACCCATGCTCCATTACATTTCCCAAGTCAAATCGTTCAACCCCCACAAGTCCTATCTCATCTGCTTTGCAGTGCTCGCTATTCATGTTTTTCTCATTTTACATCATTTTCCTGTTGTGTCTCCCGTTGTGCCTCTCCGTTGTGTCTCCCCGGGGAGGCGTTTGCAACTGCTGACCGTCCAGCCCGTTCTGAGCAGTGAAGCTGTGGGGGCGAGCAGTTCCAAGCGCCTCCCCGGTGAGACACAACTGGTGCCATAGATTTCCCAAGTCAAATCGTCAAATCTCCACAAATCCTATCTCATCTGCTTTTAGTGGTCGCTATTTTTCCCTTGCCGCGCCCATGTGCCATTAGATTTCCCAGGCCAAATCCCCACAAGTCCTATCTCATCTGCTTTGCAGTGGTCGCTATTCATGTTTTTCTCATTTTACATCATTTTCCTGTTGTGTCTCCCGTTGTGCCTCTCCGTTGTGTCTCCCCGGGGAGGCGTTTGCAACTGCTGACCGTCCAGCCCGTTCTGAGCAGTGAAGCTTTGGGGGCGAGCAGTTCCAAGCGCCTCCCCGGTGAGACACAACGGGTGCCATAGATTTCCTAAGTCAAATCGTCAAACCTCCACAAGTCCTATCTCATCTGCTTTTAGTGGTCGCTATTTTTTCCCTGGCCGCGCCCATGTGCCATTAGATTTCCCAGGCCAAATCCCCACAAGTCCTACCTCATCTGCTTTGCAATGGTCCCTATTCATGTTTTCCTCATTTTACATCATTTTCCTGTTGTGTCTCCCGTTGTGTCTCTCTGTTTTGCCTCCCCAGGGAGGCGTTTGCAACTGCTGACCGTCCAGCCCGTTCTGAGCAGTGAAGCTGTGGGGGCGAGCAGTTCCAAGCGCCTCCCCGGTGAGACAACACGGCTGCCATAGATTTCCCAAGCCAAATCGTCAAATCTCCACAAGTCCTATCTCATCTGCTTTCAGTGGTCGCTATTTTTCCGTTGCCACACCCATGTGCCATTAGATTTCCCAAGTCAAATCGTCAAACCCACACAAGTCCTATCTCATCTGCTTTGCAGTGGTCGCTATTCAGCTTTATCTTAGTTTACATCATTTTCCTGTTGTGTCTCCCGTTGTGCCTCTCCGTTGTGTCTCCCGGGGAGGCGTTTGCAACTGCTGACCGTCCAGCCCGTTCTGAGCAGTGAAGCTTTGGGGGCGAGCAGTTCCAAGCGCCTCCCCGGTGAGACACAACGGGTGCCATAGATTTCCCAAGTCAAATCGTCAAACCCCCACGTGTCCTATCTAATCTGCTTTGTAGTGGTCGCTATTCAGCTTTTTCTCATTTTATATCATTTTCCTGTTGTGTCTCCCGTTGTGCCTCTCCGTTGTGTCTCTCCGTTGTGTCTCCCCGGGGAGGCGTTTGCAACTGCTGACCGTCTAGCCCGTTCTGAGCAGTGAAGCTGTGGGGGCGAGCAGTTCCAAGCGCCTCCCCGGTGAGACACAACTGGTGCCATAGATTTCCCAAGTCAAATCGTCAAATCTCCACAAATCCTATCTCATCTGCTTTTAGTGGTCGCTATTTTTTCCCTGGCCGCGCCCATGTGCCATTAGATTTCCCAGGCCAAATCCCCACAAGTCCTATCTCATCTGCTTTGCAGTGGCGCTATTCATGTTTTTCTCAGTTTACATCATTTTCCTGTTGTGTCTCCCGTTGTGCCTCTCCGTTGTGTCTCCCCAGGGAGGCGTTTGCAACTGCTGACCGTCCAGCCCGTTCTGAGCAGTGAAGCTTTGGGGGCGAGCAGTTCCAAGCCCCCGGTGAGACACAACGGGTGCCATAGATTTCCCAAGTCAAATCGTCAAATCTCCACAAGTCCTATCTCATCTGCTTTCAGTGGTCGCTATTTTTCCCTTGCCACACCCATGTGCCATTAGATTTCCCAAGTCAAATCGTCAAACCCACACAAGTCCTATCTCATCTGCTTTGCAGTGGTCGCTATTTTTTTCCCCGCGCCCATGTGCCATTAGATTTCCCAGGCAAAATCTCCACAAGTCCTATCTCATCTGCTTTTAGTGGTCGCTATTTTTCCCTTGCCGCACCCACGTGCCATTAGATTTCCCAGGTCAAATCGTCAAATCCCCACAAGTCCTATTTCATTTGCTTTTAGTGGTCGCTATTTTTCCCTTGCCGCCCCCACGTCCCATTAGATTTCTCAGGTCGAATCGTCAAATCTCCAAAGTCCTATATCTTATCTGCTTTTAGAGGTCGCTATTTTTCCCGTGCCGCGCCCATGTGCCATCAGATTTCCCAGGTCAAATCGTCAAATCTCCAAAAGTCCTATCTCAGCTGCTTTTAGTGGTAGCTATTTTTCCCTTGCCGCGCCCATGTGGCATCAGATTTCCCAGGTCAAATCGGCAAATCTCCAAAAGTCCTATATCTCATCTGCTTTTAGAGGTCGCTATTTTCCCCGTGCCGCGCCCATGTGCCATTAGATTTCTCTGGTCAAATCGTCAAATCCCCACAAGTCCTATCCCATCTGCTTTTACACGGGGAAGGGCATCCTGGCTCCCACTCCCCATTCTTATTTTTAACGGAAGCTACCGGAGGCCATGTGGGAAACTGCGGAGGTGCACAGCGAGACCGGTGACAGGCAACAACAGGGAGACACGCGGCCCGCGAGCCGTGTCGCTTCCCGTTAGAGATAAAAACAGGGAGACACGTGGCCGTCCGTTCTCCGCGAGCCGTGTCGCTGCCCGTTATTAAAGCTAACAACAGTAGAGAAACAACGAGAAAATGAAAAAAAAATACGTTCAGTAGTTTTTTACCATATTGCCAAATGGCTCAGGATGAAACCCATGAGATGGGAATTCTTCATGGGATATAGATGCTACAGTCCCAACACATGGGTTATGTGAACATGCCCCAAATCAGCCCTAAGTCCTATCTCATGTGTCCAAACTGTAGCCTGTAGCATTAAAAAACAAACCGTGGGAATGTAAAAACTTGATGCAGGTATCCTTCAAATGACTACTAGAACCACATGAGATGGGAGTTTGGCACTTTCAAAGGGCAAAAACAATACTTTACTCATGAGATGGGAAATCAAAAAAACTGGACCCTCCGACAACTCCTATCTCATCCGTACCTAGTATACGTATTAATAAAAATTACTATATAACATATAAAATATTATATTATTACATGTTGTAAACTTACATATTATATAATAATATATCATATAAAATGATGGTATTGGGACCGGATCATCCGCAAATAGGTTTGTTCTATGTCCCAACTCATGAGCCAACCTGCTGCAGGGTATTTTCTTCATTGCTTCATTTTTGGCTCCAAAGTCCCATTATTCTTTCTCGGATCATTAATACATATTAATACCGCACTCCAACATTGGAATCATTTACGAAAAAAAAATGTGAGGCTACCCTCCGGTAAACTAACATAACTATGGAACATCACCATTTTTTATGGGAAAATCCACTATAAATTGCTATTTTCAATAGCTATGTTAAATTACCAGAAGGTACTTTTTTTCAATAATCATTTTCACTACGTCATGGTCATCCCAGGTCATATTATCTATGTCTTTAGATCATGATTTTTGGGCTTGTCTGAAAATAACCAACCCAAATCCAATGGCTGGCTTGATTTTTTCAGGCTTTCCCAGTTTTTATTTTTGATATTTTGAGTCAATGGATTGGTTCCAGGGAAAATTTACAGGAAAGCCCCATATTTCATTGGGAAATCCATGGTTTCCTGCAAATTGTCCCTTAAACCAATCCATGGATTGAGGTTTTTTCTCCATGTTCAGACCTGAAAAAAAAACAGGAGGCCTTCCCAGACGGTCTCCACTTCAGGGAACCTTGCCCCGCTGCTCAACCTGGACATCGCTCCAGAACTCGACACTTGGGAGGGTTTGTGGTAAATATATAATATAGCAATAATCTATAGATGTTGATAGAATTCATATATTGAATATATTATAGATATCTAATGAATGGTTGATCGAACTCCAATTTCATGGTAGATATATAATAACTCTAATGATAATGATATATATATATATAATTATATATGTAATAAAAGTGGTGATGGGTCAAAACCTACTATGACTGCATTTGAGGGGACTATTACCATCCATGAACACCCTATAATGACTTTGGGTTCAACAGGGTGGGTTTTGACTCACAGCCAAGTGATAAAAACATGTTTTATGTGGAATGAAAACCACCAACATAAGTGGATGTGAGTCAAACTTTGAAAGTATACATCAATAATTATTATTACACTTCCCTGAGTTGATGTATACTTTCTTAAGTGGGAAAAAAATGTTTCAGCCACACTATAGATACTATAGATGATCATATGGGCACGGGTCGAAACCCTGACACCCTGCAGTTCGCATAGTTGCTGTCCATGTCCCACCCATGTTAGGGAGAGTTGTAGGTGCATGACCTATATGTCTTACTAAAATGATTCTCAGATTTATGTTGTTAAAATAGAAAAATGTTTCAATGTTTCAATGTTTCAATGTTTCTACCCTCCAGTCAACTCAAAAAATAAACTCACATAGTAATATGGAAAATCCACCATGTCTAGATATGGAAAACGATGATCTACCATGATTTACTCACTCCAATTGCTGATCGTCCATGGCATAGTTCCTAACATCGAGGCACGTCTTTTCGATGATCGCCCCGGTGAGGAGGTTCTTGAGCTTGGCTTTGGTAATGGCCACACCTTTCCCCTGGGGTGACACCAGCGGGACCGCGTACCCCAGGTACCCCGATAACCCCGGTAGGAACTTCAGCAAGATTTGGGACATGACACATAAATTGGAGATTTCAAGATTGGGAGTATGAAATATTGGGAACTTGATTAACTTGATATTGAGAATTGTGAATTAAAGATTGGGGATTTTAGATGATTTTAGTGTGTTTATCCTTTCAGCCACCAGGCTGGAACATCCTCTCTGAGACATGGGAACTCTCGTTTTTGTCAGACCAATTATGATATCTTTTTGAATTGGAAATGGTGGTTTCATGGAAAATGTCCAATGTATCTCAACCTAGCTTAAATGAAATTGTCATTGGAATCTTCTATCTGCCTCTAATCGCTGTGGGTGTTTTGTTATAAACTGACGATCTTAATCCAAACCTGAGGGATCCCCATGGCCAGATCCCCAGCGCGCCTGTTTCTTGGATTGGTGGGACATCAGCATGAAGGGCTGTTCTGCCGTCCCGGTGATGGGCCGTGTTCGTCATGCCGCTACAAGAGATCGGGATCAACGGGGCCACGAAAGTGTGGAAAGACCCATGGTTGAAGAAGCTAAATTCTGTAAAAGCCCCAAACTTGGCAATTGGGAAACAAAAACCGGTTTTTCTTTTGTGCCGCAAAAAAAAAGGGGGTTGTGGATCGGTCTTTGTTGTTGTTCAATCAACCAGCAAGTGGACAAAGGGCATCTTCGACTGCAAATGCCCATTGTTTGGCTACGACTACAGCTACAAATGTTTCATGCGTTGCCATTACCAGATGACATTAATATATATATATAATGATATATATATATATATTGATATTGATATATATATATATATTGATATTGATATATATATATATATTGATATATATATATATATATTGATATATATATATATATTGATATTGATATATATATATATTGATATTGATATCAATATATATATATATTGATATATATATATATATTGATATATATATATATATATTGATATATTTGATATATATATATATATTGATATATATATATATATATTGATATATATATATATATATTGATATATATATATTGATATATATATATATTGATATATATATATATATATTGATATATATATATATATGTTCATGATCATTATTATTATCATTATTCTACACACATATATGTACATATACAATCATATGCATATCCCCAGTCATATCTCGTGGCCCAATCCCCGTTGCAGGCCATCCATCACCATCTTCACGCCATTCTTCAGTCCACCGGGAACTTCCACCGTGCCCGCAGGTCTGGACCAGGTTTAGGGCGTCAACAAAATGGACCCACAACGAACCATCAACAACCAGGTTGATGGGGGGTTGATGATCCATCTTACCTAAGCCTACAATAGTTGTTGAAAAATCAAACTACGTTTTTTGTTGATATCTAGTCCCTTTTTATAGTTACAAAAATCGAACTATGTTTTTGGTCATTTACCCTCTGGTAAACCTACAAATAACTATGGAAAGATCCACCATTGTATAGCTGGGTAAATCAACGATTTCGACTGGGCCATTTTCAATAGCGAACTGTAAACGTTTACCAGGCCGGGTACCCATGGTTTTGGTGGTTTGGGACGATTACTTGGAAAAAAAAAGTGAACTCTGGGAGTCTTAGAAGCTGAACAGTACTTTTGTTCAATGCCGGAACTGCGGAACTGCGTCCATCTTCAGGAAATCCAAGGATATCCAAGGTACCTACCCAAGAACTGACATGTATAGCAAAACTCACTGGTGGTTTCAATCCATCTCAAAACGATTCGTCAGTTGAGTTAGGATCATGATCCTGGAATTGAACATCAAATATGTACATATATGTACATATATTGAAATCACCAATCAGGTAGTGGAGGGTATCCCCATTATCATTACTATCTCCACTATTGCTGGTAAACCATGCCGATTCTTGTTGGGTTTAACACGCTTAAACCATGTTAAACCATCAACCAAATAGTTCCAAGCCCAGCAAAATCGTATTCTGTTTAAGTATTGAACCATGATTTATCGTTCAACCAAAGTTACCCTTTGGTAAGCTAACATAGCTATCGAAAATCACCATCTTAAATAGGTAAGTCAACTATCAATGGGCCATTTTCAATCGCGAACTGTTAGTCATTACCAGAGGGTAAGTTGATATTTGGATATGACTTTCACGTTGAGTTTTTAAGCACCCTCCAGTTTGCCGCAGTGGATTCTGATCAACCCCCTTTAACTGATCAAGGTATCCAAAAATGGTAGGTTTATGTCGGTTTATCATGGAAAATGCCGTTTCTATAGATGGATGATGACTGGGGGTACCCCCATGACTTCGGAAACCTCCATATATGGAATTAAATATATCCACCATAAACATCCATATAAACCATCCTAATAGTATCATAGATATACTATAGATATACTATGGTATGAATACACATCCATGATATGAATTTCATTGATACAGGGTGTCACTTTTTGGAGTCTTTGAAACCACCGTCGCGTCGCGTCGCGTCGCGTCGTTGAAAAAAGACATCCCCACCTTGGGATGAGCGTGTCGTTCTCTCCGCGGCTGCGGAAGGCTTTCCTCAGTGACTTTTTTTTGGCTGTGGTTTTCTGTGCAACATGAAATCATGTGAAATCATGTGAAATCATATGTCACAAAAATATGGAAAAATATGAAAAATCGGTGACTGTCGGATCATTCTTGAATGAACCCAACAAAAAACATCAAAACTGTTCGGAGGTTTCCCGCTTGAAATCGCTCATTTGTGGGGATGTCAGTAGTATTGCCCATTTTTAGACATGTTTTCACTTGGATATGGTGTGGGTGAAAAAAAAATAGGGGTACGGATCATGTTGGATCGAACATGATGGAAACAGAACTTCATCCAAGTTGGAAGTGTTGGTATTGGATCAACCAAATTTCGGATCATTTGGGACCTATCTAACAAGCTTATCTGGTAATATCAATGGTAACCATACCATCCAGTTGTTGGTATTGGATAAACCATACCCATCTGGTTTTCTGTTTCATTTTCCTATATGTTTTCCTTCACAGCCTGCTGACCTATGCTGACACTATGATCGCTGTTTGTACTAAGGACTGACCTGTGCATTGCCATATTCATTGACTTACCCTCTGGTAATTTAACATAGCTATTGAAAATTGCAAATTTATAGTTGATTTCCCAACTATTAAAAATGGTGATTTTGAGAGCTATGTTAGTTTACCAGAGGGTAACATGTGTTGACAGATTCCTTGACATGCAGCATGCACCGTGAGAAAAGGGTCAAATCCCCACGTTCATCCACTTTTGGTTGATCAAATTCCAGTTTTCAACACATTTGAGCAATGCCTCAAACCCTTCTTGCTTCATGGATGTTGACATGATGTTGATGGCGAAAAATTGCGGCTGCATGTGGTGCTGCGATTAAACCCTTCTTCGCTTCTCATACGAACTGCTTTGACGTGAATCATCAGAATCCCACGTCGAACCCCTATGGTTTTCCCTCAATTTCCCAAAATCATCACTGAAATCCATTGAAATCCCATTCTTTGCCTGGTTGCTGGTGCGCCCATCTTGAAAAATATGAGGAGTTCGTCAATTTTGTAAGGATGACATCCCAGATATGAAATGGAAAATAAAAAAAAAAACATGTTTGAAACCACCAAGCAGTTGCTGACTTCAACTCTTCCCGTTGGATCCCGAAGATCTTGTCGTCTGGGCTGCCCTGACAGCTGTGGGGCCACAAAACAGCCACCTCCCAGCAGCACCGCAACCAGGCGCAAGAATCGGACGCCTCCACGGGAGGCGTCAAGTTTCGAGGTGAACATGTCGCCCAAGAATCAGGATGTTGGTTGAACAATGTTGAACGATGTTGGTTGAAAATCCCATGCAAATCCCAGAAAATCCCATAACATCTCCAAGACATCCCATCAAATCCCATACTGGGAAGGTGATTTCAAGCCCTCTGAAAAATATGAAAGTGAGTTGGGATGATTCTTCCCAAGATATGGAAAAGTAGAAAATGTTCCAAACCACCAACCAGACAATGTTGAACATCCTCTTTTTCGGGGGTCCATATTTCTGTAGTTTGTTGATGCTTGCCCGACCCAAATGGATCCAAATGGAGATATTACCTACAAGCGTGGAGTTTAGAAAGTGACAGTTTCTTTGGTAGGGGTCATACCCTCACCCCTGACAACTGACAACCCTGACAATGGCGACAGCGACAGCGACAGCAACAGCCCAACAACGGCGACGGCGACGACGACCACCACCACCACCACCATCACAACAACAACAACAACAACAACAACAGCAGCAGCAACAACAACAACAACAACACCAACTGCAACAGCAACAACAACAACAACAGCAGCAGCAGCAACAGCAACAGCAACAGTAACAAGAAAAACAACAACAACGGAAACAAGCATAAGAAGAAGAAGAAGAACAACAACAACAAGAAGAAGAAGAACAAGAACAAGGCCAAGAGCAAGAGCAAGAAGAAGAAGAAGAAGAAAAAAGAGGAGAAGAAGAAGAACGACAACAGCAACAACAACAAAAAGAAGAAGGATAAGAATAGCAAAAACAAAGACAAGAAAGAACAAACACATAAAAACCAGAAGAGAAGAAGGACAACAACAAGGACGAGAACGAATAACACACCAGGAGAGCAAGTCCCGAAAAGAGGCGGAACATCCTGGCTGAGTCATGTGGCCACAATCTTTTCGGTGGCCACTGTTACTTGACCGTCCCCAAAAGGGAACGAAAATCACTCCCTTCCCAACATACAGAACCCCCAGACCTGCCAAACTTTCAACCATGTCCATGTATATTCGCTGCAGCAAAGGTCCAGATTTTCTGCATTTCTTGTTAGTTCCCATATTTCATCTCTGGTACCCTCTGGTAAACATACAAAAAACTATGGAAAATCACCATGTTTCATGGGTAAATCACCATTTTCCATGGGTAAATCACCATTTATAGCTGGGTACATCACCATTTTTCATGGCTAAATCGTGATCCCAAAAAAATCTACGAATCGCTTGTGACCCATTGGCCGCTGGCACGTCCCCACCAGCTCGAGGTGCCATGGATGCCATTTGGGCGGATCACGGGGAAGACGGTGCAACGGTGCAAGTGGTGTTTTTCAGTGTGAAATCCATTGGAAATCTGATGATCCATTGGAAGATTCCATGGATCATCCGGATTTCTGTGGAAATTCTGTGAAGATTCTGATGATCCATTTGCCTTTCTTGTTTTCTTGTTCAGGCTCTTCAGTTTTGTTGTTTGTTGCGCATGTCCAACCAACGCAGCTGTTCACAACATGAGTCATGAGCCAAAGATGAACAGATCCGTTTTTCGGTCAGCTACTGAAGTTACCAGGAAGCCAGTTGTTCTTGGAGAGTTTTGGGGTATCAGTCAGTAGCCAAAACTAAGATTCGCCCCTGAAAATTAACATGGAACATAAAAATGGTTGCGTTCAAAAAGAAAATCATCTTCCAAACTCATATTATGCTATTAGAACATAATCTGTCATATCTTTCTAAGAATGACACCACAAGCAGTTGAACTGATGTAACTTGAACTGATCTTGAAAGATGACAGTCAATCTTTGGTATTAGCTATTAATGGTAACCATCCATACAATGACAGTACAAGCTCAGTTCAAGCTGCAGCAGTTGCCTCAATGCCATTGACGCTGTTCGCTTTCAGCACATCGGGCACCACATCCTACCCCAAGCGGCGTGGCGTGCCCCAGTCCGGAATCCCTCAGTTGATGCATCAAACTCCAGTGAATCAATAATCAAGATACCCTCTGGTAGTCAAACATGCTTTGCTGATTTTCTTCCCAGTTACTTCGATGAATTCCCAAAAAATATTCAAAACCCATGCCATTTAGTTCGATGATTTTACTATATTCAAATCCATAATTTTTTTGTTGATGATTTTGCCATTAAGAAAAAAATACACCATGTGTAGAGCTTTATCCATGACTTTCCCATGTGATGTCAACTTGACGCCACAACGCCGGGACAAACCTCGAGATTCGGCAACGTGGAAGCTTCTTTCGAGATTGGAAGCTCCTGAGGCAGAGGCAGGTGACGAAAACCTGGAAGAAAACCGTGGAAAAATGGTGAGTTGGTGCCTGAAAAAACATGCGGAAACCAGGTGGTTTGAAAAACCATGAAACATACTAGTAGTCATTTAACGATCAACAATGCTGAAACCAGTATTTTTCACAATAAAATTCTTATGGCATGTTGGATTACGGTCGTTCAATCGTGGCAATGGTGATGATTGGACTTGATCATCATTCCTTGAGACTTGGCCATGGCTACTTGATCAACATTCCTTGAGGCAAGTCGATGGCATGGCTATACGAGATGTTTCTCAAGGTAAACGGCGTCCCAAATCCCAACAATCAAGATTACCACAATGTGGGGCCCCCAAACGATAGCTAAGTTGGGGTTCACATAACTCAAATTTCACTATGGTTTATTGTACGCAAATAACTATAGTATTCATGGGGCGAATCTAAACCAACTAACATCTATCTGGGGGGCCCAGATAGGGCCCCACATTGCACCATCACCACCCATCATCTCCGTCACTAGTCTCATGAACCCTGATGACAACAGCCTGGTGCCAAAAAAAACCAACAACCTATGGCGCCCTTAAATAGATCATAGAAGCAACCAAAGCAACAGTTATAGAGGCTTGACATGGTTTGACCACCTATAGATTGATCTTGATTGTCTGTATCACTTTCTGAATGTTGCTCCGTCAGATACTAGTGCGGAACCCCCGAGTTCCATCTTGGAAAATGATCAGACTTCCGAACTGGGTCGGCCACAGGTTGCAACATCATTTCAATGGGCCATGGCTTCCATAGCTTCTGTCAAAATAATGATCATGATGAGTAATTCAATCCCATTAAATCCCATTAAATGTTCCTTTAAATCCCATCAATCCCATTAAAACATTGAATACCAATGGGATTCAATGGGATTTAGTGGGATTTCATACTAAAAATACTTTGAAATCCTATTAAATCCCACAATGATTGGGAGAAAAAAAGCCCCCAGAGGCTGCTTCGCCACTTCAAAACCTTCCTGGGAGCCGATCACCAGAGACAAATCGCTCTTGCCACGACCCAGCGCGGCACCTGACGCACAGGGAGGCGGCTTTTCAAGCTGAGGCAACACCGCATTGGAAGTGGGGCACCCCAATACATGTCAAAAAAAAAGGTGAAAAATGGTGAACATGTTGCAGTTTAAGCGTCAAAAATTAGGACTTGATGATGTTTGATTTCCAATATACAAGTAGGGATATTTCTGGGGATGTAACTGGTTTTTTTAGCCTATTCAGAGGCACCCAAAATGACACCATTCGTTTCCAGTATCTACCCGTTTTGACTATCCCAATAGATCCAAATGGTGGCCAGTTGGACACAACTTGGACCTAGCGGCCCTAGCGTCGGCCGGTTTTCTTATGATGGCCATGAGGGTCAACCGACGACCTTCTTGGCTAAAATGAACCTTCACCCTCTGGTTATGACTAACAGGGCTAGCCATGGTATGTCGATGGCCCTAATCGAAAGTTCGATGCTTTACCGAACTAAAAAATGCATGGTGGATCTTTCCAGTTCGCTAACTGTTAGTCATAACCAGATGGTAATTTCATTAATCATCATTAGTCATCCATCAATTACCATTATTAACCAATATTAACCATTATTATTGGCTTATGGCGAACTGTGAATGTCATGACCAGGCCGGGTACCTTCTGGTAATCAGCTCCATGGCTGGAAAATGCTTCAGCAACAGTTCGATGATTTGCCCCGAAAAAAACGTCGATTTCAACAGCATGGATGGGGTTTTAACCTACGATGGCACCCGAAAATGGATGGTTTATAATAGAAAATCCATGAACTTCCGACCAAAATATACTATCAAATGGATGATTTGGGGGTACCCCATTTCAGTTACCCTCTGGTAAACCTACAAAAAGCTATGGAAAATCACAATCTTTAAAAACGGGACATCAACTGATTATAAATGGGCCACTTTCAATCGCAAACTGTTAAACTCATGACCAGAGGGTATTGAGCCATGGTCAATACTCACTATATGGTTGATGGTCATCCCATCCATAATGGTTGGATCCCCTATTAATGGTTATTATAAATCCCATTAAATCACCAGAGGGTAGTTTCGTCCGATCATTTTCCAGCCATGTTTGATGACACCATCTTTGAGGCATCGCTGAAGCGGAAGGCATCGCTCTGCTCATGTGCGGCCGTCGAGAGCAACGACCTATAGCTGGGTGGCCATGGAAATTGCTTGGGAAGTTGGGTTTATATGGCAAGCCCAACAAAAAAATGCAGACTGGTTGGTGGCTTTACCCATCTTGAAAAATATTAGTCACTTGGGGTGATTATTCCCAATAGATGGGGGAAAATCAAAAATGATCCAAACCACCAACCAGCAGAAAAGTGGGAAACCTAGAAATATGCATTAAATATCATCTATCTATAACAACCACCTGGCTACACTTTTCGACAGTATCTTTTTGGGGATCACTTTTTGAGCTTGTGATAGTCAAATATGTACTTTCAAAGGCGAGAAAAAATGAGAAAAACCATTTGAATCAAGAGTTGAAGAGTTGGAAAAGCCTTTGAAAGGAGGGGAGTTGTCATAATTTCCATTGCCAATGTTAGTCTGCTAGAGGGCATCATCAAAAGCCCCGTTTCTGCTGGTCATTTAGCCACCCTCCCCCCAAAAACATGAAAAAATAGGGATGATAACAAAACAATTCTTAAGAAGTAAATAGGAATCCTAAAAATGGGGATTGGCATTAGCCTAAAAAAAAACAACACCAAATTCTTACATACCTTTGTTTTTTGGGCTGTACGATGTGATCCTGGAGCCTGGGCTGCTAAAACTACCACTTCCATAATTCTCTCAAAATGCTGGATACCTCCAATTCATGGCTATTTCATGGGGGAAAATGATCTTATCGACCATCAAATTTGCTTTTTTGTTGCCCCTAAATCGGTGCCTTCAACCCGTCTAGCAAAACTCCCAGTTCTTGATCCCGTTCCCGGTTTGTTGCTGAAAAGGTCCAAAAACCAGGATGAAAACTCCCAACTTTGGTGCTAAGATCGGATCATCCACCCTTTCAGCTGGGTCACTTGAAGTATTGCAAGCCTCCTGCGCCACGGATGCGCACCCCCATGCGCGCGGCCAGCAGTGCTTCAGGATCTTCTCGCACCTCCTGGTGGCAACGGTAAGTCAAGCTGCCAGGAACTGGTTATGACTAACATAGCCATGGTATAGATGGCCCATAGAAATAGATGGTTTACCGAACTTAAAAATGGTGGATCTTTCCATGGCGAACTGTTAAATAAGCAGATGCTAAACCATACTGGCTTTTGGGCCCCTAGTCGATTGGTAAGTTGGGTTATAACTGGCTTAAGTGTTGGTCTTATGGTTATGGGATTCTGACAAAGCACCATACTGAACTGGGGGATCCCAATGGGTTTCAATGCTAAGCATATTGACTACCCTCTGGTTATTTAACATAGCCATGGAAAATAGCCCATTTATAGATGATTTTCCCATTAAAACCTCCATTTATAAGGGATTTTCCATGGCTATGTTAAATAACCAGATGGTAATTTTGAAGGACTTTGGGATCCCCCCATGTTCAGAAACCTCTAAAAGGAAGAAATCTTGATCTGGAGGTGAAAGGACAGTTCTGGTTAAGGCATCACAAATTGGATACATTGGGGCATATAACCAACAAGATTTTGAAATATCACGTGCATAGCTTGGAAATTCGGTCAAAAAACAGAACGCAACCGCTTTCAGTGCACAGAATTAAGATGAATTAAGTCTATCTGCAATTACCGTAACCAGGATCCGGACTGAAACCGCCGAGATGGAGATCTCAAGCGGTTGATGTTGGGCTGATCTAACAGAAAGGATAGCCTCTGGTAATCATGGCCATGGCCAGTGAAAATCCCCAAAAACCAGTTACGGAAAGACCATGGAACATCATCTTGAGCTGGGACTTGTCCATTGCCATGTTTGATGATCAGAGGGTATGGATAAAGAATGGATAAACCCCTTAGAGTCCTGGATATCAGCAAGATTGAATTCGAATGCCCATAGCAGCAGCCTGTAGCGCTTCTTCATCCTTCAGCATCTCCTGTTTAGAGAATGAATCTATTTATTGATCCTTCAATCCTTCAGAGAAGATGCCTTTTTTCCCACAAAAACTTGGAGGATCATCCCACTTAGGAACTGGCGAACTGTTTCATAACTCTGGCTAAGGCAAGTCCCCAACCAATCAGGGTATCCCATGTATTTTCATGCCGATTGCGGCTTAGTTGTTTGGTAGCTGCTGGTAGTTGAATGATTTTGAATTTATCTACCCAAAATTCAGTAGGTCAGTAGTTTATCATACTCCTGAGGGGTCACATTCCCTCAGCACAACACGAAACAGCGACCAATCCCCGTGTCTACCAGGAATCATAAACCGTCGCTATGGCATTGAATAAATGGATTAGTTTAGGGAAGATCTTACAGGAAACCTGGTTGTGGCTCGTTATTTGCCCAACTACGCATTTACATCATTGATAGGTAATGCTATCATCTATCTCTCTGTCTATGTATATTTACTATATGTATAAATCAAATATACATATGTATATATATATATAGTGTACATGTGTATACGTATAAACATATATGTATATATGTATATGTGTATAGTGTATATATGTATATGTGTATATGTATATGTATGTATATGTATGTATATATATATATACATATATATATATATACATATATATATATATATCATTTCTGCATCTGTCCATACCTCTCCTAGTTATATCAATATATATATATATGTTATTCAATGTGATTCCCTGCAGCTTCCGCAACGTCCCCGCCCTTCCTGCGGCATATATCTCAGGGCTTCGGCGTTGCTGCGCAGGGCAATCAGCATCAACTCCTAAAAAAATGCGCGGAGCCCGAGGACAAATGGTGGATTTGGAGAGGGAAAATGGTTGGTTAATATAGTTATCATGGAATAGACTGGATAGCTAATATCGTTAACATAGCTAATATCATCAATATAGTTGATATAGTTGCTGTAATATAGTTAAACATCGGAAAATGGTGGTGAGTTTTATCGATCAACTCACTTTTTTCCCACCCAAAAATTACGCTTAGATAATAGTTGTCCAAGCGATATGTTTGATAAAAATGTGGTTAAAATTAAAAGATATGGATATCAACCATCCGTATTGGAACCTAGATAAACCTGGGGAAAAAAAAAACGTCACAGATAAGTTGGACATCCAGGTGACGAACCGCTTCGGACATCCAGGTGAGACGAAGTAAAGTGATGTTTGTTGGTTTGTAAACCCCATGGATAATATAGCTATAATGTATATATACATATATATGTATATATATGTATATATCCCCCAAAAACATCCAAAAAAACATACTTAACCAAGTTGTGTGCGTCAACTTAGATATCTATGGGGCCTATGGTTTCTGGCGGGTGTTTCATGTGAATGGGGAAAAGGATTTGCATAAGGAATCCCGGAAAAAGAAAAGATATTCCCAACAAAGGTTCCCCAAGTAGTGCATTTCCCATTGGGAAAAAAACAGAAACTTAAACAAACCCAGATTGGGGTTCCCCTATTTCCAGACAAACCCGCTTCAATGCTCCAATGCAACACATGATTTTGTTTTGCAGGGGCTGTATAAAACAATCAAAGGTGTATTTCAGGTTTCTTTTAAGACCTTGTTCATGCATTTGAGGGTGTATATCTATGTGTGTGTGTATATATATCTGGGCAAATTATAATAATTCACAAACCTGAAATAAGGCCATTTGGGGATGATTCCCCTTATTACCCATGATTCCAGTGAGGTCGCAGTGAGGTCGTTATAATTTACCCTTTTCCCCCCGTCAAAAGATCCGAAGCCCGAACAAAGTTGAGACTCCGGCCTGGTGCCGATCTCCGAAGAATGTGAAACTGGCCATGGACTCCTCAGTGGAAGACCAGACCTTGCAGCGGTCGTTTTCGCCACTCTCGTACTGTTGCAAATCCTTTCATCACCTCTTTCAGCGATTTCTTCCAACATTTTGTCAAATTCAATCCTGCAGGAATTGTCAAGGAAACTTCAGGCATCACTGGCAGCGTATCAAAGGTTTGGCTATTCAGGACATACTGTTGCATGTAAGCAGTGACTTCTGGTTGCATCGGTATGACTGGTCTTTGCAAGTACCCATAACTCTGCGTGGTTGCACCAAGGATATACAGGCTTTTGCAGAAGCCCTTTTGTTTCTCTGGCCAAGGGTCCCATGTGCACAGTTTTCGCACTTGTTGCAGCAGGATGGTAAAAGTGTTTGACGCTTCACCCAACCCCACTGTAAATTTCGCCACATCAGACCAATCAGCAAAAGTTTGTAGATATATATCTCCATTCTGCAGTTGACGTCTTAGTGGTAAAAGAAAACGTGTGTACATGGTAAAGGACACAAAAAGCTCCATCCATGTCATACCCGGGTCTTGCTGGTGAACCTCCTCTTCACGGTTCCACTGTACTTGCATCATCCATGCAAGGACGATGTCACAAGCTACCTTCCCCCAAGGTGAAAACTGAAAAAAGCAAACACCTGGCTGTGGTCCCTGCTAACAATTTTCCACCCTCCAAGAGGACAGTCTGTCCTTGGGGGTAATGTCAGCAGGTTTACGCAAGGCATCATGTACCTCCTGCTCTTTCCTGTTAGCCTGGAGAAGTGCAAAGCGCGTCCTTAAGGCCAAAAGGTACCGAAAAAAATCCTCCAAGTACTGTCTGTCCATCTGTATGTCTCTATGCATCTGGTCGGCAAGCTGAAGAACCTGTGGCTGCATGTATTTAAGGGCATGTCCTGCTGCTTCATCCGCAAGGCGATTCCCCAAAATATCATACACTTGCAAGCTGGAATGATGGCTACCAATTTCTTGATGTGCTTTTACCTTACAAACATGTCGCTGTCCTGTGCGAAGGGCTCGCCACAGGCGCTGAATCAAGTCAAGTTCAGGCATATCATTAAGTTGAAACAAGAAATGAGCTTCTGCACAACGCTGGAAAGCATGGACCACTGCAGCATTGTCTGTCTTGACACATGTGTTGATGGTCCATTCACAGAGGCACACCACCGCTGACAACTCTGCACGATATATCGACTGATTCCCTGTGAGTCTGGCTGTGGCACAAATCATGAGGGAGGCGGGTATCATTCCAGTCCGTCTCCAAACTTCGGCATGAAAAGTACGCTGCTCATCAGAAGTGCATGTATCCATGATGATTGCATATGATCCGTATCGACAAGTGGCTGACGCAGGATATTGGAGCGCACCATCTGTGTAAAAAGTTGGCACAAAGCTCTGAGGCAGGTGCTGCAGCTTATCTCGCATCTCATCCGATATCATCGCTTCAGGCTGGATGTGGTGTAGGTGTTCAAGTAACTGCTGGTTTTCATGCTGAAGCAAAAAGGGCAGTTCGTGAAACTCCGACCCAGTTTCCATCATCCAGTCCAAGGTGGGCTGGAACTGTTGACGCACTTCACTGGCAACGGGGCAGTCATATATTCTATGGGCTCTAGAGTCAGGTTCTCCACAGTAGAGGCATAAACCTGTGGCGTCTGCTGCCCATCTACTTTTTTGCACTTCCGTCTGAAAAGAAAGAGTCATATCTTGAGCAAGATGACGCTGTTCTGTGGCATTGAATTTCGCAACAACCTGTTTGGTATCCCAAACGTTGAGTCGCAACATTCAAGGTTTTCCTATCGGCATGGTGGAGCAAAACATCATGTCCCCAGGTATAGTTGGCCCATTTGGCAAAAACCGGCAAACTCGTGGTGGCCAGAGACAAAAAAAAAATTGCTTCTACTTGAATGGTGCCGGCAGCAGTAAAAGACCATCCTAATTTTGACAAGTAGTAGATCATGCATCCAATAGGTCCTTTGCACTGGGTGTGCAATCCAGTGTGTCTGCTGGCAACACACAAGAATTCCTTCTGGCAAGCGGGGCTTAAGGAAAGAAAGAGTTTTCTCATGGCTCTAAGGGACCTTAGGACTATGTCTAACATGGGGTCTTGCATCTTAGGGATGGCCAAAAGTGCCAGGGCAGCATTTCTTGTCTGGGAATGTCCCAGCAAGGCATTGGAGATCGCTGAGCGGAGCTTGCGTATGTGAACTTCTCCCAAAGGGATAACCTCAGTGCCATAAAGGGCCACTGGTAGCACTGAGCCTCGTGTCAATTGGGTTTTGGTGTCAAGTGGCAAGGTCAAAGCTTCTATCCTGGCAAGTCGCTGCGTGGCTTTGTCAAGACGTTGTTTAAACTTTCCCAGGTGAGGCACACCTTGGTACGTCATGACTGCACCTAGATCCATTGCGGACAATCTACGTTGGAGCTCATGGGCATACGGCTTAGTGGCTAAGGCTTGCGCCAAAATCGCATGCATTTCTGGGGAGGTGGCCCATGTCCAGCTCTTGCGCCAATCGATGATCATATCCGTCATGGTGGCAAATCTAGTGGTGCTATCAAGGATATGATGGTGCTCAGGTCCTGTTGTGGCGGCCCAGGACCAGTTATCAGCATAGGCCGATACAAATGCTTGGGGTGCTTGGGATCGCACCAGCAGGCTCCAAGCATGGGCCAGGGCCAGAATTCCTACTACGCTCCAGCTGTCGCCCTCAGGCATGCCATGGTTTGTGGGGATCTCAGGTGAACATTGGCGGTCAAGTTTCTAAATCCTAGTCAGGCCTTGCAGGGACTGAAACCACTGGCGGGTGAGTTGTGGGGGTATGCCAAGCCACTCTAGGGTCTTTCGCACCGCCCAGGGGGCAATAGTGTTAAAGCATTTGAGCAGGTCTATGGATAGCCCAGCAAATGGTGTGGCACGCCAATGGCATAGTTCTATGGCAAGTTGTTGACGCAGATACGCTTCAGCAGGCCCACGGCCTTTGAGAAAACCTGTCATATCTGGGGGCATGTGCATGGCAAAGTGTGCAAGGATTTGGTGTGTACATACTTTAGCCCACAAACGATACAACTGGGGTAGCACTGTGATTGGTCGGATTTGTCCCGCCGCAGGTGTTGTCATGACTTTGGCAATGGGAACCGTTATGGCAAGCATGGCATCAGCCGGAAAACCATCTGTCATTGCCAACAGGATACACTTAAGGCTTTGGACTGCAAGAGGTGGCAATTGTTGAAGTTCACTAGATGAAATTGCGTCCACTCCTCTGGCAGAGGGGACTTTTAATGTAGCTATTGCACGCTTCCAAAGGGCATCATCATCTAGATTCAGTGCTGGCGCAGGCATGTGTTGTGGGAGTTGTTGCAAAAAGTCATCAAATTCTTGTTGGGCCCCCATCCTCTCTCCATCGCTGTTCCAAAAAGGATACCAGTAGTTAGTAAGTTGATCTAACATCTGTCCTGGGTCTGCCTGGATCTTATCCTGGGTTATAGTGACTGTCTCAGGCAAGTCTGGCAGGGGTTGGCATGGCTTCAAGGAAATGGAAAAGGGATCTGTTTTTACGATTTGGCAGGATACTTCATGCATCACTACTGGGCAGGCAACTGCAAACTGTTTGGGATTATCAAGAAAGGCTGTCACTGTTCCATCATCATTCGCAAGAACTATTGCATCTTCACAAAGTTTCGTACGGATTTCTGTGAGTGGTGGCATTGCCTGTTCACGGATGCTGGCATATGCCACTCTATGTCCTCCAAGGGTCTTGTCCAAGTGTCGTGCATATTTGGCCCTATCTGCATGGATCTGTTTATCCCTGACAAGTTCACTTTGGGTGTGGTGCTTGAGCAATTGAAGCAAGGTGAAGAGATAGTCCTCCGTCGGGAGGAACATGGCTGGCGGCCCCAACTCTGGTTGGCACTGGCACCATGCAACAAAATGCTTTCTAAAGGCATATGAACTCAAAATGGCCTGCCATTCAAGGTGCAAATCATGCCATTGATCAAAGTGGTCTTTCTTGTTGGCAGCTACAAGACGTCCATAGAGGGACTGAACTCTCCTGACCTGTTTTACCTTGCGCATGGTGGAATGGCGGGCAATTTCATTGCTGGCAGCAAAATCTCCAGGCCTGGCAATTGTGGTCAGGAGGACCTTGTCAATTCGTTCGGGTTTCCTGGGTTTACGTCGACCTCTATAGGCCCTAGGAAGTGGTTGCAGTGCATGAGTAGAAACACCTAAGGAAAGTTGAGTTTGCCTATAAACTTGATCAGCTGCACATTCTACTACTTTGGCCCACGTCTGAAGGTCTTTCGGTTGGCCCAACTTGGTCTCAGCCAGGTCATAAGCCTGAGGGAAAAAACTTTCATCCATGCGCAAGTCAATCCTTGTTTTTGGCAGTGGCAAATGATATGCATGCAAGTCGACTTCTGGGATACAGGTCTTGAAAAGTACAACCTGGTGAGTATCAAAGTCACCAGGAGGGCATACTCGGATATCCCGGATCCACTTGGCTACTGTTGGGCAGCACATCGCATTATCTGGCCAGGTGGTGGACCTGCAGGTTGGTGGCATCGGGGTACCTGTTTGCTGCAGGTGCAACATTTTTAAGTCAGTGAGTCTGCGACCTTCCGCTTCTTCCGCAAGGATGGCCAGTGGATTACAATTGAAGTCCCCTAAGATGAGATATGGCAGGGCATAGTGATCAACAGCCGCCAGGGCTTCTAGAAGCAGGGCATGATTGGCCTTGTCTGTATTGGATTGTGCCAGTCCGTATATTACGACACACTGCACCTGGACATGGTTGAGATCAAGCAACACATGAACTAACCTGGCAGAGGCTTGCGTGGGTTGCGAAATGGTATCATCCAGGTGTCGGATGGGCCACTTGGCAAACATTGCAACTCCGGAAGCCTTTCCTCGGAGAGACGGTTGCATATCTGTGCGCTCTACTCGGTCTGGCAATGCCATGGACCACTTGGCTCTGAAGCCATCCGTACGCATGGCAGAGGAGAACTGGCGTTGCACCACTTTGGTAGCTGCTGTTTCACTTGCAGTGATGACATCCAAATCATTTTGCCGGATCAGTTCCCTATATTGCAAGGTTTTGGAGACAATAGATGTCGGGCTGGTGATTGCCCAGTTCAATTGCAGGTCTGGTCCTGGGTTATCAGCCTCGCCTACGCGTGTGGCAGTGAAAGGATCATATGTGGCACATCTGGTTGGCAAAATGCCTAGGCCGCTGCATGACAATTCTGTACAAAAAGGTAGTGATCTATGCCTAGCAGGCAATGGCTCTATACATTTAAGGCTGCATGGCACAGTGTATGGCTTACATTGCGGACAATGTATCTTGGGAACACGAATCCAATGGATATATTTCCCCTGGACAGTTGAGAAACCATACAAGCAGTTGTACCTAGACATGTGCTGCCATGCATTTGGCGTCTCAAGATAAACACAGAAACTCAAAATTGGCGGAGCACTACATATCTCGCACGGCAAAATGCTGTGGTTGGCTCCGACAGCAGTCGAATGTCAATCATCCATGGCATCATCGGCCGGTGCAGGCCGTTTCTGAGAAATGAGCAGATGTTTGAGCTCTGCCATTCTCTCATCCATCATCTGAGTATTCTTTTGGAAAGAAACATCAAGCGATTTGGCTACTTCAATCTTGAGTGCATCCATGGTATGAGCGACTTGTTGAACATGCTGTTTCTCTCTAAGCTCTGCAGCTTGGAAACGTGCGTCTGTCTGTTTGATCATGGTCTCTTGGTTGATTGCAAGCTTCTCGAGCTGTTGCTCTATGGTTTTCAGCTTTTGATCCTGCGCCTGAAGTCTGAGCTCAGTGGGGCCATCAACAGTGCGACCAGTACTTGCAGCAGCTTGTGATGCTTGAGGTCTTGTGCCTGACCATTTGGCCTAAGGATCACCAATGTCAACAAATTCCCTGGTTTTGGTGGCTTTGGGGCCAACCAGCAATGGACCATTCTGCTGAGCACGTGGTGGAAGCCATCGGATCAAGATAGCCTGAGTGTTGAACATAAGCAAACCTTCTGGGGGTGCATTGTCAGATCGCATGAGCATGGATTGCGGTCCCAAAGCCCTGATTGGCTGTGCAGTCCATCCTATCTTGGCACGCCATTGGGTCATCATGGGAATGGTCACTCCAAACGGTAAACCATCAACTCGGTAAACATGTTCCCCTGCTTGTTTGATGGGCTGCGGCTGCTGTGGACACAGGAGCTGCCACGCTGCTGCAAAATCAGCTTCAGTGACTCGAATACCTAAGGTCTTACGTCCTTTCACCAGTCCCAGGGGGTTGGCAACTTTTGCACTGGACACTGCAGCTTGGCAAGAATCACAAGACAACCAAATGACTTGGTAGCCAGTGTCGAGACGACCAGCAGAGTTCTTTGGGGTACAGAACAGCTTGTTGAACCCTGACTTGGCCAGCAGCTTATGCAACTTGTCTTTTGGGACCGAACAATGGACCTGAATCGTGGCAGCCTGATGTGGCGGACAAGGGGATTTTCCCTGACGGAATGACCTGCCCCAAATGCTCAAAACGCAATCCGCAAGATTTTCCTGGTCCAAAACTTGCCGGATGAAAGGGACTGTTCGATGCAGCGCTTCGGCCCATGGTTCAGGTTGAAAGTCATCCTTGTGCAAGGTGATGGCTACCAGTGAGCAATGATCCGCACTGATTTGTTTTGGGTCCCCCTTTTGATAAGTCACCAACTTGGTGCCAAGCTGATACAAGTGGCAATGCAACAAAACCATGTGTCCATCCAAGTTTCTGCATGGGACGACAACATCCTCCCCTGTCACAGTGGTGCTGGGAGATTTTCCAATCACGAGGAGTGCCAACTCATCACTGCTGATCTTGTCGGAGGTGGAGAGCCAAGGTTCTGCCTGGAGGCTGGAAAGCAAACAAACACCTGTGGCCTGAGGTCGGACGGCGGAAACTTGAGGACATGGTGTCCCATCCTCATTCTGGAAAAAGGTTTCCAAGATGTCAAAATCTGCGGGATTAATGTCTCCTTCACCTTTCCGTCTTTTGGGCTGATTCCAAGGCAACCCTTGAGGCAATTTCTTGGTCTGCGGCTTAGGCAATTCTGGCATGGCAAGGTTAACCTCCGTCAACAGTGTGCGCAAGGCTGTGGTTTTTTGTCCACCTGGTGGCATGGCCGAGAACTGTTGCAGCTTTTGCAGGCTAAGTTTGTTGGTGAGCGTTTCAACTGTTTGTGTGACCCAAGTCAGGTCAAAACCCATCTCCAAAAGGAATGAGGCAATAGCAGTTTGTGTCAGTATCTTGTGTTGGTTCTTCGCACCACCTCCTCCATGCATTTGTAGCACTACATGCAATACTACTGCCTGACGTCTTGATTGCATTTCCAAGTCACGGAGGTAGGCTTCAGGCATGATCTGTTTGGCTTGATGGACAATCCTATGCTGGGCACTACCATTGGCTGGTGTCAATGCATGATGAAGGAGCTTGATGATCATGGCAATGGTAAAGTCACCGGAGAGCTCAGCGTTAAACAGCGGTCTTGTGGTCCACTTGATCAAGACTGGCTTGCTACCTTCTTGGGGCAGAGTTTGATTGACTGCACAAACTATGGATCGGAATGCCAGTACCGAAAGCTGCACTGCAAAGGCATTCGGGGACATGACACCATGTGTGCGACATGGGACAAACTGGATCATGACTCCATCCGGACAAGGGACACTTTGGACGGTGCGACCTAAAAAGCTCTGCATGTCCAGTGGCACAACTGCAGTCCAGAAGTCAGCAATGGTCTGCAAGCAAATAGGATCACCTTGATAGCAAAGGCAAAACGCATCATTGTCCGAGTTCCAGTGTGTCTGGACAGGGCAAAGTTCCAAGGCAGCAAGCAGTTGCAAAACTGGGCCACGAAATTCACCATTGCAAATTGGTCTGGTCATGATAGCTGTGTGATCTGCTGTGCATTGATGTGGTTCCAGCCTCCCAAATTGGTCAAAAAGTTCATCAGCAATCAAAGAGACTTCCGGATGGTTTTGGATTGGAACTGCATGTTCCATCTTCATGAGTGTCATCTGATGATCCACCAAAATTTGTACAAGCACATCTCGGTACGGATTGCCAAAATCTACCGGACACGGACGGGGACGCAAAATGGTGAGACCATCCAATGCATGCAAATCCGGAAACTCACTTGCAAATGCATGATTCCACGGTGTTTCAACTACAGCGGCTGGCAAATCGGATGCAAACCAAAATGACTGAAGGAAGGCCAAACCCTGGATCTTGGCTTGCAGGATCACATTGGGCGGGCATTCGGATGCATTTGAGGATGCAACTGAGATGGCACCAGAAACAGCACTGGCATCAAACTGTGTGTCGGGCAGGTCATCCAGTGTCGGCTGCACTGGTTGCATGTCACGTGTACCTACCTGTGGAATCCATACCTGCAAGGGCTGTTGATCATCCATGTGGTGGAGCGAATTCAAGCTTTCAAGGAATGGCTGCACAGGTACGGTGTCAATCCGGGTATACAGCTCACCTTGTGGAACCTGAAACACTTGCATCTCATTGGCCTTGATTCGCCTCTGCAGGAAAGCAAGCACTGCATCATGAATAGAAATTGTTTGTGTCAAATGTGGACCGAGCATCGCAACCAAAGGGATCATGGCATGAATGGGCAGTATGGAATTTCCAGCAGTGCGCCATGCATGTTTCAAGTCATGTGAGACGAACATCCAATCAATGACGCCATGAAGCAAGTTGACTTCAGCCGGATGGAAAAATCGTGCTCCTTGAGGCATGGTGTGATCGTGCAAGAAAAATCCCAGGTATGTGTGTTCATCCAAGTGTGCATTTGGCAATTCATGCTGACTACCATATTGGGCCATAAATGTGGGTAGGTGCATTTTATGTCCATAAATGCGGCTGCTCAAGACTTCCGTTGGTGTCTTGGTCCTACCATGTCTGCCAGCTTTGATTGGATCGGATGCCACTTTGTACACTGCTTCAGTGATTGCCAATTGCTGTTTTGTGTCTTCATCCCATTGTCGAAGGAACACTGCATGATCTGTGTCAATAGTGGGAAGGCGCCATGTTGGAAATGGCACTTGTGGAAAACTGGAATGCACTCTAATTGCTAAGGCAAGCCATCTTGCTCTGGCAACACCTAGGCTGTTACGTACATCCACTGTTTTCTGCCACATGAGCCTATATCCTATCCACCTGATGGCCTTTTCGATGAAGTGCTTCTGATGGTGCATAGCAAAACCAGCAACATTCTCAATCGCTATGTAAGTCGGTCGCAAAAACCTACACTTGAGAATGGCATGGAGCATGAGGTTTCCTTCATGTTTCTCAAGGCCCAATCCTGTAGAAGCAGAGGACCATGGTCCACATGGTGAGGAAATGGTCACCAAATCAACCTTGATGGTGGAAATTGCCCGGGTCCAAAAGTTGGAGCATACATCATCACAAATCACCCAGTTACCATCATAGTATGTCAGGATGTTTTCGGGGAGATCTTCTTTGGGGCAAACAAAGGCGGCACAATGATTAATGGCATATGTCTTGGCAATGGCACGGTCAATCTCTATCCCAATGGATCGGGATGGCATTCGGATTTCGTTGGTGAGGAATCTCAAGGCTGAGGACCAACCTCCTACCCCTCCGCAGAAAAAATCCACATGTTGCAAGCTTCGTGGCAAGTTCCCTGGATTGTCTGCAAAAAACCAACTGGAATGTTCATCATAGAAAAAAGTGCGCACATCCAGATCACTCTGAAAGACCTGGCACCCCCAGATCTTGACATGTGTTGGTGGCAAGGCTTTCTGCGTATCCCAAACCAGCATGAGGTCATCATCCCCTGGGGTGTCTGCTGGGACGGTCAGGAAATCATGCATAAAGGCAGTGACCCCAAATCCTTCTGGAAACATCTGTTGGAATCCTAATCGCAACTCATCATCTGCAAAATTCCTGGTGGTGACATCTATCAGAAGGTTGGTTCTCTGGAGAAAAGGATCTGACCCCTTGGCACCATCGCAATCAAACTCCTGTAGAGCTTCAAGCAGCAACTCCGGATATGCCATGGCTCATTCGAATCAGCGTTGAGCGCCGACACCAAGCTCGGCCCGAGGAGCCTGAGCCGCAGAGCTTAAATTTAGAAAGCTCGTTACGCTCACCTGTTGACATGTTCTGAACACATGCTTACTTAGGTGTGTTACAGGCTGAAACTTTGCCTAACGTCCACCCGGAGACGCACTCTTTTCTCGGACTGACTCAACGAGAAATACAGGTGACCGCCAAGAGGTGCCCATGTCAATCAGTCTGTGATTGTGTACATACTACTAAACATTATTTGGTCTTGGCTTAGTCAATAGGCGCTATTTTGTTTCCAAACCTATGGACACCATCTTGAAATCTTGAAACTACTGGATGATAGGAACATAGCCAGCGGCAATCTGTAGAGCCGCGGCCAATGTTAACATCAACCGATGATGATACTGTACTATACGTTCGGACACTTGAGATCCGATGATACACTCAGCCGTCTGCAAGCCCATCATCTGTAATGGCTGCAAACTTCGAGTGAACCTCCTCTCTTGAAAATTCTGGTCTCTGAAACGACGGATCACACGCATACCCCACGATAGGCTCTCAGCAACCTGCTCTTGTGTAAGTGCCAGGTAAGCATTTGCCATAGCAGGATCAAGCAACCGTTGTCCCAGAAAATACAAGTCAAACTGCAGGTTATTGATCTGTAAGCTTACCAACTTGCTCGGTGTTGCAGTCAATTGCTCCGAGTCCAGTGATACAAACGAAACACCTACGTTCCTTGCTTCTCCAGAAAATCGTTCGATGATGACAGCAATGAGATTTGAATAAAAATTGATACCCAAAGCTGCGTTCAGATGGCTGTTCAAGAATGGACCCACCAGATCAAGTAGATTGTTGGGTATATAACTCGACAGTCGCACCCGAAACTGATCTTGATTCCCAGTCAGAAGCAGATTGTACGATCGCGCTAGGCAGAAATACCTAACACGGTGAATACGAGAGCGTCTTTGACGATAGCCCCACACCAAAGTGATAGCCATTTCAACAATCTCTCGAAATGTAGGTTGCGGAGTTTGCACATAGCCCCACATCACAATCGCAACTTCTACTGGAAGCAGCGAGTACAAGCACAAGTAAATTGCTCGATTGTACACACCGCAAGGAGTGCATCTTCTTGACCACGTATTTCCACCTGCTGGTGTTAACAAGGTTCCAGGTTGTGAATCCTCGTAAAACAGCGGAAGTGGAGTATCCAAATAGCGTAAACCTTCAAACTCTAAAGAACCAGCAACCTGAGAATCCCAGGTGTTGATCGTTGAGCTCGAGAACGTTGGATACAACACTCTGAATCCACTGATCTCAGCAGGGAACATCTTCCATAATACATCCGGTATCTGAAGTACTTGTGGTAGAGGAATTTGATAATAGAAGGCCACGTTCTGATAGATACGTCTCAGCAGAGCTGCTGTCACATCAATGACTAGCAGTGGCAGAGGCATAACCGTCAGCTGCATGTATCGTGAAGCTTGCTCAACGACACTATTGACTCTAGTGCCCATGACAAAGAATATGCCAATGGTGTTATGATCAACCATCTCACGATTTTCACCAAAACAAGCGGACCGGCTACAGCAAGGAGTTCTTTTCCCGCTTCAACGCGATCTCCACTTCTTTGCTGACTGGCTTCTTCTTGCTCTTGGACTTCTTGCTTGGAGTGTCCATCTCTGCGGGCTCGACCACGAGGTCCTCCTCCTTTGGTTTTTCCTCTTCGGCGGTTTCTGTCGCCTTTGCCTCCTCTGTTTTCATGATCTCTTCCTTCTCTTTTGTTGACAGCATCTCCCAGTCTTCGTCCTCGACCGGTTTCTCTGCCTTCTTCTTTGGTTTCTGACTCGCTATTGTCAGGATCCCATTTCTGAGGATCTTTCTTCCCTTTTCCTCTTGACCCTTTTCTTTTGCCTTTGCCTTTTGACTTGCCCGATGCAGTTTTCGTAGCTGCTTCGGAGCCATTGCGGGCCAGGCTTGAGCCAAAATGGCTACGGTATAATTTACCCAGATATATATATATATTATATATGTACATAGAGAGAGAGAGAGAGATACAAAAGACGGGGGTTAGACATCCACCCATAAATATGTGTTTTTTTTTTTCCGGGCGGTTTGTAGTTTGCACCCACCGTTTTTTTTGACGGTATGAACATCACCTAAGATTTGGCTAGAGGCTAGATGAACCCCGATTTTCCGCGAAGATTGTGGATATGAACCACCACCAACGCAAATTGTGACCGTACCATGCCATACCCATGTTATGATATGAAACCAAGTTTTGACCATAGCACCTGCAGCTGTCTATGGCAAACTCACAGGGCAGGTTCCTACATAAAAATCTGGAGAAGGTCGGCGAAGGTTCCATTGTTCTGCTTAAGGCTAGTTCGTCAGTGTCCAAAACGGGTGAACTTTGTTTGCCCTGTTTAGCCATATATAACCCATAATCTCCAAATGGCAAAACAGGAGTTTTGGATACTTTTGGGACACGTCCATCACTTAAATCTCTAAGTTTGACTGTCAGCAAGTTCTACCGCATTCTTAGCACGTCCGAGCTGTACCGCTGTACCGCTGGTGCCGAGCTTCTCGGTCGTGTTTCAAGGTCTCGTCCGCAAATTTGAAAGCTTGACCTGCTGGGACCCCCAGTCGGTAGCGCTCAGTTGCCTAACAAAAGTGGCTGAAAAAACTATAGTTTATGTCATGGTAGATATAACATGATATACTGCTATACTTAATGGATGTTCATGGGGTTTATAAACCAACTTATAACTTAACTACGGGGCCCCCAAAGACCTGCTACTTGGGGTGACCCAGGAATCGCAAGTGGCGACCATCTTGCCTTATCACGTAGGTCCACGAGTTGACCCGTCTCTACCAAGTTCCCTAAAGGCCCATTTACCCCTGTAGTTCACATCAAAATAGCTGGGATTTATGGATGTTCATCCCCCTAAAAATGGTATTAATAGGTATTGATCCATACCCATATATATATATTGATTTCCAAGCTTAGGATTTCTGGGAATTTCCCTTCCAAGATGTGGGGATTTGTCCAATTTGGTCTATCACTTCGTGGCCTATATAAATTCAGAGCACAAAACATTGGAAAAACACAGTGTTGCGCGACTTTTCTACCTTTCTTCTGATTCTTTCTCTTTTGACTCTTTCTCTTCTCTGCCTCTGCTCACCTCTGCTTTTCCATCTGTCCGTATTGTCGGAAGTTTGACTTCTAAACTTCCTTCGATCATTTCCCCATTTGTGCCGTGTTCTAAATGTCTTACATCCTGGCACCAAATAAGGAAATGCTTGCGCCATTGCTTACGTTTTGCTTATGCGCACACAAGTGTTGCTTACGCGCATATCTTGTCTTACGCGGAGCTTACGCTGGCTTACGCTCACCAGAGTTTTGCTTACGCCACACCCTTGCAAGGGTCCCCTTCCTAAACATGAACACATCAAAGTCACACAAGGATTTAGAACGTGGCTCATGTGGACCCCACCTTCTTGGGTGATCGCTTCTTTCACAATCTCCCGCTCCGCTTTCAGCTTCTCACCCAGCAGTTCGAGGGCCCAGCCATTCCTGGAACGCCATGGTGGAGCCAACCCCATTGAAGTCAGGGATTCAAAAATGAAAAAATCCCAGGCTGCAAAAGAAGAAATGTAGAGAAATGTTTGAAACCACCAGCTATAGTAAATAATGACATGGTTTATCACATCTTATGACACACCAACTGAGATGCACATTGAAGTAGAGAACACATCGAGGAAAATCCGGGTTCACCAAGATGACACATCGCTGGTCGTTCGGGACGCTTCCAATGACGAAAGCTGGCGCCAAAAAACGCCCCAAGAAGCCCCATAGAAACATATTAAAACCATGAAAATCCCGGAGGCAACCATAGAAAAACCCCATGGAAAATCCCCGACGATTTGAGGCAACACTGGTCTTCTGGTTGGTGGTTGACCAACCCCTCTGAAAAATGAGGGAGTTCGTCAGTTGGGATGATGAAATTCCCAACTGAATGGAAAGTCATAAAATTCCATGGTTCCAAACCACCAACCAGACATCAATTGAGGTCTCCAAGAATTTTTCAAATCAATTTTCTGACACCCCAGTTGCGGACCGTGCCAGCCAGGAGACTGTCTCACTGCCATAAGTCCCAGGTGTCGATCTCCCTTCTGCTCTTCCGTAGCGAAGCGGATGGCCAAACCATCACGTTTCAGCGCCGCCTGCGAGACTTCGAACGGAAAATTCATTGGAAAATCCTCTCTGGAAATGATTTTATTGAAAGGTTCAAAAACATGTTCCAACATGAAGGCATAAAATCCTGGACAATCCCGTGTGCATAGATGATGATTGTTGAGGGCTTCGGGCTCCTGGCCATTGAGCTCAAAAATCGGCTTTCGCCCAAAAATCGGCGAGAACGCCAATGTGAGTTTGTCTAAAACCTGGGTACATGATCTGGGGTGCTTCCCACATTTATGGACCAACCAAGTTCCATTCTTCATTCAATGGATTGGTTCAATGGAAAATTTACAGGAAACCATCGTATTTACCATGAAAACCAATGGGTTTTCCTGTAAATTTTCCACTAAACCAATCCATTGATTCATGGATTACATCCCCATTCTTTGACGATGAACTCCTCATCTTTGGGGGCACCCAATTTCACAAAGAAAGTCACAGCTTTGACATCGATTTGTCGACCCAATTTCACCATGTTTACCCTCTGGTAATGACTAACATAGCTATTGAAAATGGCCATGTATAGTGAGTTTTCCCATTAAAAATGGTGATTTTCCATAGTTATGTTAAATTACCAGAGGGTAATCCTTCCAAAGTCAACCCAAATCAAAGTTTTCACCGTTCTTCACTCGTGTTTCACCATCTTTTCAGCATTGTTTCACCATTGTTTTACCGTTTTCGCCATGGTTCACCATTTGGGGGTTTCCTGAAATGGGGCTACCCCAATAGCTGGATGGTTCTTTTCATGGAAAATCCCAATCGAAAATAGATGATTTGAGTGTACCCCCATGACTTCGGAAATCTCCATATATGGAATTAAATATATCCACTATTTTTACATCCATATAAACCATCCTAATAGTATCATAGATATACTATAGATATACGATAGATATCTACCCACATCCATATAGATACTATACTATAGATATACTATACTATAGATATACTATAGATATACTATAGATATACTATAGATATACCACAGATATACTATAGATATACTATAGATATACTATAGATATACTATAGATATACTATAGATATACTATAGATATACTATACTATAGATACTATCCATATATATATAACGGCACCTCCAGAGCCTCCAGAATCACCTGATCCCTCAAATTGCACCTCCAGGACCTTCGGATCCCTCCGCGCAATGCCCAGGGCATGCTGCAGGGACCTGCCGTGCTGCTGCACGGCGGCCAAGACGATCTCGCTGTCCTGCCTGGACTAACGATGTGACCGTGGTCACATCAACAAGCCGAAGATGTGGAAGATGTGTTTATCTATAGTTAAGAGTTAATATCCATTATATATATATAGTTAATGGTTAATATCCCATATCTTATACTTAACGGTTAGTATGTGTTGATGTCCCATGGTATTTAACTATATATTTAACTATAGTTTGGGAATATTTAACGGCTAATAGTGAGAATAGATATGGAACATATCCTATATCTATAGCTAATAGTTAATATATCATATCTATATAGTTAACATCCACATGATATTTAACATATTAATAGCAAGATATGGAAAAGATCAGCCATCTTATGATGGCCCAATTGAACTTGGAAGGTCCCAGTCACATACATTGGGCAACAGTTGCAAGGTGGGGTCCCAAACCTTCGTTGGTTTATATGATGATTGCTTGGATGTGCATCCTACTTTGGATCCGTGGTTTATAACCCACATAGAAGCCATATAATCCCATGTATAAGTGTGGGCATTCCATATGTATATATATACATATATATATATTAATATAATATATTAATATTATTGGAGTGTATAACCCAGTTTTAATAGCATTTTCCATTATAACCCATCCAGCTATTGGGGTACCCCCATTTTTGGAAAGCTCAAATATTTTTCTTAGGGAGTACTGCACCTGGAGGATCATCAGTGGTTAGGAACTGAGGTTCTAAGCCATGTGAGCAGATGGTATGTATAGTAACCCTCCAAAGAGATGTCAATCATAGGTTCCATCAGAATAGGGATGTGCCTTGGGAATGGCATGGGATGGTATGGTAGGTACATTTGGTATTTGGCCAAAATGGCGCCCAAATTCGGGTGAAAACAATGCCTGCAGCCTGGTGAGGACTCAGTGCACATTTCCGGATGGCGCGCAATACGTCAGTAGTTGGTTTCCATGCCAAACTTGATCAATTGGGATATGGGACCCCTAGAATTATCTCGGTAAATTATGAAATTATCTCACAATTATTATAATTGTTTATTATAATCTGTTAGCTAATCATAATTATTATATCCCTTATAACCATACTATCCCGAAAAAATCCGCTCACCATCTATACAATCTTCCCTTGGCCGGCCGCTTCTGAAATATATAAGGCCCTTATGGGGAGAATCCCCAAGCGTCCCGGGGTGGCTTCCTTGTTATCCGGGAACATCCCCATATCTGATGCTTGCTGCTGGTTGATATGTGGTTAATCTATTGTTAATAATTGTTAATATGATGGTTATTATATGGTTAATGATGGTTAATAATAATCTGGTTGGTGGTTGGTATACCCACCCCTCTGAAAAATGATGGAGTTCGTCAGTTGGGATGATTTTTTTCCCAACTGAATGGAAAGTCATAAAATTCATGGTCCAAACCACCAACCAGTGTTCTGTTACGCATGTATATCCGGCTGGTCCAGCTAGTTCATAACCCGATTCATCACCAAGCAATTCACCTAAAGATGGATGAAAAAGCAAGGATAGTCGCAGAGTTTTTAAAGGGGGTTCATTAAGTATTGGCAGAGGTCCCGGATTTTGCTAAACCATGGTAACCATGAATTAGGGGGTCATTCCCTCCAAGAGTCATTTCTGAGACTTTTTTATGGTACAATGTGGGGCCCTCCAGTGATGTTAGTTGGTTTATAAACCCCATGAATACTCTAGTTATAAGATGTTATTTGCGTACCATAAACCATAGTTATCTGAGTTATAAACCCCATTAAAAAACAGCCGAACTTGGCGATGCTGCGCTGGGGCACCGCAGCTCGGTGGACAGCAGGGGCAGCGTGGAGGGATCTCGCTGCACAGCAGCCAGGGCGACCTGACCAACGATGGAGGAAAATGGCGGAAAAATGGAGGAAAAATGCTACAAGGTGGTGCCCCCAGTGATGTTAGCTGGTTTATAAGCCCCATTAACTATAGATATATCTACCATAAACCATAGTGAAATTGGAGTTATAAACCAACTTAGCTAACTATGGGGCACCACCTTGTAGGGTCATAGGTTCTATATGAATGGTAGCTTTAATGGTAGGTTCTATATGAATGGTAGGTTAAGCATGGGTTTTAATGGAGGTTTAATGGTAGGTTCTATATGAATGCTAGCTTAAGAATGGGTTTTATCATGGTTTTAATCTATGTTTTATGGTTCAAGACGGATAAGAATGAGATAATCATGGGGTTAACCAGTTAACCACCAACTTTATGGGGATTTGTACCTATGAGTAGATATGATTTTCAGCTGTCCCAAAATGGCCGAGGACCACTCAGGGTGGCCTCTTGCCAGACGCACTTGCGCTGCCAGCCACATTCCACTCACCATACGGATATCATTGCGATGATAGTTGGGGTAATGATAGGGAAAAATTCTTGGTGGTTTAAACTATAAAATATAGCAAATCATGTTTGGAGGATACTGGCAATTTTCCGAACTCAATGGAAGTTTTTTGCTGGCAAAACCATCCATAAATTGAGGATATTCTAGCCAGCCAATTTGAATTACCAGAGGGCACTAAGCCACATCAACAACAAAATCTCCGATCAGAAGATTCATCTAACTAATTGGTACTCAAGCGACTAAAAATGGGATGTCCTTCCTTCAAAGATTTGGACATAGCCTGGGAAAAAGGTGGATAGAACCAACAAAAATGGAGCTATACCAAGAAAAGTTCGACCATCACCAAGGAAATTAGAGTGAGTCGACGAGTAGTGAGTATCACCAAGAAAACGACCATGGGCCAATGGCAATGGAATTCACCACACAAGAAAAAAAGGCTGAGCATCGGCGACCCGATGGTTGGCAATCATCCATGTAGCTCCTAACAAGGAATGCTGATCCATCCGCAAGCTCTCCCAATAGCAATGAACTCGGGGCAACAAAATCAAGCATCATGATCAACTTTTCTCGATCGCACAGGTACATAAGCTTGCCTGATTCTGAAACTTGCCACACTCATCTGATGGGCCGACAGGTGTCTATTCATGGGAGATCCTTTCGACCTCATAGATTTTGTTCGGAAAGCCTGAGGTCACTTTTGATTGATGATTTGTTCCACGGTATCTTAATCGTGATAGATGTTTGACCATACACAGTTGTGTATCTATATCTATATACGATACAGTACATGCGATGATGATAATTCAACTGTCGTCATCACACCCTGCCATTCTCCCAAGGAAGATCGGATGAGCCGTTAGGAATCTCCAGCCTGCGCAGCATCCCAGAAAGCCGAAACGATGGGACTACTGCAACTACGACAGGGTCCTCTCCTCCTCCTGTTCCGCTGGAGGAAGGTATCTGCCGTTTCGTCGTCAAGCGGCGAAGTCAACCAAGTGAAAGTGTCACCAAAAAAGCGAAGTTTATTCGATGATCCGATTGGGGACTGATTTGGATTCGTGAACTCAGATACTTATTATACAGAACAAAAATCATCGAAAGCTTCACAAACGACATGACTGTGGAATTGGAGGTGGCACAGAAATGCACACATAGATCATTCATCTACATGCTTGCAGCTTCTTCCAGCTATAAGCATCTTTTGCCACGAATATATATACATGTATATATATATATACATATGTATAGGGAGGTTTCCTGAAACAGGGGTACCCCGAAATCATCCATGTTTATAAGATTTACATTCTAAACTACCTATTTTTGGGTACCCCCATTTATGGAAACCCCCATATATCATGTGTCATTTCCTCCAATAACATACCTTGCTGCGTTCAAAGAGCGCAAAAACACTTCGTTGACCAACATCCCGCCGCTATCTTCAAATTCAACGAAGACACTCAACGGCCTATCAGAAGACTCCGAGGCATATAATAACAGGGGTTGGTAAATGTCCGGACGAAATGGTGATTTTAGTGCCATCACCTGCACAATTCTTGGAGACGACTCAATGATTAACCTAATTCTTTCAGGTGCTGTTGCGAAACTCGCTACTTTCTAAGTGATTCTTGAAGGTAAGTCAATGTTCAGTCGAGGGTCGCTTGGGACATTTTACGACATCTTATGACAGTTTATTGTGACGCTTTCTTATGACAAGTTATCACGTGTTCTTTCACAAATTACCGAGTTATCCCCACCAACTGGCATTCTATCTCAATCTGCCATTCTTTATGGCATTCTATCTATTTCTATTTGACATATTTTCTGACATCCTATCTGCCATTCTATATGTGGCGTGTGTTCGGGTCCATGCGTGCCCAGCTCCGGTAGAAAAAAAAGGGGGGCGTGCCGTGCCGGTGCCGAGCTGGCGGCGAAGGTGAGATTCGTTGCACCTTTGTGTTAAAATCTCGAGACCCGAGACCGTGGCAGGTGCGGAGAAAAAGACAAAAAAAAGACAGGAAGAATGACTGGTAGTTTCTAAGTAGCTCTATTGATTTACACTAAGTAAGTGAGTGACTGGTTTCTAAGTGAGTTCTTGTAGCCATTTCACCAGCCCTGAAGAATGATACGCCTGAAACACATCGTGACCACGCGTGACGTAGCGGCTGACGCAGTAACGACGTAGCCACGGCACATTGGCCTTGCCGCATGGGGTGCAGCTCGCAGCAACCGATCTGGGTGAACACCAAGCTGTGGAAAGATGATGCAGCCATCAAATGGAATGGCTGAACAGGGGATTTAGCATCAAACATGCTGGTTTTAATATATATATATATATATATATGTTTTGATGGGTTCATCAACGATACGGATTTTTCCTGCATCAAAATAGGGATGTGACATATGTGACAAAGTGCAATCTCCAGGAGTGCTTAGTACACTGGGGGCTCCGGGCATCTCAGGGGATTGATATCTTCAGATGCTGGTATGAAACCGAGAATCTAATCAGGATGGACACCACAATGAATGGGTGCCTGGAATTCACTCTCCAATCTATACAGTAATTCAGCCGGTTTTTTCGGCCGGTCGGGATATCGAGAAGGAGGCCTGTTCTAAAATGTCCAAGAAATGGATTGTTTGCCAGGAAAATTGGCCAAAAGATGGTTTGGTTGAAAGTAAGATCTACAGGAAACACCAGTAGACCCAAACCACCAGATATAATCAGTTGTAGTCATACTTGGACGTGCAGTTGAGGTGACTTTTATGGGTATAACCGGTATAACCATGGTATACCATGGTTATAAACCCCATAAGTATCCATAAGTTGGGATATAATCCCTTTAACTATAGTCATGTATCCACTTAATTGCAACTGGAACTGCACTTGAAACTAGCCATGTCCGTTTTGAGGCTTCCGTTCAGCAGTTCCCAGCTTGGTGACGGAGCAAAAGCTCGGGTTCGCTCGGGTCGAACGAATCAACACTATTGACAGTTGGCGCCGTGACAGCACAATTGTCTCAAGGATTTTAAGTCAATTGGCCTGAGAACAATCGCCAACCTGATGATGAGTGAAGGGTTCTTTGTTCCCTCATCACCAGGGGAAGGGAGGGGACCAAAAGTGGACGCCTAAACTGTGTGCAATGCTTCACAGGAGGGGATGTTGACTCCTAGAGACTTACCAGAAACTGATTGTTGCTTGCTCTCTCCATACTCGATACTCTCCTCCGTTGAACACGAAGAACTAGGGTTCTAGACAAAAACAATACATTGCTATAACTATATATGTCAATGTGTGGTTGTGTGGTTGTCTTGAGTGATTTACTATAGAGTTTTACCAAACATTTACATTCTGGGGTCCTATTTGGGTTCTGAAAATAAGTACCCCTAAAATAGATATAGATAGTTGTATCAGCATAATTCATGGTTAAATCAGCATTTGATTGCATGTCATTGCTGGAGAGCGTCAATCTTTGGTCCACGTTTGCCCAAGCTCAACGGGGCGCTTCGATAGGACTAGCAGCCCACGATGCGCTAAGTGTGGAAGGGGAGACCGAAGACCGGTACGACCAAACTGCTAAGGCAACCATGTCTGGTTTCCAAGGTATCTTCTCTGAATATGTCATACGTGAACATGAGATATCCAATACACCCAATCAGGCAAGGATCGATTCCATATCGGGTCTCTTCTTCAAAACGAACAATCTACGCCCAAGGTTTCTCCTTTCTCAAAGATGTGGCCCAACTATTAGTCGATTCCGGTTCGTTAGGATGAAAAATTCTGATCTACCTTATAGTCTATAATAGTTCACATCATAAATAGCTGGCGAGCTGAACATGTCTTCCACCAGAAAAGCGATTCATCTCCATATCACCCAAAAAAGTCTGCCGCGACTCTGGTTGTACCCACATTTTTTTCGGGTCATCCATCCATTGGAACCGAAGTGCGCCGTCGTCGACACCACTGCATATTGCGACCCCAGCAGTGACAGGAAACGACCAGGAAACTGTCTACGCCACAAATGAAAGAAACTGACATGTTTCGCATCGTTTCAGCATGTTTCATCATGTTTCACCCTAGACTTCCCTCACAAAACAATAAAGAATTGAAAAATGCACCGTTTCCTCCATGTCTTCCACCGCTGGGTCACCGAAATTGTCCCAGGCGTCACTGCAACACGAAGGGCCGTTCGCCCCACATCGGCGATGAACTGGGAGAGCTGACCTGGCGGCAAAGGATTCGGATGAGAATCAGGATTCTCAAATACCCTCTGGTTATTTAACATAGCTATTGAACATGGCCCATTCATAGTTGATTTCTCTATTAAAATGGTGATTTTCCATAGTTATGTTTGTTTACCAGAGGGTATCTCAAATGGATTCTTAAATGGCTTGATTGGTGTAAATAATTACAAGTCCGCTAGATCGATGTCTTTTTTTCCATGACTATATAATGGTTTTCAAACCCCCAAACCACAAGCTTTATGTTACCCTCTGGTAAACTAACATAACTTTGGAAAATCACCATTTTTAATATGGGTAAGTCCACTATTTCTATGGCCATATTCAATAGCAACTGTTAGTTTACCAGAGGGTAAATGATCTGGGTCCATGTTCCACCTATTTCCTCGGATTTTAGTCCCGGAAGACCAAAATTATCTAATGACAAGCATAAATTCATAAGTTAGAAATATTTGGTAACAACAATCATAGTAGTAATAATTTTAACAATAGCATTAAATTAATAGTGATATCTCAGATAATATAACCATCATACATATTCATAAATCAGAAATAATCATCATATTCATATAGTGATATATCAGATTAATATGTGATATTAATAGTTATATATTAAGAAACATCATATTCATAGTGATATATCAGATTCATATGTCGATTCCATCCCCGCCCTCCCTGGCACCAGCCTCGCTCTCCGGCACGGAGACCGCCTTTCGCATCGTCAGCAGCGGCAGCGCAGCCGGGTAGACGGGGGTGGGCAGCGTCAAAGCGGGCGCGGTGCTGTGGACCTGGGGCGCCGTTAGGCGCTGGGAGGACCATCCCAGAGATCAGTGGTGAATCACCCGGTTCAACGCTAAGTCCCCCACAAAAAAAGTGGGCTTATCATGGGTGATCCCATAGCCAGGTGATAAATATGGTACTGAACCGCGATTCGTGGGATGAGATCCTCCAAGAAACCATTGAAAAGTATAGCTATAGCAACCCAAAAAGATGTAGAAAAGGTTGACTTGATCAATCTTTATCTCTTTGAATTGACATGTCCCCCCTTTTTGTGAGGTTAGTTAAATCCCTTTTACCCTCTGGTAATTTAACATAACTATTGGAAATCACCATTTCTGATGGGTAAATCAACTATTTCTATGGCCATGTTCAAGTTCGCAAACTGTTAGTTTACCAGAGGGTAAATCATATGAGCCATGGTCAATACTCACTATATGGTTGATGGTCATCCCATCCATAATAAGGATCCTTATATATAATGGTTATTATAAATCCCATTAAATCACCATTGGATGACTAGCCCCGTTTTTAATGGTTATTAACCATGAGTATTGACCATAGCTCATATGAACCCCCTATGAAATCTCATGAAATTCCCGAGGCCCGTCTCTCTCTCTTGCTGCGGCACCGAAGCCGCAAAGGCCAAGCCCAGTGCTCCAGAAGTGGCCACCGTGGAGGGCTGCATGGAGGGCGAAGGCATCGTCATGGGCATCTTAGGTGACCACTCCTCCTTCAGCTTTGCCAGGCCATGGCCTACCTGGGAGCCGGAAGCCGTGGTTTTTTTTGGTTTTTTGGGGAAGTGGCCAGTGTTCCCATGTTTTTTGGGGAAAAAAAACAGCTCTGCTTTGTTTGATGGTTGTTAGAATCTAGGGATGGATGTTTTTTTTCCCTTTGGGTCAGCCCTGGTTTTTGTTGATGGATCCTCTCAGTAGGTGGATGGGGGAAAACGACCTGTGGACCTTCACCATGGAACATATAATCAAGACATTTCTCGGTGTTTCGACCATGCTTACCCTCTGGTAAACCTTTACAGAACTATGGAAAATCAGCATCTTTAATGGGAAAACTCACTATTTCTATGGCCATGTTCAAGTTCGCAAACTGTTAGTTTACCAGAGGGTAAATCATCTGGGTCCATGTTCCACCTATTTCCTCGGATTTCAGTCCCGGAAGACCAAAATTATCTAATGACAAGCATAAATTCATAAGTTAGAAATAATTGATAACAACAATAATAGTAATAGTAATAATAATAATAATTAATAACAATGGCATTAAATTAATAGTGATATCTCAGATAATATAACCATCAACTGCCTTCAAGCGCCTTGCATTTTTCTTCCATTCCAAGCCCAACGTTCCCATCGTTCCCAGGTGCAGCTCCCAGGACGGCGCCAAAGCCCAAGAGTAGCAGATCTCGAAAGCCGCCCCAGCCCTCCCCGGCTTCGGTGGAAAGGTCCATGCCAGCGGCCTCCTGGGGCAAGCCGGGGTCCACCAGTTGGTAAATGGTTCATGGTTTATAGCTACAAGGTGGTGCTCCCCCAGTTATAAGTTGGTTTATAAACCCCATTAACTATAGATATATCTACCATAAACCATAGTTATTGGAGTTATAAACCAACTTAGCTAACTATGGGGCACCACCTTGTATGGAATATAGGCCATAGCTATGGAATAATCTAGCATAATTTTTCACATGGCTATGGAATATAATGATTGGATGATTTGACATCATTTTTCACATAGCTATGGAAGCCCATGGACTTATAGTTGATTTACCTACTGTGGTTCACCTGCACCAGCTGGTAACTAGTGGGATCCCTATGAAACGTTGTAAACAATTGGACTTTTTTCGGGAGAAATCATCTACCAACTGGCGATTTGGATTTCGTATCCTGTGGATGGAAATCCATGGTCATGGGGGGTGGGCCATTTCCCAACTTTGTGGGGGCCCCACCTGGATGATTTACCTGTTGAAAATGGTCATGTTCCATGGCTGTGGATTGAATGAAGATCAAATTACCAGAGGAAAAAGTGAGAAATATGATGATATACCAGAGATGTTGATTGTTCACGATCTTTGGGGTGGGTAGGAGTTGAAGGGGCTCATAATATGCTGCAACCCGATTGGTGGTCAGTAGGAGACACTTCATTGTGTGTGAAGTCAGAGGTATGAACGACAAGAATCCCTTCACAAATGCCATCGGCTTTGCCATGAGAATAGCCAACATCGGTTAGTCCCAGCCCCAACATAGATGGGTATGGATCAATACCTATAGATACAGTTTATTAGGGGATGAACATCCATTTACCAGCTATTTTGATGTGAACTACAGGGGTACAAGGTTTTGACACACTGCCAGATGTTTAGTAAGCCTTCAATCAACTCAGTGGCGGCCAAGGTCACCAAGGCCTTGGATTTTTTGGTTGAAGTCCAGGGCCCGCCCCAATTTCCGTCCTGCATGGCTCGCTTAACCTTTGCGGCCTGAAGATCCTCCTGGGGCGGAGAGGCTGAGAAGTGGTGCTAGAACCGCTACAAATCCCAGCAGACGTACCTCAAAGAGAAACCATGGCAGGATTTGGGTATGTCTTTGTGAGGTATGATCATGGCAGGTATATTTCTATATCATCTATGAACCATCGAAAACACCGGCTCGGTATACCTTCCAGAGATGAGGAGATGGGAAAGACCAGGTGATCAGCATGCCATCCAGAAATTTATCCGAAATCTCCATCCCCATCAACTTTTGTAAAACATACATCTGGGTAAATTATAATATTTCACTAACCTGAATCTTGCGGCCATTTGGGGATGATTTCCCTTATTAACTATGATTCCAGTGAGGTCGCAGTGAGGTCGTTATAATTTACCCAGATATGTAACCCCATTCACATACCCTTTATGGGACTCGTCTTGGTGCTTCAAATCCCCCAATACCCTGGAATTTCATGGGTTTTTCATCCCATTTAAGTCCACATGTTGTGGAGGGTTGTCCAACAAAGGGTATTTTTCATGCAGTTACCCTCTGGTAAACTAACATAGCTATGGAAAATCACCATTTTTATATAATGGGAAAATCCACTATAAATCACCATTTTCAATAGCTACGTTAAATTACCAGAGGGTAAATCCTATTTTGTCATTGCTGATTCTATCCTCATTGTTTCAAGAAATGCCACTTGAGCCCGAGGTGTTGTTTGTTGGATTCCAACCTGTGAACGACACTGTTTACTCAATATCCAATGTTTGTCGGTTATATCAGCTGCCCTCCAGTATACCAACGTGGATATGGAAAATCCACGCTATCTCGCTCAGACAATTATCAGAAAACTCAAGGTGGATTGCCATATCTTTGTCAGGTTAGTGGAGGGTCAACTAACCTAGAATCCAACCGCATTCCAATCTGATTTCAATATCCAAGTAAATTCCATTACCCTCTGGTAAACTAACATAACTATGGAAAATCACAATTTTTAGTGGGAAAATCCACTATAAATCACCATTTTCAATAGCTATTTTGACATAACCAGAGGGTAAAACCTCCAGATTCATCCATTTTCCAGTATCTCCGTATCCCAGTCTCCCCATAGAACCAAGTCATATCACTATGAACATCTATGAACCCATGAAAATTTCGGTGACCTCATACCGCCGGACACGTCTCCTCCAGGGTCTTCAGCTGCTCCGCCGCCTCAGAGAGCCGCAACTTCTCCTCTTTGATGCGACCCTCCAGCGCTTCCAGCTGCACCTCCAAGCCGGAAGTTTTTCCAAAACCGCTACACCATGAAGGTACCCTCTGGTAATTTGTTACATAGCTATTGAAAATGGCCATTTATAGTGGATTTTCCCATTAAAACTGGTGATTTTCCATAGTTATGTTAAATTACCAGAGGGTACACCATGAAGGTAGGAAAAGAAACATCCGGAAACATGGTGGGAAGTTCCGCAAAATTGTCTGGAGTCCGAAGAAAAAAGGATTGGTGGATTGGTTTTGTTGGGAAAATCTTCACCGGAAACCATGGATTTTTTCAGACATTTCATGTGGAGGCGTCCTGTAAGATTTTCCTTAAAACCAATCCATTGATGGGAGGTTTTTATCCCAAAAAATGCCATTCAAATATCCATAAATATCCATGACAATCATACATGACATGGTTTGAAAATGGCACAGGTTTGAACTCAATCATCTACCAGGCCATCTACGGCCGGGCCTCTTCTTCCGTCTCCACTTGCTTCACCGCGCTCGCCTGCGTATCTTTTCAAAGCGACTGGGTCAACCCATGTCAAGATAAATGGAGAAGTAAAATATGAAATACTTAGTAAGTTGGAAAAGTCAATTAATATGAACATATGAATATATATATATATAATATATATATATGAATATGATATGGAAAAAGTCAATGAATTAGTACATTTCCCATCATAAAATTCAGTTGATTCAGTTGCAAATCCAACCTTTTCTGCATCCTTTTGGATGCCACCCAGCAACACGAAAAAAATATCTAAAAGTTGAACACGAATGGTAGGCCATGAGGGGTTCACATCATCCATGGCATTCCGAGAAACTTGTTCTTATCCAAGTTCATCATCCCTTTATCGTTACCCTCTGGTGAACTAACATAGCTATTGAAAATGGCCATAGAAATAGTGGATTTTCCCATTAAAAATTGTGATTTTCCATAGCTATGTTAGTTTACCAGAGGGTATGAAACATGGTTTGCGTTATTTGGTCGCTCCATGGTGTTGCATAGCATGGCCTTCACTGCGCTTTGAAGGCCTGGCCTTCAAAGATGGGGAAGGTGGTTTCCTTTTTATGGAACACGCAACATCTTCGACAAACATCCGCATAGACCCCAAAAACAACATCCGCACCCTCACCATACAACATCCGTACCCTCTGGTAAACTAACATAGCTGCAGAAAATACCCCATTTATAGTGGATTGACCCATTAAACATGGTGATTTTCTATAGTTATGTTAGTTTACCAGAGGGTATCTTGTAATTAGGTGGATACTTGGAGGATCATCCCACGGATCGCTAAAATGTCTGTGGTTTTCCTAACAGCGATCCGTCCCCATTTCGTCGTTTACCCTCTGGTTGTGTCAAAATAGCTATTGAAAATTGCCATTTATAGTGAGTTTTCCCATTAAAAATGGTGATTTTCCATAGTTTTTTGTAGGTTTAGCAGAGGGTATCCCGTCTATAAATAGATGGTTTACCTATGGTTATGAAGTTATGACACGAGTTGTGGGATGATCCTCCACACACCGGAGGCGAATGGAACCATTACTATCCAAAAAAAATATCCCGAATATCCACCGTAAAAACCATATAAAACATGACAAAACCAGGTGAAACCAGGTTAAACTACCATTAAACCAATAAAACTACCTGGTTTGTACATTAAAACTACCATTAAACCAGGTGAGTACTATAATTAGTACATTAAAACCAGGTTAAACCATTCAATCTCCATGCATAGTATGCCACCAGTTGCTCCAGCAACCCCGTTGTACCTCAACCTTCGCAGCGTCGCCTGCGGTCTGGTCATTCGCTGCCTGACGAGTGGTTTCAGAAGTGCTGTGGACTGGGTTGGTATGAATAAATACCATGTGGTATATATATATACATATATACATATATATATACATATACATATATACATATACATATATACATATATATACATATACATATATATATATATACAATATATGTTCATATACATATACAAGATACAGACTAGTTTCAAATCAATACAACGTATTATAATATATCCACATACTGCGTCACATACTCGTGTAAATGTCGTGTTTGAATCTGGGATTTGCAACACCCAATGGACGGTTTTCACCAAGTTCACCCGATAATCGCGTGACCCGCAACGTGTCGCAACGTCTAAATGATCCTGGTTGATGGGATTCCCCGATTGTGAATGATTGTGATACAATAAACCCCAATAGCATTCATTATTCTCTGGTAAACGTTTGCATAACTATGGAAAATCATCATCATTTTTCATGGGTAAATCAACTCCTATTTCTATAAATGGGCCATTTTCCATTGCTTTTTGTTTACCAGAGGCTAATTTGAGTAGTATACCCTCTGGTAAACTAACATAGCTATGGAAAATCACCATTTTTAATGGGACAACTCACTATAAATGGCCATTTTCAATAGCTACGTTAAATTACCAGAGGGTAGTCCACGCAATGGTGGTTCCAGGCTTCTAGATGCGTAAAAATCAACTAATACCCCAGTTGAAACATCCAAAAACTCGCTTTGCATGGAAGCGAGTTTAGCAACCTGTTCAATTACCAGAGGGCAATCATCCATTATTGCTGGAAGAAAAAAAAACATTAAATCCCGATAAATCTTACTATTTGCCATTAAATCTCATTATAACTAAATTATATGAGTGCAATTCCATATGGTCATCATTAATGGTCCTTGTATTTAAATTCCATTAAATCCCATGGAAAATCCCATAAAATAACCCATTTTATCTCACGAAAATCCCTGGAGAATCATAGTCCACAACCCAATCCTAGTCCATAGATCCGCCTGAAGTGCATTGGCATCAGCCTCCCTTACGCGAACATCCGCCTGGGAGGTCAAGAAGTTGTTTGGAATACTACATGATATTATGTATAGATAATGTAGAATAATATATATATAGGTAGATAGATAGATAGATAGATAGAGATAGAGATAGAGATATAGATAGAGATAGAGATAGAGATAGAGATAGAGATAGATGGATATATATATATATAATATATATATATATATAGATAGCTATATTCTCTAGATTTTGTAACCATGCCAATATAGTTGATTCTGCTCATTTGTGGCTTGTTCACTGGGAGACCAGGGGTGGGACATTGATGATGAACCTATCCAGTCATGCCTCTGGGCAACTCCGTTGATACTATCGACATTGATGATGCACCTATCCTTATTTCACTAGACATGATGATGGCCATCATTTTTGTTGGGCCACTATGTCGCACTATCATCATTGCGGCTGAGTCGCAGGGGCTGACACCTGATGAACATATCCCGATTGCGCATCAAAGTCTTTCATCACCAGCTGTTGCTGCACTCCCTGGTAGTTCAGGGGCGCGTGCGCCGGCGCGTGGCCTAGGTCTAGCCAGACCCAAAGGCGTTTTGTATAACCAGACTATACCCAGGTGTTAAGTGTCATATCTAATCCTATATATCTATATCTAACGTTGACATATCTTACAGAGGCTATAGACCACTAATGTTATATCTAATGTTGTTAATCAGTGGACATATGTTAACTAAGGCTATAAACCACTTGTCTGAGCAGACTGCATTCTTTTACAAAGCTGAAAACTTCGCCTTTTCTGGCGGTTCCTCTTCACCAAAGTGAAGAGAACAACGAACCAATTCAACTTTTTCCAAAACTTATTCCAAGTTCTGGCCTGGGGCTTTTCATCGAGAAAGATGTGGGTTTCACCCCGTTAATTGTTTCCCGTTTGGAAATTGGACACCTTGAAATGCTGGTGGAGTTTCCCACCTCGCCCAGAATCAGGCCACGTCAGGGATGGATTGGAACTTGGAACCACCAACCCCCAAAAAAATATTGGTAAAAATGGATCATCAATAGTTGGATATAGTGATTCATGGATCAATGATCAATAATTATATAGTTGGATATTATCTTGGGGATTCATGGCTTTGTCACATCAATAGTTGGATGTAGGTGGGGATTCAGAAGCTTTTTGTCGCGACTGAAACTTGGGCATCACAGTTTTTGTTCGCCGAAAAACAGGCATTCTGATGATCTCCACGTTGGTATTGGTACCCTCTGGTTATGTCAAAATAGCTATTGAAAATGGCCATAGAAATAGTGGATTTACCCGTTAAAAATTGTGATTTTCCATAGTTTTTTGTATGTTTACTAGAGGGTAACAGCTGATTTTTTCGTGGTTTTCCAGTTGCAAGATATGGCTATGGGTCAAAGCCGTGTACCTTCGTGAACCCCAACATCGCTAGGATCTATGGATCTTCATCGAAAAAGTGCCACAAATTTGGGCTACCCTCTGGTAAACATACAAAAAACTATGGAAAATCACCATTTGCAATGGGTAAATCCACTATTTCTATGGCCATTTTCAATAGCTATGTTAAATTACCAGAGGGTAGATCCCCATATTCAGGTATCAAACCAGTATGACAAGGGGGCCATCATGACGGGGGCTTATACCACAGGTGTCTCAGGCAGTCCCAGTGGCTGATTCGTTGTTCCATGGGTGCTGCTACCCCACCAGGGCTGGTGGCGTAGGCATTGGACAACGTGGAGGGATCCGCATTCACACCCTGAATTCCGCAGTTCATGAAGAAGGCAACCTGGGCCAAGTGCACCAGAGAAACGTAGCACTGGAACATCACCCATTGATGATTTTACGTTGAAAATTGGGATGTCTCATTGCCCTCGCAGGTTGGATTGTTGCTGGAGAAAAAAATCGCTTCAGCAATATTGAGCCCCTACTTGTCTAGCACCTTGATACAAGTGAAAAATCCTGTAAACATACGCACATGGATTTTTAGCTGAAAACTGTGAATCTGTGTTTGATACGAAACAGCAAGTTTGAGGCTCCGTCGATACTTGTATGCCGCGATTTCTGAATTCATGAGCCAAAACCACCAACCATCACCCACCTCCCAGGTCATGCAGACCGTCATCATGTCTAGCCTTCATCCCTCGCCCTTCATTCTTTTCCATTCTTTTCCCACTTTGCACAGCTTTTCCCAAGTAATTAAGAATCAACCCCAACCAAGCCGGCTTCATCTTGGAGGTCCCAGGATTCCCAGGATCCCAGTGAGATTCCCCCAAGTCGTGCCATTGCATTGGGACCATGGCACCGCACCAGCCACACTGGCCGTCTTGAACTGGTCCGCGAAGTCAGCGAATTGCTCGGAGAGGGAGGTGTCCTGGAAACGCGAAAAACCCGCGTGAGAGCCGGGTGGGCCGACCAAAGCCCATTCGCCTCTAACTTTGACGTCATTTTTCACATGGGAATGGGTCAAAACCATGTAGCCCTGTAGTTCACATCAAAATAGCTGGTAAATAGCTGTTCATCCCACTAAAATTGATAGTAATAGGTTTTGACATCATTTTTCACATAGCTCTAGAATATCGCTCCCTTTGCTTCAAAAAGTTGGTTTAGCTATTCTGAATGGCTGCGAAATGCTGCACCAGGCAGGGTAACTATTGGAATTCCTATGAAACAGTGTGTTTTGAATGGGGATCACAGGAGAAACCACCTAGCAGGGTCAAATCCCACCTCCAAACCATGAATCCCCCTGGAAAGTAGTTCGATGATTTTCCCAGCCACGTTTATCGGAGGAAAAAACGTAGGGAAACTGCACGCTACACGCTGTTTTGCCACCATTTTTTTTGATGCAGAGCCAAATGATAGGTAGAGTCAGTGCATTTTAACTGTTGGCTGCACACTCGTGCTTTGAGCAAGCGGGCTGATTACTGGAGCTAAATCATGTCTACTATTTTGTTAGTTGACTTGCATGTCCGACATGTCCCTATTAATAGGGACAATTTGAAAACCATTTCCCTACTATGCGGTATCATGCCCAATAAGTTTGGTAGTAATAAGTCCCAACAAATCAACCAATCAACCATCAGCATGTGTAAATGATGTGTAGTTCCATGTTATAACCACTAATATCACCAATCCAAGGTCTTTTTCACATGGTGAATCTGATAAAACCTGTAGTCAAAAGCTGGAAACTGTAACCCATCACACTAGTTCGTATCTAATGAGTCGTTCCCAGGTATGGCATCACACCATCAGCTTATCAACTATGTCCTCATGTGTAAATGATGTGTAGTTCCATGTTATAACCACTAATATCACCAATCAACCAAGGTCTTTTTCACATGGTGAATCTGATAAAACCTGTCGAAAAAAAAAAAGCTGGAAACTGTTTTTTAACCATTGACATCACAAAAGATGGATGTTGTACTAGTTACTAGTTCGTATCTAATGAGTCGTTCCCAGGTATGGCATCTTAAACACCCGAATTTTTCAACCCATGGTTTGGTAACGTCCACAGGTCCTGGGACACCGATGGGGATGTTTTTTCATATGGGACATGGGAATCATGAACATGGTGAATCTCACAAAACCCCAAAAAAACGAACAAATTTCGAGAGAGATGTTGATGGTATTTTTCTTACTGGTGCTTAGTAGGGAATGGATGGGAATGGGATTATTATGAATAGTTAATATATGGATGAAGATGGATCATTCCCTCATTCCCATGCGACTATATGATTCTATATGATTCAATATGATTCATATACGTAGTTTTCATGAATCGAGTACTTCAGTACTAATCATTACGAATGAGGTTTATTAGGATTATTATTGATAGTTAGCCAGTGGATCATTCCCAAAAACTCCCTACGTTTAGCACCAGTAAGTTTTGGATTTCTGGGCGAAACACCAACCTCAAAGGTGTCGGATTTCGATGGTACCATCCGCAGCCGACCTTGGCCGCCTGCAACTTGAGGCGATAGGGGGAGCCCACGAAGGTCGGACAGGTGGCCGCCAAGGTCAGCACCGCCACCACCTGCGGACGCGTGGCTGGTGGTCTCAGCTGGTGGAAGGCTGGTGAAAAACCAAGAAACATGGTGATTTTTCATGAAAAACATGTGATGTCATGGGATTTAATGGAACTTAACACTCAACAATTGGGATACTGGGAATATTATTGTTGTTGTTGTATTATGATTATTAATATTATATATATATATACATATATGATCTGAATAAGAATTGGATGATAATATTTTTTGGCTTCAATGCTGGTGGTCGTTTGGTATTGGTGATGGGAAATGTTGGATGGTAATAAGGATATGGGAGTATTATTGATATAAAATTGTGGTTTATAATATGGTGTCAACAAGTAAAATTGGGGGAATGTCACTGATAAATGATGACAAATGATGGTTAAATGATGTTGATTTATGTTGATAAATTCTACAGCCTGGCTTTGAATATCCCTTGCATTGTATTAGCTACAGTAGCTCTGTTCTAGATACGGACAAAGGAAGGTTCAACAGTTCAGCCATTTGGAGGAAACTCATCAACTAGCCATTTGGTGGGCTTTGATGAGGGGTGAGACTGATTGGACCCAGATTTTGGTCAGCAAAGTGTCTTCGCTAGCCAAAGATCTTGAAAGATATCAGATATCCCAAGTTTGAAGTAAGCATTTCCCAAAAAAAATGACTCATACCCTGCAAAATTAGAACCGTGTTCTTTGCTGAAAAACATTGGCGGCACGTGTGTCGTATGTTTAATCCATTGGCTTCCAACCCACTCAAAGTCTCCGACTGAAATTGATTGTTACCCGGCCTGGTAAACATACAAAAAACTATGGAAAATCACCATTTTTTATGGGGAAATCAACTATTTCTATGGCAATGTTCAAGTTCGCAAACTGTTTGTTTACCAGAGGGTAATGGCTTTCCATTGTATATCTGGTTGGTGGTTGAGCCACCCCTCTGAAAAATATTAGTCATAGTCAGTTGGGATGATGACATTCCCAGTATATGGAAAAATAAAAGCCATGTTCCAAACCACCATTTTGACTCCCATTTTGACCATCGCGTCACGTTGGTTCCGAACGTGACCCGTATTGGGTGGTTCATGTACCAATAGTGGTAACAATATGGGGTGGAAACAGCGGTGACCTACTAGCCAAAGGCAGATTGTCAATCGCGGCAGTCTGGCGTCTGAAAGTGTGGCCACCGTGACGCAACATCCAATCGTCGATCCATTGAAGCCGCTGTGGACACCACGGCACAGCAACAACCCCAGTGAACATTAGGATACATTAGGACCATCTGAGAAGCCGGCCTTTTGTAGTCAAAGGAGAGCTTTATTTGCATGTGCCTTAATGTTTCCTTCAAAACTTTCGTGAACCATCTGGCTCGTTGGCGGAAGCTGTAATTGTGGAGGCTAAGAAAAGGAAAATCAGCACCATCATACCATCGGTCTTTCTTAATGGGCCCGGGCATTCCTGTTGTGAGCATGAAGTCTATGTACAGTTGAAAGTGAGACACCCACTGAACTTCATGACAACTGGTTGAAACTGCGGCCCAAAACCAACTAGTGATATGTCTGACCAACTTTTCTCCATACCATCGCATTGCCGCAGGTGAAAGAAACAGCGTAGGCAGAGGCGCCCAGTGAATCCGGGGTTTCTCCTGCATCAGCACATGGGTTATCGGCATTTCACTTGGGGGAGCTTCCTCACGGGTCACTTCTTTGCTGATTGCCAGCTGAACCTGCTGCACAGTTCGGTTGAACCATGCAATGCCATCACATGCAGTGGTATGTCGTTGCCAAAGAGCCCAAAAATCCTGACTGCGCGACAGGTTCGCGCGGACTGCTTGTTTATCTGCTATGCCATTGTGACGAAAACACCAATCTGTATAAATGTCTCCAACATCATCAGTGCACTGGTGCGCCGCCACTCTTGCAACAAACAATGGGGAAACACGCTCACGGACTAATGTTTGAATCTCCAGCCATAAATCAGAGTGCGAACTATTAACCCGTACATCATGGCCAGATATGATGCGCTTGAGTTTCTTAATCACACTGTCACAATCAGACCAAAGAAACAATCTGTTGTCGGACCCCTGAGTAATACGTAGGGCCCTGAGCACAGCAAAAAGTTCAGCCCGGATTGCACTCTGCAGAATGCCTGGGAGGTGTCCTGAGTCCAGAATCCTACTATCCTGGCAGTCATACACACTGGTGCTTGAGGCTAAAACAACTGCGTACCCAGCAAACCGTTGGTTGCCAAATTGTTGGTTGAAACAACTTCCATCAGTGAAAATGTAGATGTCACCGTGAAAAGTGAAACTAGGCGTGGGAAGGGCCCGCAATCCAGCAAAATAACAGTTCCACTCAAACATCGTGGTGGGCTGCAATGACCAGCCAGCACATGTGAGTGCCTCAGGGAGTTCACTAATGCAGCGGCGCAGGGCTGGAGTGAGCCCATCACGCAGAGTCTCAAATCTGGGGCATTCCCAAAACCTATGATATCTGCTGTCACTACATTCGCAAAAAAGGCACTCATCAGAAGAGGCTTCCTGGCAATACATCTTCCCATCCTGGGTGAAATGGGTGCCATTCAGCACCTTGCGAAACAAGGCTTGGTCGGCCGCATCCAATGATTGAAGCCAGTGTTTAGTTGCAGTCACGTCACAGTTCTCCAAACCATCAAAACATCGGCGGTGAGCTGTGGAAGCTGCAACCACCCTGGGCCACTGCAGGTCGAGCCGATATTGAAGCTCCGCCATCGAAGTTTCAAAAAGGGAAAAGGTTCCATACTGATCCACAATCATACCTTGGTCATTGATGTGCCAGCCCAGGAACTGTAGCCTGGTACACAGGGTGTGGGTGATACTGTTCCTGGGGAAAGCATTGGAGCCTGCAACAATATCAGCCAAAACCTGTTCAACCCTCTCTCGACTTCCACAATCACGTGTGAGACGTATGGTTTGCTGTATGGCCCAGTTGTGCGGGTCCGTGGCAGATTTCTCAATTAGGCCCAACTGTACCATTGGATTTGCTCCCGCGGCATCAGCTCGGAGCCCACGCATTGCACCAGACCGCAGGGACTTGAACATCGTCAAACTGAGGGAAGTAGCAGGGATACCATGCAAAAACTTAGGCCAAGCAGCTACTCGAATTGCTCGCACCTTGCAAAGTAGTTACAGGCCGAAAGTCTCAGTTTTACCCACAAATGTTGAGCTCCCTGAATACGGGCAACCAGGGTGCTGTTAGTGTGCATCCTAGTGAATTGGACATGCGCGCCCAGGTTTCGCTCACAAGCAACCAAATCCAGTCCTTGCTCACGTATAAGCTGACGACCTTGAGCACAAACAGACCAGGTGTGAGTTTTGTTACGATCCAGTAGCAAGTCCATCGCCTGTGTGAAACGTTCAAGGCATTGCAAGGTAGGCCGAATGAGATCCGGGTTTGTCATCAAAACCTGCCAATCATCAACATACGAAAGGGGCTGGCACATAGGGAAAAAGTGAGACATCCATGCATGATAAACCATGTCAATGACCATCATTCCCACACATGAAAGAGCACAACCCTCTGGCAGTCCACAATTACTGTAAGCGGGGGGGCTGAGGGCCCCATTGATTTGAAACCGCCGTGGCATGATGGTCAGGGCTCCTGCCCATGCACGCAGCACATGAAATGGGATGCCAACCAATGCACAACACTCAAAAACCACAAGGCGTGGTAAAAAGTTGAACGCTCTTTGAATGTCAGCTATGATGCCACTCAATTGGATCTCCTGTTCGTATGCCTGCTCTATGGACCAAAGCAGCTGGGACCAGACCTGACCTGCAAATCTCTTCGGTCTGCTGCCAAAGAGCCCGGTGGGCAGGTGCACATCTAAACGCTGGATGATGTGTCTGGCTTGGAATGTACCCCAGCAACGGTACAAGAGCCCAAGCACAGTAATGGGGCGAAAATCTAACGCTCGTTGTGGCTCCGGTTTCTTGGCAATACAGGCAACTCTCCCTGAAACTAATTGTGACGGCCAAAGGCCCGTCTCTTCCGCATGTGTAAAGATGTCTACAAAATTGCACAGGGCCGCTGGTGGCATGGCCCGCAAGTCTGCCAGGGAAACACCATCCAGGCCACTGGCTGTGGCCGCCTTTTTGTGGGAAAGGCAGTGGCTCAATGCTTCCATAGTCATCTGCGGCATCGAAAACTGCACTCTGGGTAAGTGCTGTCTTGCAAACTCAAGAATCAACGTCCACCTCTGGGGCGGGACATGTGTATGGCGTTCCCACATTTCTTTCCATGCCGACAGGAAAGTGTGAAACAGGTCTTCATCCGTGCCAATCTGTTGGGTCTGCGTAACTGTGCCACCAACTTCAACCCCAGCAAGGGACTCAACCCACACACAATCATGTTCAGCATGGATGACAGGCAATCGTGCTGCATTACATACCACCGGCTGCAGGGGGTCAAATTGCATTGGACGATCAAGGACAATAGCCATTTCCTCAGGACGCACCTCAAGCACCCTGGCAGGTTTGGGTTGTAACAGAACATGAACTCCATGGTCTGAGTGTGTTTTCAAATCATGGAAAATGGCGTTTGGGTTGCTGTCACGTTTCAGTCTGGCATAGAGCCGGGACGACTTTTGCAGTTCAAGTTCAAACTGTCGTAACGCAAGCAACATGGACTCATAGATGCTCGTGGCAATCCCCCACGCTGGTGGAATGAGTGGCACTTGTGCTGGTGCTCCATGCGTGTGTGTAGTGGCATGAGTCCACCATTGGGAAAACGTTGGGTTGAACCCTCTAGCCCTTACGATTGCCCCGCAGACTAAGCAGGCATGATTGGAAACTGCATCATTGCACTTGACATACCTACAGTATGCTTGGAGTCTTCGCGCCTGGCGCAACCACTGGGTGTGCCTGAACGAGGAGCAGACAAATTGTGGTTGTATGTCACCCTTTCTGGCAAGGCGAGGTGCTGGCGTTTTACCAGCCACTACAGGTGAGGTAGTCATTGTCTTCGCCCTACCCCTGGCCTTTTTTGGGACAGGAAATGGCACCGCTCGGGCCGCATTTGACTCAATATGTTGCCAGAGAGCTACATACCGCTGTTCACATGTTCCAGGCGTGGATCGCCAGAACTGCTCATCAACCTCCCAGGTCACTGGCCACGGAAACTGAACAGGTGAAAACCAAATTTGTTTGGGAACAGAGGCTTTCATGGGGTGAAACACACCAAGAAGTACGGCATGGTCAGGAAACACATCCTGTTGAACTTCGACTGAATGCAGCAGCTGCTGGAGTTCAGGGGAAATGTAAAGATAATCCTTACGTGTGACCCCTTTACAAGTGGGCTGAATAGGGATCCCCCAGAAACGATTGGCTACATCTTGTATGTCCAAAAAACCTGCCGCTTCAAGTTGTGAGAAAACTGGAAGCTCATACTGTGACATATTCCAGTCGCCGGCAACGTACCTCGGACCTTTGGTGAGACAGCAAACATGATTGGCCACCTCCTGAAGGAGTCTCTCATTGTTGATCCTATGCTGTGGGTACGTACCACTTTCTGGTTCTCCATAGACCACTCCCCCTGTGACCCAAGTGTCCTGTATGAGTGACGTGGTGACCAAGGCTCGTGAAGAACCAAGGACATCATCTGGCAAATGAGTGGGCACGGCTCGTGTAGGGTGTTTAGAAAGCACGGCAACACCTCTCCACGAAGCATGGAAGGTCCTGTCATTCTGTGCAGGGACTGGGTGCCCTCCAATCATGTACTTGTAGGGTCCTCTAGCAAAATGCATACTGGCCCGGAACTGACTCATGGCATTTTCACTCAAATGGGTTTCGGAAACAGCCCAAACATCCCCTTGGGCAAATTGTGAAACAAGGTAAGGTGCTTTGCCAGGAAGACCTGACGGGTTGAAAGCGCCTAAGACAAAACTTGATTCAGGTCTGGGGCCAGGGTTAGCCGCTTCACCAATGCGACAGAGGAGTGCAAAGGCGGCAACATAAGGCCACAAACCAGATCTACATCTTACCGATGTAACACGGCACACAGCCGCTCCCCAACAAAAACCCCCAAACATAAGGCCCAGGACTCCATAATTGCCCGCCTTGCACTTCAGGACATCGACCAGGACATTGGACATTGACGTCCTCCACGTCCTCTACGTCCTCTACGTCCTTGACGTCCCGTCCTCTATGTCCTTGACGTCCGCTACGTCCTTGACGTCCTCTACGTCCTTGACGTCTCCTTCTCCATGCTCCGTCTTCGACATCCCGTCCTCTACGTCCTCTACGTCCTTCCCGTCCCGTCCTCTATGTCCTTGACGTCCGCTACGTCCTTCACGTCCTCTACGTCCTTGACGTCTCCTCCTCCCATGCTCCGTCTTCGACATCCCGTCCTCCACGTCCTCCACGTCCTCCGCGTCCTCTACGTCCTCTACGTCCTTGACGTCCTCTACGTCCTTGACGTCCTTGACGTCCCGTCCTCTATGTCCTTGACGTCCGCTACGTCCTTGACGTCCTCTACGTCCTTGACGTCCCGTCCTCTATGTCCTTGGCGTCCGCTACGTCCTCTACGGACTCTTTGTCCTCTGCGTCCTTCACGTCCCGTCCGTGCTGTGTGTACTCTAAGTCCTTGCTATCTGCTCCTCTACGTTATGTCTCTCCCGTCCTGTCTCTTCTACGTCCTGTGGGTGCTTCGCGTCCTTGACGTGCCGTCCTCTACGTCCTCCATGTCCCCTGCGTTCTCTGTATATGTCATCCAGCTCCTCCACATCTTTGCGGCTACATCCTTTACTTCACATGACTCTGGCCATCCGTTCCGCCGCTCTGCTTTGTTTATCAATGGGACAGCAGCGCCACTGCAGGGGTGCTGCTCGGCAATGCCCGTGCCGCAACACAAATGCAGGAGACTTATGGTCAGTAGTGGTCCTGCCATGGCATACATGACATCCTCTTCCTCCTTTACCATGATGTTCCCAAGAAATTTATTCCCATTGACCTCAAGCCATACCAGACAATATCGTTACATGGGCCCCTGCCAACCTGTCACAATATTTACAAAATTTCACATTTCCATTGAATCTACCCTTCAGATCGTTTTCCAGCAGAGAAACGTCTCGACCATTTTCTCGGCACTGCCTTTTAGATCTTGCCGAACCATGTCGGACAACATGGTCGTTGAGCAGGCGTGGGCCTTGGTGGAAAACCACTTTGACCTCCAAGAACTTTTCGGAGAGGTCGGAAGGCTCTTCTTGGAAGAGCAAGCTGCCAAGAAGTGTTTGCACACGATGGCGATTTCTATGTCTGTTTTAGCTGGCCTAGCCCCATTAGCGAACGGAGCGCAGGTGAGAATATGGACAGAACCAACGCCATTGGTCCTAGCCACAGTTCTCATCAACCCTCCGCAGAGCCGAAAAAGTCAAACCACCAGCTTGCTCCGGGAACTTGGCACGGTGATCGACCAGACTTGTCATGAGCGGGAGCGGGCACGCGTGCTTCAGCGTCATCCTGCCGCAGAAGAAGATATTCGGACCGAGACCCTTCCGTCGAATGTCTTAGAAGGCTTCACGCCAGAGGCGAGCGGGCATCTCACGCAATCCTTAATTGATGCAGATACATAACTATACATATATGAACCCGCAGATTTCCAAATAATGTTCCCGAAATAACAATAAACAATCCACAATTTCACCATAAATAGATGGTATAAACCATTCCCAAATGAATGGTTTATTTTCCTTTATCCCACATTACTCCCAAACCTCATGTGTTGTACACTTTCGGAAATACAGATCCTTCTCACACGCTACATGCATTCTTCCCACATTGCACTACATCATTGGTGCATGGTCTTGGGCACACATTCCTCGCGGACATCTCCCCTGGACAGCAGCATCTGCCTCCCTGACAGGCTTTTTTCGAAGCAGTCAGTGGTGATTACTCTGTGAAGAAAAAGAGTGGCCGAGTTTGGGGACCTGGTGGATACGGCCGCTTGGCAAACGTGGATGAGGTTTACCCCAGTTTCCTTGCATTCGGCCTACTGACTGGGAATGATGCCAACAAGTCCTCGCATGGAAAATCTCCTGCTGGTATCAATTCAGCCACAAGCCTTTTGAATCGGTTTTTCCAGACCGGAGGAAGTAGCAGATTGACACGCACGGCTGGAGCCTACGGAGGCGCTGCTGCGTGCAGTGTGTCTTTCGCATTGGTCGGAAATGCTCATCCAACTACTGCTTTAGCAATGCTTGCCGGCACAAGTGGCTGCCACGTTGCAGCCGCGCATGAGCGCATTCTTTTCTACACTTGCCCCAGAATCCAACCACATTCACCTGTGCCTGATGCTGTCCGCGTCAGCGGGCCGCGCTACATCTGGACCGACATGCCAGAGGAGCTTGCGGAATTGGCAGGCTTGACAGAATTGCTCCGGGATCCAGAACGGGCGGTGGCAGCAGTGCGACCGGACTATGACCGCCCGATGCTTCAAGGCGGGGACCGGGAAGCATACACATTTTCTCTGCGACCTGACCAAGCCCATCTCACAGAATGCTTGGCATTGAGTGATGTATATATATATATATCTATCTATCTATCGATCTACCTACCTACCTACCTATCTATCTATCTATCTGTCTATCTATCTATCTATCTTTCTATCTATCTATCTATCTCTCTCTCTCTCTCGATATATGTATCTATATATATATACTATATATATATATATTATAAGTGTATATATATATATAGTATTTAAACTTGACATAAAAACGAGATCTTTATTTTACATTTTACTGTATCTATGCTAAACAATTATTATTTCTATGTATATATATATACACAATATTTCTACCTTAAATAAATCTTTACTTGTAGATATAGATATAATATATATATATTTATATATAATATAATTTTCAAGTATGTACTATTTGCAAATCTTTACAGGTGCGTGCAAGATGAAGTGTGAGATGAAAAGCCCGACATAACAATCCGGCCGACCGTGCGAACGACTGGGATACCTTCTTTAAGCTTTATAGACTGCTGTGTGACTTGCTCTTGCTGCACCCAACATCAATCTGAGAGATGACCGGCACGAAGCTGCGGAGGGAGAACCCCACGTAGACCTGGTGGAGTGTAGGGAGCCCATCGGGCAAACCTTACTCGCGACCTGCGGACTCAGCACGGCCAACATGATCCACGCATGGATGTATAATAAGCAAGAGGCAGCAATTCTCAGAAGACATGCGCGTGATGTCTTTGCCACGATAAGACCACTCTACTTGAGGTTTTTGCGCAACCATGACATTACCCATAATATCATATGAACTTTGATGCAGACACACACACACACGCGCACATGTGCTGAAGCATTTTAGCCATCCAAGCGGGGATGTGGATACAACTTCACCAAAAACGCACAGGTCACCAAACACGTTTCGGCTCCGCACTCAGGCTGAACATGGAACGATGTTGTGAATAACACAGGAGCAAAAATCATCTTTTCAAAAGCTGCTTCAAAGACTTCTGCCAAAACTCAAGATGATATGTGTGATGTGTTTTTTCCTATGTATGTATAAGAGACAGCTAGTGTAGTCAACTGGCGCAAAACGAATGTTGCCACCTTCCCCTCGTGAAGTGAGGAAGATTTTGCAAAATGCCGACCCTGCAGCCCAGATTCCAGAACAACTCCTTGGAAGTCTCGCAGACGCAATTGCTGCCCCCGGCCGAATAGAAATCACGCATACCACTGCATGTTTATCTTGCGGCAAGGCTATGGCCAAATACACCGCAGTACCGTGCCATGTGCTCACATGTAGTGGCTTGGCAGAGGCTACACATGCTGCCATGGTGTGCAGTCGCCGCAAGTGTCCCATGCGAAACAAATATGTTTGGTCTAACTTTGTAGCTCATGAAAAAGGCCGTCATACTTGGAGTGCTGCCACGGCCCGGCAAGATGTAGCTATGTTGACGACCAGGTTTGGGGTCACTTGGGAATGGCACGCTCAATTTACCAGACGCATAGTACATCAGCATGCTTCTTTCCTTGGCGAGTGCCGGGCACACAACTTTGCCAATCATGGGGTTCAACATGGTCACGAAAAGATTGCCAATGCGTGGATGAAGCTGCAGCTATTGAAGAGATGGCCAGATATTAGTGATCAGCCATTCCCTCTCAGTGACCCTTTCGCAGCAATTTTGCACCAACATTTGGCAAAGTACAATGCCCTCGTCTCTGACCTCTTGCTCAGATCTGCTGGAACACCCCTTGTTGCAATCATTGACGGTAACCAAAAGATGACAAGACGAACCTGCTGCGAGCAGATGGCAGACCTCCGCTCCATCGCTGGTGGTGATCTTTTGTATGTTCAAGAATGTGACGCTTACATGTTCAATAGTTAACTTTTTCAAACTTTTTCCAACTTACTACAGGAAACTTATAATGCTCTTTCTAGCATCGTGGTCATCCTGTGAATACATAGCCTCAAAAAGAGGCCACCTTCCTGTACATAAAGTCTCAGCATGCTTGAGAATCTCCGTTCAGAGGGTAGGCTGCCACGTTCATGAGCCCCGGCAAGAAGGTCAAAAGAGTCAAGCCGAGCTGGAGATTGACCTAGCCTTTCACGAACTCAGCAACTAACGAGGCCAAAAGAGCCATACGAAGCATGGCATTCACCTACCGCCAACCCACCAAAGCCAAAAGAGACAAGCAAGAGTGCCTGTCATTGGCCCGCCAGCTCTGTGATGAACAACAAATGCACCAAATTCGTGGCAAAAGCTGCCAAAGAGTAAACCCAGCCGTAGCCATCACCGGGATCCAGAGATTGCCGCGAACTGAGTAAAATGGCAACCAGCCATCTGCGCCCCACGCCATCAGAAGCCAGCTGCCACAAAACTGTCTGGGGTGGTGCGCCCGCATGGGGAATACAGATATTTAGCACATACACTGGCAGTGGAAGGGCCCATGTTGAAATTTCTTCGGCCCTGGACTTTGAACATCTAAGGACAAGACACCAGGGCGTAAGCGCTCTTTTTGTCACACCCATGACAGGCCTGCCTCTGTCGACTGCGGGGTCCGCATCTTCAAGAAGCATTGCGTAGCCAGGGGTCCACAGGATTTGCTGCGGTCCAAACCTGCTGGTATGGTCGACTTGGCATGGCCGCTTCACGATTGGATTCGTGCCCAGATTCATATCCAGTCCAAGCCTAGCCAGACCAAGGAAACAACCGAAGATCTTGACATAGCAGAAGCCTGTGATTTTGTCACCTGTAACACTGCGAAGATGTCCAAGAGAGCCCGTCGTCGATCAGGCGGCTGGCTGGTGGCATGCAACGAGACGGGGGGCGTTATCGGCTTTCAGGAATTCTTTGGCGGTGAGAGCCTGACGCAGAGAGCTGCCTTTGTCAGCACATTGGTGCACAAATATGATTCTATTACCACGATATGTCATGACGATAGCTGCCACCTGAGAAGGTTCATGGACCGCTGGTTCTCATCCATTCCTCGTCTGTGTTGTCCACAAACCCACTACGTCCTTGACCGCTTCCATGCACGCACACATACAGATAAATGGCGTCAGACAAATTGCAGTCCCAATACCGAAACGAACCGGCCTAGATTAGACAAAGTGAATTCCAGTGCTTGCGAAATACTGTTTGCCTGGTTTTCCGGCTTCAAGGCTTCTTTTAGGCATATGGGTCGACTGACAGGTCATTTTTTTGTTTCTGAAATTTTGCTGCAGAGAAACGACTGGCATTGCAATCAGACCAGCCGTGCAGAGACCGATTGAAAACAGCAGCATCGCACCTCCTGGCGCTATGTGCGCGCACGCCGATTCACGGTGCAGCCATGCCATGTTACCTGTTATTCCTCTTTGTTTTTGCCCTGCAGGCTTGGAAGTCGCCGCAGATCCTGACGATGAACATACGATTGAGTACGCCTTCAACCTGCCAGATGGCGTCCCCAGTCGCTTTCGCTATGAGTACCATGAGGGCCAGCCTCTTCTCCGATTCCGCGTGCCCAACCGCACGGTTGAAGCCAACGATGACTTTGCTTTGACAGCTTGCGCTCTGCGGGTTGCTTCTCGTTTTGCCGCTCCGCATGCTGTCATTGAGTTTACGGATGAAGGGAAGGCTGCATTCCTTGGCTACCAGACATTGCTCAATGTGCGTTCAAATGCGGCCGTCAAGGCCCTCGTCACCAAACCAACAAATTAATCTTTGAGCTAGTTGCACTTGGTTCTCCCTTTTCTGGCCGTGAAGGCCTTAGTCACCAAACAAACAAATCTTTCAGCTAGAAGCTAGAAGCCAGTGTTTGTCCCTTTTCTGTTGAATTACCTTGCGCTTCCCCGCACAGCATGTAGGTGGGAAGCCATGATTTGGCCACGCGGCTAAGCATTGGTCCTTGGCATTTGGGAATTGCGCTCATGCGTTTTTTTGACCTTTTTGTTCACACGGAAGATCCTTTTGGAGAGGACAAGGTTCTGGCTTTGAAATCAAGTGGCATGTGTTTCCAAGCGGCTTTCACTTTTAGCGCTTTATTAGTTATAAGATGTTAATTATAAAGTTATAAGTCCTTTATAATCACATTTCTGGCTTCCAATTTATACAAATTTACTAATGGTAACAAATTTTACCTGTACATCCTCTGTTTCAACTATAGCTAGTGCTGATTGGACACAATTGCCGTGCCTCCTTCGATGTTTTTTTCCCTGGTCAGGTGCAAGTCCACCGCGACCATGTATTGCGGGCTTGGAAGCTTCTGCAGATTCTGCACATTATGCGAGACTATTGGAGCAACACTGAAGAGGATGGCGCCAAAGGAATCGTTCTACCTCCTGCTTCTGCTGATTTGCAGAGCCGTGTGCCGGAACACATCAAATGCCCACAGTCACAGGGGCTTGACCATTTTCCAGCAACTCAAAGATTTGAACCCAAGCCTGAGATCCCGTCGGAAGACGAAGCCACGCCCACACCCAAGGAGTGCCTCACCGGCAAGGCCTTTGACGCTGCTATGGCAAAGGGCTACAACGATGCTGGCCTTTCCGTCCAGCTGCCGGCCTCTTGGATGTCTGACAGGGACATCTTCCGCAGAACCGTGCTCAGAGGCAAGATGGAAGTCACGTATGGAGATTTGTCCCTCCGAAAAACTGAGACCCTGGATGATGGGAAGAAGAAAAAGTGGCAGTGTCCAAGGACACATGGGAGCAAGTCGTCAAAGCTGCCTTGGCCCTTTACCCCATTGGAAAGCTTGAAGCTGCAGGAACCTCCAAGTCCAAGCTTGTCTTCTCTCAAGTTCCTACGCAGAATGCGAAGCGAGTGGCCTTCCACAACATGCTCGTGGATTCCTGCCAAGTCTCAGTGCGCCAGTGGTGCGACAGCTTACAAAAAGAAACTGATCGAGTTGCCAGTCGGAAACGGAAGCAGGGCGAAACAACAGAGAAGCCCGGGGACGAGGATTAGTTCCTTGCGAAATTCCGGTGTTTCCACACTAGCATGGGTGAAGACAGCTTGCAGAAGCCACTGCGCAGCTGCTGTGTCAAATACCTCGAAGACAGTTTAGAGCTGCATGCCAACCTTGGTTGCTGCGTTTCGCAAATGCAAAAAGCATCCAGCTGCATGTAGTTGCATGTGTGCCAGGAAGAATGTGTCATGTTTTTTGCAGGGACAGGCAGATCAAGAATCAAGATCAACATCAAATATATAATCTTGCAGTACTGGAGCAATATGAATCTGCCTTGCAACATCCAAATCAGGATGTCTCATTTGGGCCTGTTTCCTTTACAGGGACACGCAAATCAACAATCAAGATCTGAATCGAACGTGCAGTCTTGCACCACCGTATGAATACAGTGTTTCGAGACACGGACAACATTCACAACCTCCACGCATAGACGTCCACAACATCCCCATTCCCTGCCCCCCGACAGACACCCACGCACGGCCCCCACGTCCCCCCACGTCCCCCGTCCCCTACGTCCCCTACGTCCCCTACGTCCCCTACGTCCCCTACGTCCCCTACGTCCCCCGTCCCTACGTCCCCTACGTCCCCTATACGTCCCCAACGTCCCCCACGTCCCCCGTCCCCTACGTCCCATACGTCCCCTACGTCCCCTGCGTCCCCTGCGTCCCCTACGTCCCCAACGTCCCCCACGTCCCCGACGTCCACGTCCAACGTCCCGGCGTACACAGCAGGCAATCCTCCAGGACTCGGGTGTGGAGCCCACTGCAAGCGACAAACAAACCAATGAGCAACACAAGGCAGAGTCCAAGGCCTCTTTGTCATTCCATCCCTTCATCCCTCGGACGCTTGGCAAGCAAACCTCTAATCTGCTGCATCTGCTGTTCAAAGAGGGACTGCATGGTCTGGTTCTGGTTCTCCAAATGTCCATGAAGCTGCTGCGCTTGCGCCGTCACCTGTCCCTGCAGGGCATTGATCTGCTGGGTATGGTGGTTGCTGTGTTCTTGGAATTGTGTTTCCAAGCCTTGTTGTTTGGCAAGCAGGTGTTGTACCTGACCCTCAAGTGTCTGCACTCGGTCAGGCATGTCATCTTGCTCCATGGGCGGCTGAAGTTTGGCTAAAACCGCAGTCTGGATTCTGTCCTCAATTTGCTGTAGCCCTTCACTTGGGCCGGAGGCAGCAGATCCCAAGGGGTGATACTTCTTCCAAGGGTCATTGGTGGCCCAAGGGTCACTCTCAATCTTGCCATCGGCAGGCTTACCGCAAAGCGCCAAAGTGGCAGCGGAACCTACCGTCGTCGGTTGAACAGTCTGTGAAACAGCTTCTTGCTTCACTTTCGCAATCATGATTTCTCCCGTAGTGGTCGGGATGATGGTTTGGCCTGGCTCTTCTGCTGATTGAACCATCCACATCACACCTTTACCTGGGCATGGCATTGCAGGCTGGAGTGGTCGGCTTTCCCATCCTGCTTTTTGGAGAATGCGTCCCACTGCTTGGCGGTCCACTCCATAGGGGAAGGGGCCAACCGTGTACACTGTCTTTGGGCCACTGGGCAGGTAGACTGTGTCAGGCTTGACGAGCTGGTGTATGGTTTTGGCTTGGGCACTATGGACTCTAAGTCCTCTTCTGTCAGCCAATCTGGCCAACCCGATGACTGCGGGGTTGGTCTGCATGAGGTGCTTCATCTCTTGGAGTGAGTGCTTGGGCGTCCATATGACAGTGTATGCAGGCAAAACATCCCTTCCGTCAGCTGTACGCGGCTCAGAGTATGCACCCGAAACCCCACTGGAGCTAAGCATGGTCTCAAGCAGGCAGAGCGGAATGCGGATGCAAACTGAGAACATTTCCGCTTGTGCCGGCGGGCATGGCTTAAACCCTTGTCGGAGATATTGTCTTCTCCAAACGTCAATGATTGGGTCGCGGATTGGCAATTTCTCTGGGTTGTGCCACCCTTCGCATTGGCAATTGTCGGTGAAACATCTTTTGAGCATGGGCATGAGGCCTACCAGGCATTTGATGGGTGATTGGCAAAACTCATCCCAGTCCCCAAGGAGTTCATCTTTATAGACCAGAATCTTCAGGGTGGCAACCTCTGGCGTATCCACTGCCAGCACTGCAGTACCTGCGGTTTTCTCAACCAAGCCTGTTCCAACCTGGACGAGAACAGCATCCACCAGAACTGGTTCACTATCAACCATACATCGGCAGGGGACTGATACCAGGGCATGGGGCAGTGCTGTTTCGACATTTATTCCTGCACGGTGCAACACAAGCAGGGCCAAAGGCTCTTGTGAAACAAGTTTTCCCGATTTCAGGTACGGCTCAGCATCTTGCATGTTCATCAATATAACCCCACTGCTTAAGGGGCCGATTTGCTTCATGGTCAATTGCGGCAGGGCGGTGTTTTGAAAACTGAAAGTGCCTTCAAGAACTTGAAGCTTGGCAGGGTCAATGTCCACAGGCTGTGGGATGTTCTTTGACTTACCTTTGCCTTTCCCCTTCACGACTGATCGGCCTTTCTGGGAATCTACCACCTTGGCAAGCTCACTGGGTAAGACGAACTGAAACCGTGAGTTATTTCCTAAGGCCTTCAGCTGGCGCCATGGTTGGCGGTGGTTCAAGGCAGTGAGCAATTGCTCACTGCCCAAAGCCTTAATGGCAGCTTGGGCTCTCTCCTCCAATTGGCTTTCGGGCACTCCATGCTTTGCAAGTTCAGCACACAGGTTTTTGATCAACTGTCCATGAGGAGCAAAACCAATGAGTGGTGAGACAAATTTGGTGGACGGAAACTGGCTCAGCAGCATGGCTCTAATGTCATGGACGTCTCCCAAGATCTCACCAAAACTCCAAATTTGTGCCAGCACTTTCCAGGTCGCAACGCCACAGGCAGATTGTGAGACCATATCTGCACTGACATGATGAATCAAAACCATCGGGAGTGTGGTGTGAAAATCAACTCCACTCTCCAGGAGCAAAACAAGTGTTCCGTGGTGCTTAAACGCAATCACAGGCGACCAGTGAAACCTACAAAGCAAGGCACCACACATCAGGGAATGATTGCTGCTCCAGAAGGTTCGCAGGAGCGTTTCAAGCTGCGATCTTCCTACCATGGTTCGCCAAAGCCCAAGTGGGCAATTCATTGCAAGAGCGGCAACATGGAGATCCATTTCATCATATGTCATACCTACCATGATGGGCAACTGCGGCAGAGTCGCCTCAAGGACTGCCGATCTTCTGGTTGCATTGTCAAGATCAAACATGTCATTGAGAATGTTGAAGACATCTTCCCAAGCACGCATTATGGGGAGTGGCCTGCATTCCCATCCAAGACCCCATCCCCAAACAGTCGGCTGTGTGATTGGTCCAGTCTGCAGGGACTTCGCAAACACTTCCTTCATCTTCCAACACCTGGCATACAAATCCTCCATGGTTCTCGGAAGGGCCGAGTTCAACATGACATGGGCAAAGAAACTGACGGTCATGGTTCCACACAAACGGTCAATATCGATTCCATGAGGGGCCCGATGAATTAAGTGGAGCGTCATCCCCAGCTTGGATGCAAACAGGTGCAAAATGCTGTCAATCAGTGGCTCATCACTAGCGAAGTTGGCCAGTGTGTGTGCATGTAACCCTACAGGGCCAGGGGCAAACCATATGGGTATCCAGTGGTGCTCAACAAGGAGGGCAACAAACAGATGTGTGTTGGGGTCATCCCTTTGCATCCATTGTTCCCGAATCCAGTCCTCAAGTGCACACGGTTCACCAATGGTCCATTGGAAAGTGGCAAGGCACGGCGCAACCATAAACTTTCTGACATCATCTGGATTGTGGCACTGCAACAGATGGTGCAGTTGGAAGTGCATTTCGTCATCAGCCATGGCATAACTGTGTGATGTGACCTGTCTAAGTCGGGTTTGACGATGCTCATCATGATCATGGTCATGCACAGGCAGATGTGCACTCTCGGCCTGGGGTTCGTCAAGACAACCGCTACTGGGGTTAGTGAAACACTGTATGTTCCCAGTACCTTCTGTTTGGTGATTCTCGGGCATTATAGGGAGTCGCCCGGATTCCCTCAATGGTTGGTCCTTTTGCAAGTTCACTGCAACTCTGGGCAATGGGCCAGACTGACTGTCAGCATGAGGACCCCTCACAGAAGTCTCAGATGCCAAGGGTGCATCATTCACATGTCTCAATTCCTCAGGCATTCTAGGGAGTGGCCTGGATTCCCGGGAAGAGGAGCTACTGGATGGCTGCTCAACTGAGCCCCTTGACCTGGCGACATTGGCGTCCTGCAACAAAGCATCCTCTGCGGTAGGATATGTGCTTCGATGACCCTTGTCAGCCGGCCAAAATGACGCCTCAGCTTCACTTTGATTGACCATCCCAGTATGCCACTGCTCACAGCTAGAACTTCTCTGGTTGTCAATCAGCCCAGGAGGCAGTGGTGATTCAGATGGCTGTGCCAACTGCCAACGGTTGGTTTCATTGTCTGTGGCTGCAAATGCTACAAAAGGGTTGTCATCAGCGTCTTTGGCTTTCTTGCCAAGTCCCCAAACCACCGGTCGTGGGGTGGAGTCATTGGCATACAAATGGGCAACAAATGCTGCACGCATGTTGGTATGCAAAGTGCGCAAAGAGGCAAGGTCTGTAGGGAGTGGCATTCCCATGACAGCATGCGCAAGGAAACACATGGCAAATGCTCCACACATTCGGTGTTCAGGCAAAGAATCAGGGATCCTATGGACAGCGAAGGACATGAACCCTAGGGTGTTGGAAATGTGCTCAACAATCGCTTCAACACAAGAGAAATCAATACCTTCCGTGTGGATCATGTGAACCTGCAGCACTGTACTGCGAGGGGAGAACCAAACAGGTACCCAATGCTCATCAACAGAGAAGGCAGTAATAACATTGACCCCTTGGGAGGATACCTCCTTATTCTTCGCACACCACTGTTCAACAATGATCTTGCCAATGGAACTCCAGCAGTTATACACCAGTGGCTCAATGAAAGTGAAGGTCCGTCCTAACAAGGTGGTTGAAATCGGTTGCTTTTCAATCAGGTTGATCAGGTGAAAGCGGATTTCATCATCGGCAACCAACATCCCATTTTCATTCATTAAGTCAATCCTCTGATCTCTGGTCACATTCACCACAGGCAACGTGAGATCGGTGGCAGGTTGTTTCGGCTCACTGGAGTCAGCATCGCCGGCACCCCATATCCATGGTCGATCAACTATGTCACACCTCTGCAATGCACTGACATACTTAGCACGAAGCATAGAATGGACAGCCAGAGCCTCGTGGCAGTCAGACGGCAACAATGTGCCAACTAGTTCAGATCTCAGAAATGCAATGGCTAGAGATCCACACAGTTCAGAGGTGAAAAACAGTCGATGCTCGCGCCGAATGAGCGCACTGTCAAAGCCGAGTGAAACAGCAATTGCATTGATGACCTTGTCCAACCCCTCATGAATGGCTTCAGCTTTGTCCCACGTGAAAACGTGCAACACATGTTTGACCGGGGTCATGTAGACGGGGATCCAATGCTGGTCAATCAGAACAACAGTGGCAATGGGAGTCCCTTTGTGGAAAATTTCAGGGTGGTCTTTGGCCCACAATCCACAGTCGAAACCCTTTCCAACAACCCAGGCAGTGGAAACCAATGGGTCGATCACACATAATGGTACCACAGGGGCATTGCTCTTGAGCTGGTGGTCTCGAAAAACAGTGGTCAACGCATGCAGGTGAAACCGGATCTCATCGTCAGCCCAATATTGCTGTTGGGCCTCCAGGATTCTGAGCCTGTCGCCTGACCGAAAAAACTGATGTCTCACAGACCACAGTTGTTGAGTGTTGGTCACACTTGGTGGCGACAACTTCAAGAATTGTTCACCTTGCAACTGAATGAATGGGGAAGCATCCAGCCATGGTTGATCAGTGACATCTCGCATATTGGGCATGGTACATTCACCAACATCAAATTTTGAAACCTTGACCATTTTCCGTGGTGGAGAGGCAACTTCAATGGGGTCCTGAATTGGTTGGGACCAGTCAGCCGTGGGTGAAACAATTGGATCATCCGGAGCAGGGCACTGAATTCCTGACCTGCGTGTTCGAATAACAATCATTTGGCCGACTTCCATGATGTGATCAACCGTGATGGTTCGGCCATTCAGCGTGATCGATTCAACATCCAAAGCTTCAACCAATTTGGCATGTGCTTGCAAAAACTGTAAAACCGTGGCTGAGCACTTCGGTTGGAATCTGATGGGTGAGTCCTCAGAGTCCTCAAACACTACTGTACACGAATCAGCTTGCATGCACCCAGCAGTGGTGGGGTCATCAGAGATTATAGGGCAATCCATCCACGGTGTCGGCTCATCTTCAATGGATGCATCGGAAATGGTTTCTGGGACCCGTTCTCTGGAGCGGATCAAAAAATCCAAAATCGAGGCAACATGAACCGGACCAACAATCTTACCCTCCCATCTCATAGGGAAAACCATTTCAGCCATGGACAGATCATGGAAAGCATCCCAAAAACCCATCATGGCAAGCAGTCTGTCATCCTGGACAAACTCTTCACGTGGCGGCCACACATCTCATCAGCATCCAGGATCGATATGCTTGGATTTGCTCATCCGGGGTGAAAACTGGCATTTGTTGCAACTCATTGAGCCTAGCATCCAAAAAACCAAAAACCCAAAGTGCTTGAAGAGGGCTGGCAAGCTGTCCTACTGCCGAAAGCGTTAAACACACATTGTCACCATAATCCAGAACCGGGTCCATGGCATTCAGACCCATGACTTCATTGGGATGAGTGTGTCTAATCAGAGTGGATCCATTCAATTGCACAGCACTTCGAACCAGGCATCCATGAAGACCTTTGGATTCTAACCGGCAAGAGGAAAACCCATATTTTCGGCATCCACATGGGCAAGCACGGAGCTGTGAGCCCCATGCATGGAGAGCACACGGGGCAACTCCTTTCGCATTGAGCATATGTTTGGCATGCATATCTGTTTTGACCCCAAACGCTTCTAACTCATTGTCATCAAGCATCAATTGGTTTTCATCCCCGGCATCCCAAAGCCGTATTTCAGGAACAATTTGCTGAACTTCCCAAAGATTGGCAAGGGGTTTCCAAGGGAACATCTTGATTTCACCAATTTCAGGGGCTGTGAGGAGCCACCAAGCACGATGTCTCCTGCATGGCCAAACTTGGTCAAGGCGAAGCTCAATTTGTGAGCAGGTGAAACCCGTTCTACTGCAGAACCTCTGGACCTCAGCTTTGACGAAGCTGTCTTGGGCTGCCGGCGCAACACATTCCAAAATAACAGCATAGGCATGGAGACATATGGCAGCATTAAGGGTCTTTGTGAGACAGCTGGCCCTCGAGTCCCAAGCTCCTTTTCCGTCCCCTAAGGTCGAATAGGGCTGACAACTGAACCCTGACGAGATCACCGAAGCACCCCTTGAGGCTTTCCAGATTTCAACAATGGTATCATGGGTTCCAAAGTCTCCTACGATCCCCACAGCATCATGAACCTTGGTATGCAATGAAACCATGTGTTTGTTTTGGTCAACGGCAGTGACAACATGGAAACCAGCTGCGGTTGCTCCCTGGGCCAAACCACCAAAGCCACAGCAAAGGTCAACAACAGAGTGCAAAGATTCCCAAGTGGGGGCATGGTGTCCCAATACCACCGTATCTTTCGTTGCAGTCACAACCGGGGTAGGAAACTGCTGTTTCAGGCAAACATTGAGCATGGTGAAACTGTGATACCCACCAGACAGAAGCCCTTCATAAGCAAACCGTGCCTCACCATGCCTGACTTGCATAAGGTGAGACGAATGTTCAAGGTCAAACACCAAGACCTTCCCAACCAAGTCAAACGAGGCACCAATGTCAACCTGCGAGAATTCCATGGGCTGACACGACATGGCAAGAGGATGGATCGACAAACCGCCCAATGATCGGTAGGGGCAGCCGCACCCCTGGCAGGTATTGGGCCAACACGGCTGTTCCAAACCACCAACCAGATATACATGTATATAATTGATGGTACTATTGTTTATCAGTTGTATCCAATTCATAGTTTTCATTGATTAGTTGTCAACCTTCACCAGTTGGTTTACCCAGTTGTGCCACCCAAGAATGGCAGTTTCAAAGGGCATATCTTCGGTTGCAAATGGCATGTTCGACCAAGGTTGAATCGCCTTTAAACATACAAAAAGATGTGGAAACCCACCATTCCCACATCTATGTTAGTTTACCCTATGGTATAGCGAAAAAATGAAAAAAAAGTTACAAAGCCAAGGTTCCTTGACCCAAGTTCAATTTTTTTGGCGTGCGCAATTCTCTGACAAACCCAGAATCCAGATCATTTTTGCATAACCAGTGTTCAACCCAGATCTCTGACATCTAAGGTTATAAACCACTTCTACTATAAAATATACCCTCTGGTAATTAAACATAGCTATTGAAAATGGCCCATTTATAGTTGATTTACCTATTCCAAATGGTGATTTTCCATAGTTTTTGGTATGTTTACCAGAAGGTAAATCACAAATTCATGTGGATTTATCTGATCCAACCAGCATGGATGATTCCTTGCCGTCAGAGCGAGACACCCAGACAACACTGCCACGGCGGCCCGGTCGTGTCAAGACCACGCGCAGGATAGCCATGGCCACCAAACAGGCCTCGGTGAGATTCACTTGCTGAAGGTTTGGGTTTAAGGGAACTGATATACTTAATGGCTTATGAAACCAACTTGATGATGATGCCCACATTGTATATATATATAATACCATTAAATCCCCATGATATTTATACATATACACATTAATATATCTATAGATAGATATAGAGAGAGAGAGAGAAATGTATATGCTGGACAACATGCCATGGTTTATCAATGAGATGGTGCTTATTTACAACTAAAAAGAACAACACAAATGTACAAAAAACATGAAAAACAGCATTTGAACACGATATAAGATACAATATATATATATACATGTGTATATATATATATACATAATTGTGTTTACCAAGTTTGGACAGTTTGTTAAAACTGGATTTTACATAACTCTAAACCAATCAACAAATTGCCAGGCGACCACAGTCAAGACCAGCACCTTCCATAGTCCGCTGTTCGGGAACACGAGCTCACGAATCTCAGACACCTGCGAAGACGCTTAGCTGGGCTGCGGCTGAGAAACTCACCATTCAAAATGATGGTTGAAGAATGAATCCATGGGGGGGTTAAACCAAGTACTGGTATGTATGTATAGACATAACTTATAAAACAAATGCAATAGTTGGTTTGTGCATCCAAAATGGGTTTTGAACAAAAAATACGGTGGATATTTGCGGTGTTTTTTTCCAAGGAAATCTAGGGAATGTGCATGTCTTTTTGGTTAACCTACCCTTAACCAAGGTTTACCTGACCCCACAAGGGGTTCCCAATAGATTCAATAGCAAATCACGGTGAAAATAGCAGGAAGAAGTAGCCATGTTGACTTTTGTCAATCCTGTGTTGAGCATATCCAAACATGGCGAACATCTACCAGGATATGAATGCTCCTGGAAATCCCCTAAGCAGAAATTCATTTCTTCAAATGCCAGATTTCAAAGAACATCAAAGAACTAAAGATTAGAACCTGGTTGGTGGTTTTTCGCCACCCCTCTGAAAAATGATGGAGTGAAAGTCAGTTGGGATGATTTTATTCCCAACTGAATGGAAAGTCATAAAATTCCATAAAATTCCAGTCACCACCAACCAGATATAGTACTGAACTGGGAATGCTCCTATTCCCCAAGGATTTCCTGAGATATTGCCAGAAAAACCCAGTGGGAATGACTCGATCCCAGCATGGCCCGGAAACCCATGGTTTTCCCTGCGCAACTGATGCAAAACATCCACCAAAAACATCCAAAACATGTGGTGTTTAGAGATATCTTTCGGAAAAAAAAAAGTGCCATGCTTGATGTGGGTTTCTCTGAAAAGTAGGTGATCCATATTCTATTCAGTGCTTCATCATGTTTTGTCATCATGTTCCCCATTCTTGGCCATGAATTCGGGGTAAATCTCCATTTCTAGACCAAAAAAATCACACATTCATTCATGACTACCTCATCCCATTCAACCCTGCCAGTTGAAAGTTCGACCCTTTGGCGCCTGACTACCTGGCAAGATGACCATGGCCCTCACAACGTGCCACTTTTGCCCGGGAAACGGTCCCGCGCGGTGCAGGCGGCAGCCCGGAAACGGTCCCAAAAGAAACGCCTAGGTTTTGAGCCAGGCCGAAACAGAATACCTGGTGTCAATTAGCATAACTATGGAAAAAATAGCTAAATTGACCATCAATAAATGATTTACCTATATACAACATGGTGATTTTCCATATGTTAAATCATCAGAGGGGATATCAATGTGGCTGATCGCTGCCTTCCAGCAACAACTCACCAGAAAAAGTTATAAACCCTCCAAGACTGCAGGTTGTTTACCACATCAATCCCCACAAATCATCCCATGGTGAAACAATATCAATCTGTAACATCCAGAATATCCAAGTGTCCGTTGCCATGTTGTATAGAATGTTACCCTCTGGTAAACTAACATAACTATGGAAAATCACCATTTTTAATGGGAAAATCCACTATAAATGGTCATTTTCAATAGCTACGTCAAATTACCAGAGGGTACATGGGGGTTTCCATAAATGGGATACCCAAGAGCTGAATGGTTTCGAGAAAATCCTACTGAAAATGGATGATGACTGGCATTACCCCCATGACTTTTGGAAACCTCGGCCGCACCTCCCGGTTTTCCTGGAGCTCCTGGTCCATGTCCTAGGGCCCAGGCATCGCCCTTTGTTTATGGGGCCATAGCCATGGGGCTACCCCAAGAGCCAGATGGTGCTTGTTGAGAAAATCCTGCTGATGTTTTTTCTGATTTCAGGAAAACCCCCATGACTCAGGAAACCTCCATGACTCGTCCCCCAAAAAATGGAGAGATCTCCAATTTCTTCTGGTAATTTAACATAACTATAGAAAATCACCCATTTTTCATGGGAAAAATCACTATACATGGTGATTTTCAGTAGTTATGTTCAATTGCCAGAGGGTAGTAAACCAGGGGGTCGATTACTATTGAACATTAGGAGGATGGGATTACCAACCCAAAAAATCCATGGTTTTTGCGCAGTCGAAGCCTGCACTCCTGCCCACACTGAAGCCAGCCATGAGGGTTTCTGAAGTCATGCAGATCCCCAGTCGTCTCCATGGTTGTTTCAATACGAAAATCTTTGGTCATCCATGACGACTGGATGATGACTGGGGGTACCCCCCTGACTTCGGAAACCTCTGTTTTTCCCAAGGAGCAGAACTTCCTCAGCCCGCTGTTCCTTCTCTGGGCCCCCTCCGGTCATGTTGAGTTGTTGGAAATACAGCAATGACCCACCTGTTTAATTGAAACATCCATTTGCAAATGAGAGTGTTCATTGCCAGCTATTTTTTTTGTTTCACATCACCAAGTTTGTGGGCAACATGACCATCTTATAAAGTTGAACAATATAAAGAATGTTGTAGGCCCAAGAAATAACCATTACATATCTTTGTAGGTTTACTTACACAAAAGTTTCGTTCTTGGTTTCACGACATATCAGCCACACTTGGGCGTTTCCCAGCCACACTTGGGGGTTGCATTTCAGGACCATTTTGCAGGTTTTGAACCCCATTTGTCTGTTAAAACCCCATTTCAGATCGCCCAATCCCCGAAAATTTCCATGCATCAATTCCCATCTATTGAAACATCTCCAAGTGTCCATCAAATATGATATTGTTAATTACCATATAGATGGGATAATCATGGGATAATATAGTTATCATAGATGATTAAATCCACATTTTCGCATATTTACCCTCCGGTGCTCAAACGTGACATGGAAAATCCAGCATCTATATAGTTCGATGCTTTTCCCAGCTATTAACCTCCATTTTCGTTCCAAAAAATTCTCCCACACTTTCCCAAATGTTGAAAAACATTTCTATGGGATTTCTACAATGTGGGGCCCCCCAGTTATAAGTTGGTTTATAAACCCCATTAACCATAGTTATAAGTACAATAAACCATAGTTATTGGAGTCATAAACCAACTTAGCTATCTAGGGGGCCCCACATTCTATGGGATTTCTCCAATTTTTCCTAGGTTTTTTCCTTCCCAGCCGTGGCCTTCCAGTCGCGTCGGCCATTGCGGAGGTCCTGCAGGAGGCCTACCTGAGGCAGGTCGGGCTGAACTTTGGCTTGGATTTTTTCTGGAAATACCTGGATCAATTACCCTCTGGTAAACGTTTACATAACTATGGAATGATCCACCATGTTCTAGCTGGGTAAATCCACTATTTCGACTGGGTCATTTTCAAGTTCGCAAACTGTTAGTCATTACCAGAGGGTTATCATGTCCAATGATCATGTCAAAATTCCATCCAAGATCATTGGACTTTCCAATTATCACATTTCTCATTCCAGTTCTTCCAATGAGAGAAAAATCTTGGATGGATCCAAGTGGATGGGAGTCATGTCATGTCTTGAACTTTGGATTGGAATGAAAATTCATCATTGGAATGATTCACTGGATTTGGGTAAGGGAAAATCTACAGGAAACCATGGTTTTTACCATCAAATATAGGGTTTTCCTATAAATTTTCCCATCATCCAATTCTATGGAATGATACATTCAGTTTTTATTGATGATCCTTGGACTTGATGGGATTTCGCAAGTTTTTTGGAGATGTCATGGGACTTTTTGCTGGTGGTCTTTCCACATCTACGTTAGCTTGCCCTAGGGTAATAATGGTTCTGTAGAGAAATGGATATTACTTTTATGTGACCATGGTGGGATCACTATAAATATATGATTGTTAAAATACATAATGGGGTATAATAAAATTATAAATATGATAATGAATAATGAAATTCATAATTATACCCATGACTAAAAACGATTATTGTTATTTTCAGAATTGTAATTACCCAGTATACCGATTAATAATCATATAATAATAATAAATAATAATAATTAATAATAATAATAATAATAAACGTAAATCCATCATGTGACCTGGCAGAACGTATTTATGAGATATGTAATGACATGTATATATTGGAAATGACATGGGTCGGGTCCTCCCCGTCCCCAAAGGGCCCTTAAGGGCCCGTAAGGGCCCGCAATGCTATCATCCATGAAACAGCCACCAGAAAGTTCCACTTGTGGAAGGCAGCGCAGCGAAGTGTGGCAAAATTACGTTCTTGGAGTGAACCCGGGTCCTGCGCCCAGACTGAGCTGGAATAATAGGAGGTAATGTTAGACAGTGAAGAGCGCAGCAACAACAAACATAGTAGGAAATTGTGTTGTAAAGCCAAGATCGTAGCAGCAACAAACAGGAAGTTATGTTGGCAAGCCAAGAGCGTACCAGCGAGAATGTAGTGGGAAGTCATGTTAAACCGCCAAGAGCAACAAACATAGTAGGACGAAGTTATGGTCCAAAGCCAAGAGTGTAGCAGCAGAAACGTCGTCGGAAATTTTCTTGGAAAACCCAGAGCCTAGAAGCAAGAACGTAGTAGGATGCAATGTTGGAAAGCCAAGAGCGTAGCAGCAGGAACGTAGTCGGAAGTTATGTTGGAAAGCCAAGAGCGTAGCAGCAAGAACGTTGTGAGAAAGTCAAGAGCGTAGCAACAACAAACATAGTAGGAATATGTAGGAATAATATTTGAAAGCCAAGAGCGTAGCAACAACAAACATAGTATAGACCTGTATATGGAGCTATGTTCGAAAGTCAAGAGCGTAGCAGCACGAACGTAGCGGCAAGTTATGTTGGAAAGCCAAGATCCTAGCAGCAAGAACGTAGTAGGAAATTGCGTTTGAAAGTCAAGAGCGTAGCAACAAGTATAGGGAGCTACGTTGGAAAGCCAAGAGTGTAGCAGCAGGAACATAGTCGGAAGTTATGTTGGAAAGCCAGAAGTGTAGCAGCAAGAACGTAGTAGGAAGTAATATTTGAACGTCAAGAGAGTAGCAACAACAAACAGGAAGTTATGTTGGAAAGCCAAGAGCATCGCAGCAAGAATGCACAGCATTTTCATGGGAACTCATCTGTATTCCAGTCCTGTCTAAAGAGCTGTAAGGTTTGAACCTTCTCATCCCGTTCAGGTATCATGTCCTCTTGTACTCCCACTCCATGAAACCTGAAACCCCAACGCCCCTAATGCCCTTAAGGTAAAGCCCGTAAAGCCCGTAAGGCTTGTAAAGCCCGTAAAGCCCGTAAAGCCGTAGATAAGGGCCCGTAGGGCCCGTAGAGCCCGTTGGCCCGTTGGTGCTGGGAAGGGCTCTTCTCAATGACATTGGAAACTACGTAATTATTATTGATTGATATGATTTTTCAGTGCAAATCGAATCCGATGATATCAATTGGTAGTATTAATTGATCTTATTAAGTTATATATATTAGTCGTATATCATTCCAATGATTTAACAGGATCCGATGTATGTAATTACATATACAACGATTATATTACATGCATATAATATGTACTATCCAATGCAAAGATGACAATGATAATATGTAATTTATTGTTCATTCATTATAATATATGACAATGATAATATAATATACTATACTATAATATCATATCATATCATATAATATAATATAATGTATATCATATTATAGATTATAGACATACAATTTAATCTTCACCGGCCCGGGCTTCCGCGCCCACTGCGGATCCAGCCGCATCAGCGAAAGGGTCAGCGCGGCCGTTGCGAGGTCGCCCAGGCGCTCCTTTCCACTGGAAAATCCACTGGAAAACCATAGGAAAACCATAATGGTTAATAATGGTGATAATAATGGTTAATAATGGTTAATAATAGTTAATAGTTAGTTAATAATGGTTAATAATGGTAATTAATGGTGATTAATGGAAAATTGCCCATAGAAATAGATGGTTTACCTGGGTTTACCTATTAAAAATGGTGATTGTCCATGGCTATGTTAAATAACCAGATGGTATATGTACAAGGTGGTGCCCCCAAGATACCCTCTGGTAAACGTTTACATAGCAATGGAAAATCACCATTTTTAATGGGAAAATCCACTATTTCTATGGCCATTTTCCATAGCTATGTTAAATTACCAGAGGGTAGCTAAGTTGGTGAACATAACTCCAATAACTCTGGTTTTTCTTGGTGCTATATCTATAGTATTCATGGGCTTATTTCACCAATTTATAACTGGGTGGGGCACCACCTTGTAGGAAAATGGTGATCCAACTCAGAAAAATGGGGATTTCCATGGGATAGATTCATTTAGCTGATGAAATCGCAACAAGTTGGGGTTTCACATACCTGAAAATTTCACTATGGTGAACATGATACGCAAATAACTATATATAGTATTTTCTTGGGGGTTTAATAAACCACCAACATTCACATCACTGAAAAGCACCATCCCAGCTAGAGAAACTCTCCATTTCGGGTGAGTTCATGGGATCCTCCGTATGTTTCATAGTCGAGCTGTTTCTACTGGATTATCATCTGTGGGATTGAGAGAAAATATGGAATATGCTCATAGATTTATGATGAATCATGAAGCAATGTATTTTGATATATATATATATATAGTTATATTGCTAATTAGGTGCCATGATATCAGATATAACAATGTCACTATATTGGCCTATCTATTAGATTATTTTGGGATTATATATACTGAAATAGGTTATAGTAGGTTGTAAATGGCTATAATAGTTCATATGTGAGCCATAGTGATGAGATAAGTATGGGATAATAGTGTGATTGATATGGAACCAGGATGGATAATAGTCATCCCAGAGTACATAGTGAAATGTCAAAAAAACATCACGAAAACGGGAAGACGCTGATGAAAATCCCATGTTCCTTCTACTTCAGGATGATTATAATGGGTACAGCGACCCCAGAGTGCGTTAGAGCGGGAAACCTGGATGTGCTAAATATCATCCCCAAACCATCCTGGAAACATATGGTATAATTAAAATAAGTGTACAAAAATTAGATCATCCCCAAGTAGATAGAATCATAAAAGTTGTAAAGATAATTAAAGATACCCTCTGGGAATTTAACATAGCTGCTGAAAATCACAATTTTTAGTGGGTAAATCAACTATAAATGGGCCATTTTTCAATAGCTATGTTAGTTTACCAGAGGGTATTCCCATTTTTCCGAGGATTGATCGAATTTCCCACATTCCAGGATGACTACAATATATGTGTAATATGGATAAATCATTACAATACTTCGCTGACCTGAAATTGGGCTATTTTGGGACCGTCACTCCTACTACCGATCGTGCCATCGACGTCGCAGTGAAGTCGTTATAATAATCCCTTGGATTTGCTATGCAATATATAATTCCCATGCTATTGGTATAAAATCCATAACATTAAATGTATAATATTAACATAAGAATCGATTGGAAAACCATTTTTGAAAGGATTAGAGTTTATGCAGGACTAAGAAACATATCATACAAATAATGGAGATGACATTCATCCGAGAAAATCGTGAGAAACCCCACGGTGTTCTGGCCGGCCCCTTGTTCTGAGAGGATCTGCATTGGAAAATGACCTCCACCCTATCAGTTGCTGGAGGACTTTCCTCGAACAGCCTGGTGTTGCAACAGAAATACAAAGGATCTACCAAAAAATAAGTTGGATATTCACCCTTCTGCAGATGACCACAATCATCACACTCACCATAGTACCATAGAATCAAAATTCGCAGCAAAAAAACACCGTATCTCTCAAACGCTGATCGGAAAACTCGGCAAAAAACCAGTCCAAACATTGGGAATCTGGTCCGGTAGTTGAGCTACTCCATTCCCAAGATATCATGGGATTCCGGTGATGAATTTCACGTAGCTACAGTATGGAAAATCCCCCATGTTTTTTAATATGTGAATCGTCATAAATCATCTATAAATGGTCCATGTTCCAGTTCGCAAACTGTTTTCCATACCCAGTTTGCGAAGATTCAGGGAGGATATGATCATATGGTCTTTTTGAACCGCCTAGCAGCTGGACGCCAGCTTTTATGGCAGCTTTTATGGCAGTTTCTTTCAATCAACGTGAGCGATCGGCAAAACCTCAATTGAAAAATGCGATCTCGGGTCAAAGTTATCGTTTTTGGGACTTCACTATATCGTTTTGTTTTACCGTATATCCTGATTGCATCATTTGTATCCCCTGGCAAACTGCGTGCGGAAAGCCTTTTTACACCTCGACTTCAGCGTCTGAAGCATGTTTGACTGCCCAACGCTTTCTTTTGCAGCGCTCCAACTGTATGGTATGGTATGATACCTGTCAATGCAACTGCACATCACAGTTGCACCATCCTTTCTCAAACTCAGAAACAAGTTTGAATCCAGTTGTTGGAAGAAGTCTGGATGAGCTCTCACAGCGACATGCTCCATGCCTTTCATTCATTCCCCAGCGTCTGGGTAGCAAACCATCACCATGGTCCAATGCTTTTGCCTTGGCTATCTTCATCTAGATCGCCGAACCGGACCTGCAGGTGCAGGTGTGCCGGTGTGCCCGAGATGAACCAGGATTGACTAAAGCAATGGGGCGCCGCAAATATGCATAGCAGCGAAAAGATCGCAATAAGCAAGTGATAATATTCAACGGCAAAGAATCATCTCAAGAATCTTTTCGCATCTGGGCCATCCATCAGCGAAGGACATTTTGTCAAGAAATGGTTATCGTTTAGCTATCGTTTTCGTTATCGTCCAAAGAGGGAAACATTTTTGGAAAATGGCATGAACCAAGGAATGTTGGAAAGGAGGCCTGTTGTCATCGTCAATGCTTGCATGAAAGCGGGAAAATACAAAACACTCATCCGGAAGGCTTGAACAATGGCGAGACAAAAAGAGCATCCAAATCCAGCTAGTTACCACATACTGTAGCAATACGTGCTTGGATACAAAACTGTTTGCAATAATCAGAAAGAAAGAAATTTGCCAGGATCAAGAGTGTCAGCATACTTTTGCACATCTTCCGTTGTGTGAGCTGGTCATGACGTATACCCCACAACTGAGAGCCTAGATGATCTAGATGCTTCTAGAACAGGTGTCCGCCATCATGTCATGTACACCACCCCTTCACTTCCCACAATGCTTTTACATATAATATGATTCCCAGGTTATCGTTTTTGGGACTTCAATATATCGTTTTACATATCAAGATGCATATTTTTACATACGAGAGCGCTCGAATACATACCTCCTACACGGAGAGTTTAGCCTCTTGCTCACGTCATCAATCCTGAAGAAAAGGCGTCGAATTGGTGTCCCCGGTTATATCTGGTTGGTGGTTTCAACCTACCCTCTGAAAAATGATGGAGTTCGTCAGTGGGAAGGATGACATCCCATATATGAAATGGAAAATGAAATTCATGTTCCAAACCACTAACCAGATATACTTTCCGTTCAAATCGTCCATCCAAACTCAAGCAGTCAGTCGTTCCATGTTCCTTGTCGCACAAGACGCGGGTCCCCAGCAGCAAGCGTTGTTCTGCCTCCGGCAATGATGAGCTTTTGGGAAAATGGAGGGGCCGTTGTGGTAGATTAGTGTTCATCATAGGTTATTCATAGAAAATAATGGTTTATTAACAATCAATGGTTAACAATGAATGGGTTATCAGCAACAATTGGAATCATTCACCCATTGATTGTTGAATAGAAGTTACCCAACAATCAACCACAAAAAATGGGGGTCGACTCTACCTATTGGTTGGTTTTGGGGGAACCCCTTCAACAAATCACCCAATGAGAAAAGGGACATCTATCCTGTTCTTATCCCATGGATCATATCCTCCCTATGTGGTTTATTTAGCCATAAGAAAAAGGGTACATTATCATCCATTATCATCCCATGATTATCCCTATACATTGACATCCCATAATCATGGGATGACAATAGAAGTGCAAGATAATCATTTACCCTCTGGTTATTCAACATAGCCATGGGAAATGGCCCATAGAAATAGATGGTTTGCCTATTAATAGCATGGTGGATCTTTCCATGGCGAACTGTTAGTCATAACCAGATGGTATATCCAATTATCATCTTACTGGTGCTAAACGTAGGGAATTTTCGGGAATGATCCACTGGCTAACAATCAATAATAATCCCAGCAACCCCGTTCCCAACCCATCCAGCAACCCTACGTTTAGCACGCACCAGTAAGTCATCTAAATGGCCCATTTATAGATGGTTTACCTATTAATAGCATGGTGGATCTTTCCATGGCGAACTGTTAGTCATAACCCAATGGAATATCCAATTAATCATCTTACTGGTGCTAAACGTAGGGAAATTTTCGGGATTTATCCACTGGCTAACTATCAAATAATCCGCAGCAACCCCCATTCCCCAACCCATCCAGCAACCCTACGGTAAAACGCACCAGTAAGTCATCTAAATGGCCCATTTATAGATGGTTTACCTATTAATAGCATGGTGGATCTTTCCATGGCGAACTGTTAGTCATAACCAGATGGTATATCCAATTATCATCTTACTGGTGCTAAACGTAGGGAATTTTCGGGAATGATCCACTGGCTAACTATCAATAATAATCCCAGCAACCCCGTTCCCAACCCATCCAGCAACCCTACGTTTAGCACGCACCAGTAAGTCATCTAAATGGCCCATTTATAGATGGTTTACCTATTAATAGCATGGTGGATCTTTCCATGGCGAACTGTTAGTCATAACCAGATGGTATATCCAATTATCATCTTACTGGTGCTAAACGTAGGGAATTTCGGGAATGATCCACTGGCTAACTATCAATAATAATCCCAGCAACCCCATTCCCAACCCATCCAGCAACCCTACGTAAAACGCACCAGTAAGTCATCTAAATGGCCCATTTATAGATGGTTTACCTATTAATAGCATGGTGGATCTTTCCATGGCGAACTGTTAGTCATAACCAGATGGTATATCCAATTATCATCTTACTGGTGCTAAACGTAGGGAATTTTCGGGAATGATCCACTGGCTAACTATCAATAATAATCCCAGCAACCCCATTCCCAACCCATCCAGCAACCCTACGTAAAACGCACCAGTAAGTCATCTAAATGGCCCATTTATAGATGGTTTACCTATTAATAGCATGGTGGATCTTTCCATGGCGAACTGTTAGTCATAACCAGATGGTATATCCAAAGATGGTATATCCAATTATCATCTTGCATCGGTTTTTTGATTCACACCGCCTCCGGAAGATTCTTCCGCCGCTCCAGCTCCCACTTGAGATCCGACACGTCCCACGCGGGATCGCAGTCCTAGAAACTACCCGGGACGCGGAGCCGCGGAGCCGCGGAGCCGCCAACGACCAACTTTGTTTTGGTTGTTTTATCTCATGTTATATCTAGTGTTGGTTAACTAACTAGTTGTTATATAAACTATGTGTTATATGTGTTATATATGTGTTATATCATATATATATATATATATTAAGTCGGTTATATCTAGATGAGTGTTGGCTTTACGGTCGATGTATCGAACATGGAAAGATCCACCATGCTATTAATAGGTAAACCATCTATTTCGATTAGGGCCATGGCTTAACCATGGCGAACTGTTAGTCATAACCAGATGGTATTGCAAATATGTCTGTCATTTCCCCCAAGAATTCCACTCGCCTTCAGTCATCTCTCCATTGCAAACAAAAACAATGTTTACCCTGGTGGGTCACATCCTTATTCTCCGAATATATGTCTCCTATGTAATTAGAATAGCGATCGCATTTCTGCATATTTCCACATAGTTCCACATATGTTCACCATGTTGAATTCTCCCTTCAAATCAGTAAACATCGTCATGTTTAGGAGGATTAAGCACCAGTTCATTGCGGAACTATCATGGTGGTGTTGATCCTCCGCAATGCTTCTCCCCCGTCCAGCGTGGCAACTTCTTCTGAGGAAAGTCCCGACAGCACTTGGACACGCAGAGCCATGGCTGTGATGGGAGGGGTGGGTCACCCTGACAATTGGGCAAATGGTTTTCACCCCTATAAGTGGCATGGCTTTTTTGAAGCACCTGGTGATGAAAATTGAAGCTAAATGGCAGAACCATGGGCTCATCAAGCTAAATGAATCATCAACGTGGATTTTGGTTCAGTTTTCAAGGGAGTCTACCCGGCTTCAAAGCCCGCGTTGGAGAGTTCAAGGCCATACTTTCTCTCAGCTGTCCATGTTTTTCAATGGGCTCCTTTCATCTGGAACCTTGACCAGGGGGTTCATGTGGAAACTTCCGGCTGTGATGCTGTCATGACATGGGCAAGCCCATCCACAACTTGCTTAGCCTGGAGCCATGAAAGCAAAGTCAGGCTTGCCAGAAATGAGTTGAAATGAGTTGAGCCAGAAGTCTAAAGTCAGGAGGTCAAAAATTCTAAAGTCAGGAGGTTAAAGCCAGAAGTCTAAGATCTAAAGTGCAGCTCTGCTCAGATCTTCCACACCCCGGACCAAACTCTGCCCAACGACCCAAAAACACCTGTCTTCACCGCGCTCAGTGGGGGAGCACTGGCAAATATCCGTGACCTTCAAATTCATCGACTAATAATGACCCGCAGCTATGTAGTTATCATAGAAAACCATGGAAAACCATGGAAAACCATAGAAAACCATGGAAAACCATAGAAAACCATAGAGAACCCAGTAATAAACCGACTTAGCTAACGTTTGCGGACCCTGCCAACCGCATCAAATCCCACGATGAGATCCGTTACATTTCAGCAGGATTTCCAGCAAAGCGTTGGCCTTTTTGGGGAGTCAGCCCCCATAGGGGTGTACTCCCCCAATCGTCATAATCTGATACCCTCTGGTAATTTAACATAGCTATGGAACATCACCATTTTTCATGGGAAAATCCACTATAAATGGCTATTTTCAATAGCTATGTTAAATTACCAGAGGGTACTTCAACTGTACCCCCTCAATTAGTCACAGCCGTAAACGGGGTTGTCATAAATTTGAGGTGTTTTCATCCCTAAAGGATGGTGTTTTTTATCGCCTACTTCAATATGTAAAACTTCATCCCTATTGCTTATCATGGCAATACGGGAAATTGCCTTTGGCGTATATCCTATATATCCTTATTTGTAAAAATAGCTATAGCCAATATTTACAATGATCCAATTTGTAAAAATTTGCTATGTAACATAGATCATTGTAAAAATAGCTATAACATCCAAAAATTTCTGGCGTATCATCATGGCTGGTTAAAATCCATTTAGATGCTACGGTTTCAATGGTCCATGGCTATCCATTTACTTCGATGATAAATTCATGATTTGCCTCGAAGTAAAACGGTGATGGCAACCAGGATTCCACGGATCGCAAGCTGTGAAAAAATCATGTCGGTAAATCATCATGAAAACATCAAACGATGTTTTGGGGCCATGTTTCTTCCAATTCGAAAACTTTTTTAATGGCGTTTGGAGTCATGACTTCGCATGAAGAAAGCCTGGTACGACTCTGTTCACCCTGAAAAAGTAGTAAATGATAGTGACTAAATGGATGTTCCTCCCACATTGACCCATAAGCGACGGCTGGCGCACCCTCCAAAAGACTCAGGGCCATCTGAGACGACGACTCGTCCCAACGGAAGGCCCAGGTAGAAGTTGGCTTAGCATGAATCGTCTAGTTCTATCCCCCTAACCATGGTTAAATATGGTTAAATCAACTTACTGTATGTACATCGAATCAACTTAGCTATCGTTTGGAGACCTTACCTTGGTTATTCGTTATTTGTTCTACAACCGTGGGAATATCTTGGAGTTGACGGTTGACTCTCGTCAGTGTCATCCGAATAGACTCTCAGACCACATCTGTGGCTATCCCAAACTAGGGCTACAAAAAAAGAACATCCAAGTCATGGATGACCAGACATTTAAAAATTTTCGTACTGAAACAACCGTGGTGACGACTGGGGTACCCCCAGGGCTGCGAAACGGGCTTCCCACCAAAGCCCACTGTATCAGCTTCATAGTGCCACGAATGCCAGACGCCTGGCTGATGGGACCCCCATTCCAATACTCCTAAAAGCTCCCATATAATCCCATATAGCATATATCTTATCCACCATGTTTTACATGGTTTTTACCAGTAGCATAGTTTCGTTGGGCCCACAAGTTGGCCGAAAAGTCTGCCCAGACAATTTGGATGAGGAGCTTCAGAACTTCAATCCACTGTAGTATCTACTGGATTGTCGCCCATCTCTAAGTATTTAGCGTCCCCCATTACGCTTCACAGGACAAGCACCCCATGCAAAGACCTCAAGTTGGGTCGATCGATGTCATCCATAAGGTGAGGTCTCCCCCAGTCACAAGTTGCTTTATAAATCTCATTAGAATAGTCTAGTCTAGTGATATTCCCCATAAACATCCATAAACCAAGTGATGAATTCACCAAGTGAATTCTTTTCGCGTCAACATCTCGTTCACTCGTTCGTTGGCCGGGCTCACCTTGTTAAATTGCCTAATTTGGGGGTCTCAAATATATGAATTGTTTTTTTCAAACCATACTTGGGATGGGTGGATCAGTAGAAGATTTTTTTTGAAAAATTACCTCGGGGTGGAATCTCCAAGTCGGGTTGAAAAATACCATTTTTCTGGGTCATCCAAAGAGGTCGTAAGGTTGGGTCGTTGGGGTCCCAAAATCACCTACAATGTGGGGCCCCCAAACGGCCACGAAATCGCAACAAGTTGGGGTTCACATAACTCCAATTTCACTATGGTTTATGATACTTACAAATCACAATAGTTATATCATGGGGGGTTTAATTCAACCAACATTCACATCACTGGGGGGCCCCACATTGTAGAAACCTCCATGTGATTTCTGTGTCCAAGGATCTCATGGGAATCCCAATAATTTCACGGCCAGCCTCGACGTCCAGGACCCCAGGGAGGGGCGGCTACGAGCCACAGCGTCACGAGCCACGCGGCGATTGTTCAAGGTCCGTCCCAGTGATGGTGGGCCTACCATGGGGATGGTAACCATAGCATCCATAAATTGTTGGTGATGACTTGGAGATGGTTTCGCTGAATTCTTGAGTGTACCATAGTTGATATATGTTAATATGCATGAATATGCTCAGAATGATATTCCGAATGAAAATGAAGTGATAGGAAGAATAAGATACTACTGATTACTTGGTACAATCATTGGTATATTGGAAAAAAAATATTATTACCATATCAAAACCCATCGTTTGATGGCCTCAAAGCAGATGAAACAAACAAAGCCACGTTGTACAAGGCGAAATAGTAGTTATATGGCTGGTTGGTGGTTTCAACCCCTCTGAAAAATATTAGTCAGTTGGGGTTACTATTCCCAATATATGGAAAAATAAAAATTCTGTTCCAAACCACCAACCAGATATGGTTGAAGAGACCGAATCTGTGAGAACCTGATTTCCGAAACGCAACATGGATGTAGCCAGTTTGAGACCCTGAAATCGCGGCCAGATTTTTTCGCGGAGTGCACGGGTCGTGAAAACACGATTGTCGTACTGCCGTTGAATTGTTCTGCTTGGAGCTTCATTTGAAACCCTCGGATTCCGGTCCGTGTGCGTCGACTTTTCATGTTGGCGGAAAACTGAGCGAAACAACGGTTTTGGTGACAAAAATGTCATGTTCAGTGATGATTTTTTCCTGGAATTTGAGACTCAGCCAGACGATGTTTCTGGAAAAATCACTGGTCTTGACTCATGAACATGTTACCTAGCAAAGTGGATTCGTCTGAAGATTTATCATCAGTTTCCTCATTAAAAATAATCATTTTCAGACAAACCCGTATAACTTGCTGAAACCCTTTGTTTCCATCAAATTCCAATTACTGGTCCTACAAGGGACTTTTCACGCAAACAAGTCGAGGCCCACAGGCGCTTGATGTCGTTGGCGGTCCATTTGCTTTGCTGGAGAAATCTTGGCACATATTCGCAGGGTGTTCTGTTTCAATTCTTTCGGAAAAATCTGCTAGAGATCTTGGATTTGATGTCTACCCTCTGGTATTCAACGGTTTGCTATGGAAAATCACCATAGGGAAATAAATCATCGAACTAAATGACCGTTTTCCATAGCTGTCTGAGTTCACTGGAGGCTAAATACCATGAGATATGTCCAAGATGTCTACACCCATCATTCTGCCGACAATAAAAACATGTTGCGCAATCTGGGGCGTGGCTCAAAAAAAATGCGGATGAGAATGGACCTTTCATGAACCAATATATCAAGCAATAGTTACTGGTTGGTGGTTTCAACCCTCTGAAGAATATGAAAGTCAGTTGGGTTGATTATTCCCAATATATGGAAAAATGTTCCAAAATGTTCCAAACCACCAACCAGGTTAAGTGGTGGTTTACGATCGCCATAGTGATGCTCTAGAGAGTTGCCTGCCAAAGAATCAGGGATTACCCCAACTTATGCCAGAAACAAAGAGGCGTCATGACAAACAGCCTGGGAATCGGCCCGGGGATAGCCCATGTTGTAGACAAACCCATTGAATCCGATTTTCTCAAACGGCCATCAATTTGAGAATTTATATATATATATATATGTACATATATATATATATATACATATGTATACATATATTAGCAATATCAAATGGTGTTTTTCGAGACTAGGGCACCCCTTATACGGTCCAATGGTCTACGATCATTTTCCCTAGATCGAAATGGCGACTGCTATTTAAGGAAAATCCTTGCTCCAATTTCCTTCAAGGTGGTGCCCCCAAGATAGCTAAGTTGGTTTATAACTCCAATAACTATGGTTTATAGGTGATATATCTATAGTTAATGGGCTTATAACCAATTTATAACTGGGTGGGGCACCACCTTGTTATTTTCCCCTGATCTAAAATAAAATGTCTTTTTTTTCCAAACAGGCACAAATTGCTATGAATTACCATATCTACCAACAAAAATGTGAAACCATGTTTGCCACATTGCCTGTTGAATACCTACTTCAAATAATCATAAATTGCGGTAGCCTGCTGTAGTCAAACCTAGTTTGCTGGAAATCCCCCCAATCGCCAAGGATTTCCTAGCCATGGCTTAAAGGGCACCGTTCACGGTACAATGTGGGGCCCCCGTGGCCACGAAATCGCCAAGTTGGGGTTCACATGATACGCAAATTTCACTATGGTGAACATGATACGCTTAAATAACAAACTAGTATTTTCTTGGAGGTTTAATTCCACCAACATTCACATCACTGGGGGGCACCACCAAGGTATATGTCCATAATACATCCCAATGATCATCCCAGTTTTTTTGTTCTTCGATTCACTGAACTCTAAAAAAAAAAAACATAAAATCCCCGGCATCAGGCCATTTTTTGAAGTTCGATATGAAAATTATGACATGTCCCATGGATTGGGAAAATTCTGAAACGAAAATCCATGGGTTTCCATGGTTTTTCCCATCAATTTCCATTAATTGTCCCATCCATTGATGATATTTTCCCATGAATTTCCATGAATTTTCCATTTTCCCATGTTTTCCCATCCATTTTCCCCATGGAATTTTATCGGCTACATAGCCCAGCCCAGAAAATACTCGTCTCTCCAGCGCCACGGCTACTCGTTCAGCTCATCACGCCACCGGAGATGTGGTAAAGACCTCGATCACATCACGGCACTAATCACTAATCGGACTGGGGGGGTCTGCAGTGGGAATCTCTGGGGAAGATGGTTATTGTTGTATATAATATATATATATATAGAGAGAGAGAGAGATTGTTGTATATATATATATAGTAGTGTTATAGTGTTATTAGTAGTTGTTATTATCTTCACTATTGATTATTGTTGTTCTTGCTACTGCTATGATTACTGCTATTATGATTGAATTTGATTGTTATGATTCTGATGATGACTATTATGATTATTGTGATTATTATTATCTTATTTGATCAGCAAGTCAATGTGGCTTCACTGGGGATATAAAATGGCATATTTCATTCACGGTAGATTGACATCGATATGGCTGGCTCATCGCCGACCGGATGGTGCCGTGATCCCGGAAGGTCAGTGATGTTTTGTCGGGGTCAAAAAGAGGGAAAATGGACTTCAGGGTGTTATGACTGGTGCCCCCCCCAGTTATAAATTGGTGAAATTAAGCCCATGAATACTATAGATAGATCATGATATATCACCAACAAAAACCATAGTGAAATTGGAGTTATTAGTTCACCCCAACTTGTTGCGTTCTCGTGGCCACGGGGGCACCACCTTGTGTTATGACGACTCGCACCTCATTTTCGAACGGTGTCCCACCGAGTCCAACCTTTTCAAACACTGCAGTGGTGCCCCCAATTTGGGATGGTTGAAACCCTATGAATAATGGTGGTTTTATGGGAAAATCATAGGAAAACCATAGGAAAATGGTGGTTATCCCCTCTGGTAAACATACAAAAAACTATGGAAAATCACCATGTTTAATGGGAAAACTCACTATTTCGACTGGGCCATGTTCAATAGCTATGTTAGTCATTACCAGAGGGTAAATTGGGACCTAAAAAAAATCCGGAGGATCCACAAACGATGCCAAGTCCAGGTGTTTTCATTCGAAAGTGCCAGCAGTCCTGGCTTCTTCAAATGTGCTTCATGTGATAAAACCAATAATCACCTACCATTTGGGGATGATTCTTACCACCCACTTATGTCATTCAGGATGTTTTCTTGTTGGGGCCAATGAAAATTCACACCATCAACCTGCCATCACCTGGCTATGGATCAGCTCATCGTGGTTGCTGTGAAAACACCACACCCTAGCTAGCTAGTGGCTGGATGCTGATCCACCACCAAAAGAGGATGTGACTGGATATCCTCTCACCGGCCCATGGGTTTTCGCAAAAATGGGCTGATGCCCCACTTTGTAGAACAGGTTTCTTGGAACTCTAAGATTCAATCCAGTCAAAAACCTTAGGCTTAGCCACAAGTTCTCCAGCTTTCCCCAGTCCCATGGCCGACTCCCAAGGTTCGGTCAATTTGGGGGGTTGATTCCCCTGGTTTTTCACCAGCTATAAATGGCAAAAACCCTCCAGTGGTCAAAAAGACACCGGCTATTGAAACTGGCCCATTTACAATTGATTTACCTAAACAGGGTCATGTCCCATAGTTATGTTAGTTTTACATTAGTTTACAAGATGATATATATATATATATATATCACAGCATTTTTTTCGAAGATCACGAAGCAATGACCTCAAGAACCGCGGTGCCGGACCGGTGAAGAAGAGCTGCAGCAAAACAAGGATCCCATGTTCATGCGATGATCCTGGCTGGGGATCAAAATCGGTGTGCAGCCAAACCTCTGCCGGAACTCAATGTAGAACAAGGAAACGAAAAAAACTGAAGAAACAAAACAATTTTTGGTAGACAAAGTTGAAGAATGTTGAATTTGATCTGGCTGTGTCCAAAAAGTGGCGTGTTATCATCAATTGTAATTAGCAATTTTGAAGTGAAAAAAGATGCCAATGAAGCACAAGTACAAAAACGAAGCGTGAAACCCAAATGGAGAAGGCGCCGACCCAGGTGAATCCTGATCTCCAAATAAACAACTCAGGGCATGTGTGGAGATCTGTCTGGATACACCGAACGCGCCTCAGAATGTCACATATCTTTTCAGGTTTTGTCATGCTTTTGGTTCAACGATTGAAAGCTACATTGCCCTGTCGCCCCTAAAAAACCACTAGTGGTTGGTGGTTGACCTACCCCTCTGAAAAATATGAAAGTCAATTGGGATGATTATTCCCAATATATGGAAAAATAATGAAAAATAAAAAATGTTCGAAACCACCAACCAGCCATCATAAGCCCATTAAACCACCATTAAACCACCATTAAACCACCATCTCCATGCTATCCCATTCGCATCAGCGAAGGGTGCTGTCTCAAACCTCTCCCTGGATCTGGATCGGAGCTTTCCAAAGTAGGGGCTATCCCTTGATCGATCCTACAATGTGGGGCCCCCCAGTGATGTAACTTGGTTTATAAACCCCATGATATAACTCTAGTTTAATACGTACCATAAACCAGAGTGAAATTGGAGTTATGTGAACCCCAACTTGTTGCGATTTCGTGGCCACGGGGGCCCCACATCGGTTTCGGGGTAACGCCATGACTCAGGGAACCTCCAAGACGACTCGGAACGTTGCCTGCCAGTCGATATGAGGCTTGGTGTTGCGTACATCGGTGGCCGTGATGATGATACCGGTCTCCTGACGTCGAACGACGTGGCACTGAGCATGACCTGAATGGGGGCTACTAATGAGGTTTCTCAATGGGGTTGCTCAATGGGGATATGCTGGGGATATAAACATCATAGTCTGAAAGTATTGATGAAGGTCATGTTCATACCCATACTGATGGGTTTTAATAAACGTTCCCACGAACCAACCGTTTGAACGTCAATGGTTGCATCATCCCATTTCCAGGGGTATACAGGATACGTATACCCAATTTCATGCACACTGATTTAGGGATGGTTTCTTCTTGGGCTTAACACATTCAGGAAAATGACACCCTCCATCCAAATAATATGATGACCCTATCATCTGTGGGGGTTCCAAGACTATTTTTTCCGTCAAATAGCCGATTAGAAAAGGGTCTGTCTTACTTGGGGTCATGGTGATGTCAGTTAAGACCTACAGAGAATCATGGGTTGATTCACCAAAAACGGGATACCCGGCCTCGCCAGTATTCCTGTACTACCAGTACTAGAGGTTGCTAGCTGAATTGTAAGTTCTGATAAAACAAAATATCAGGAACGATGATACCGTGGATGGAAGAAATCCTGCGCCTGATGCTGATGATGATGATGATGATGATGATGATTATGATGATGTCGATGTCCAACCACCGTTCCCCTGAGTTGATTCTGCATTGTGAAAAAACAGTGTGGTAAAAATAACCCTACTGCTTGATTGTTTCGATCTATCTTTGTTGGCCAGATTGAATTCTTATTGCTTAAAACATCTTAAAACCATGTTCAACCCAATGGTCTATTGGTGTTGAACAGTTTCACTTCGTGAAACCCAATGTTTGCTTCTGAAGACAGGTAAATCCCGCGTTTACATACCGAGAATCCACCTAATTGGATCATGTGTAGATCATTTCCAAGGGAACCAACCATGGAAAAATCAAGTTCTTTTGTAGTTTCTGATTTGAAATTTACACACCAATTCATGGTGAAATTCATTGTAAAATTCACAACAATTATGGTAGTTCTTTGGTAGTTTCATGGTGAATTTCCATTAAATCAACATAAATCAACATTTGTCTATAGCGGATAGCCCCCTGTTTTTACCTCTAGCCACAGCCCACGAAGCGACACGAAGCGCCTCAATCACGCCATCGAACATCACCTCCAAGATCTTCAGCGTTTGGGTCACCTTGGCAAGAAGACTTCCCACGGAGGAGAGTTGTTTTGGTTGTTTTATCTCATTTTATATCTAGTGTTGGTTAACTAACTAGTTGTTATATAAACTATGGTTTATATGTGTTATAATATGTATATATATATATGTGTGTGTGGTTGGTGGTGCAATAACCATCTTGAAAAATATGAGTTCGTAAATGGGAAGGATGACATCCCACATGGAAAATAAACAATGTTTGAAACCACCAAACAGATATGGTTACCTTCTGGCAACAGATGGTTAATACATGTTGTTAACCCAACTAAATGATTATTGGTTAATACCCTCTGGTAAGCTAACATAGCTATGGAAATTCACCATTTTGAATAGGTAAATCAACTATAAATGGGCCATTTTCCATAGCTATCTTATATTACCGGAGAGTAGTATAATCCCGAATTCATATTGGTTAGTATAATCCCCGAACTAATAATTTCAGGTCCTGTTGGAGATATCTACCATATATAAGGCCTATGTTTTAGGGCTACGTAAGGGGATACTCCCCAAACAATCTGGCTTTATATGGTACTGTACCTCCATTTGAGGTTGCTGAAACGGCCATTGAAATAATCTGAGTCCACGTGAACTACTTCAAACTTGAGATGTTTCTTCCTTTAGTGTCCATGAAATGTTGGTTATTCCTTGATGTATATCTGTATATCCAACGCCACAAAAAAGAAAACGTGGAGCCGGATAAAACGTGGAGCCCGTAATGCAAAAACTACCATTCATAGGATCGACAAGAGATTCTTAATCGCTTAAAAATGGAGATGTTTCCATTTATATACTCAGGATTACTCAGGTAATGGATAATCACTGCAGTTATACAATCAGAAACGATTTCTGCCTCTAAAAATGCGGATGTTCCAGCCGTATTAGATTACTGAGGGGTGCACCGCGTCCTGGCTCTCCCCCTGTCAGACATGTGTAGCCATAGCCAAGCACTTAGATCACCCAAGCACTTTGGAACTCAAAAACCATACTTACTCTACTTGATCGTTGTTCTTCTGAGCCCCAGAGAAATGACTGGAGTCCTTAGGGGCCAGCATCACCAGCATCACCATCATCATCATCATCATCATCATCAGCAGCATCATCATCATCATCATCATCATCATCATCATCATCATCTTTCCAAGTAGCATTGAAACTTGAAATATGTTCGCCCCAACCAGAACGCTGCACCATTTCCAACAAAAGATATCAGTAATGGAGCCAACATGGTCTGTCAGACCCGAAACTATGGTTTCGCGCGCAGCCTCAACATATAACTGTCGGTTTGAAAGAGGCAACGAAGGGCACATTAGGATAGACTATCAGGATAGACTGTTCCTTCAACAGCATTTCTTCTTACTGTGAGATCAAATGTGCCACCCCCTCGACGCATTGTCAATTTAACTATTTAACTCCAACTGTTGCTTCTATGGGATCGGATGCCCCACCCTCTTTGAACAGCAAGATACACTGTTCATTTCAAATATAACTGCAACTGTTGTTTTCATGGGATCAAATGCGCCAACCACTGTAAAAGGCAGGGAACGCAATACTGAGTCAGATACTGCTCGCAACGTCAGGGTTGGAGACTACAACAATGTTGTTTCAACAGGGGGAGGTTCCTAAAAAAATGGGGGGATCCCCGAGTCACGATCGGTTTCAATACTTAAATGGTCGAATTTAGGGCTTTCCGTAAATGGGCTATCCCCATTTAATGGATGGTTATAATGGAAAATCCATCTATAAATGGATGATTTAGGGATACCCTCGTTCAACCCCAACGGCGTTCTCGAACGGCATGCCAAGGAGCGATCCCTTCGCCGTGCACCGCGCAATAGGTCTCAAAGTCCTGGAATGGGCTGATGACTGAATGCGAAACTGGCTCTATTTGTCCATGGATTTTCCATATAAGCCATCCATTAAAAGTTTGGGTGTACAAGGCCATATGGAAGTTGTCCTAAGATGGGGATTCCCAAGTCACCATGGGTTTCGGTACGAAAATGTTTGGTCCAGTTTTGGATACCTTCATTAATATGTACCCTCTGGTAAACTAACATAACTATGGAAAATTACCATTTTTAATGGGAAAATCCACTATAAATGGTCATTTTCAATAGCTATGTTAATTTACCAGAGGGTAATATGTATTCCGGTGATGTTCCGTGAAAATCACACAACTCAAAACTCAACTTTTCACAACGCTGAAAGAAGGTCCAATAGGTCCAATCTCAAAGAAGTCCCACCCCCACCACTTCTCGGGTGGTTCGTGGTTGTACAACACGTTGTACTCTTCCACGCAAGGGGAAAGTGGTGACCACAGGCCAGACAACATTGCGTGAGCCATCCATACTCTGCAAGACCACCTCTGTAGGTTCACCCCATAGTTGGGGTTGCTATCTAAGTCACAGGGCTGTGCTTCCGTGACAAGATCCAGTGGTTGAAAACCTTCGCATTCAGCTGTCTGAGTTTCCCACGTTTGGGGGCCGCACTTTGAAACAGCTTGGGCTGTATCAATTTGGAGATATAGCTGCAGTGGCCCACATATTGCCAGGAAAATGTGCAAAAGGGAGCGGTGGCATTCTTGAACCGCAGATGTTGCATGTGCTGGGCATCCGCCTACACTCCTCGGAAAGAGCACCGACTTCAAGGTATTCGCGCCATCCCTCTTGGGCGGGCCTGTCATGGTAGGATCCCTTGGCATGGAGGTACATAACCACCTTGGAGGTATGCGTACGATTGAAACTGCAATAAGACCAAAGCTCCTAAAGAGTCGGGTAGATGACGAAAACCGCCCTCTTTCACGATTTGCAGGTCGTCAACGTTGAAGGTCGACGGATCTGTTGCAACTCCAGTGGAAACAATCTGAAGGCGGTGATGTTGTGGGTCCAACTGCATAAGTTGTTGGCGGACGATCCTTGAAACTCTCGAGATCTTGATGAGTGAGTCGGCAACAACCAGGCCTGCAATCAACAAATTTTGTGCAAGCACTGCGCAATGAGAAATACGGAAATACGAATTGACATCAAGCCAAAGAGCACCAAAATGGCTACGGACAAACACTGAAACCAAAAACAAAAATCTTGGTAGAGCAATAGAAAACCATCCCTAAGTTTACCATAAACTATCAAAATATGGCTGTTTTATGACATCGTTTTACAAACATAAAGGCAAAATCCAGGTAGGTTCCATTCATATCCCACTACCAGAAGCATTCAAAAAGAGTATTCAAGATAACCATTAATAGTCCTACTCATGGAATAGTAGTGGGATACTCATGGATGGTGCCGTTATAATAAGTTATATAATTATTCATTATTGCTACTGTAGTATCAATTGTTGATGCTTATTCTCCACATAAGTTCTGCGATCACGAATCTGACATGTTTACCCCCATCAACTCTCAAAAATGATCGGAAGTGAGCCACGATTTTGGGCCGAAATCATCCCATGTCTTGCATGAAAACTGAAAACTTGTAGATTCTCCTGTGAAAATCCATGAATCTTGTTAGAAGTCCAGGCTTCTTGGAAATATACCACAGTAGCAGGTAGCACTCCTCATAGCAAATTCGTCCATCCGAATCTTCGTCGCACAGAGTGAAGAATTGCATGTACCTTCATGCAGAACGCTTGAAAGTTGGCTGGTGAATGCCATGATTTCCTGCAGATGCTTTCTCTTAAACTCAATCGAAAGAAGTATCTTTTTGCCAAGTCGGGTAACGCAGTTTCTGCCATTCTTCGCGCAGCAGATTCTCCATTTTCTGTGGATCTAGCAAGGGGAAACTTAGGAATATCACCTTCAACAAATCCAGGTGCCTAAGATTGAAGGTTCCTTGCAGGGAAAGAAGGTCGTTTCATGTTCAGCCATTGTGGATGCGCACTCATCGGGGGCTTCGGTTGTGCTCGTGGACACCTGGTGCTCGATTTCCGAGACAGCGCTGGTGGCTGTGGAGCGAAGCAAAATGGAAGCAAACTTAAGTGGTTTGTACTTAGATGTCCAATGAATATGAATTCGTAGACATACCGAGCTTCGTGGTAAACGAACCTTCCTAACAACTGCATGCCCTTGCCATTTTCACCACCAAACCCCAAGCGGATGGACAACCTTCAGGATGCACCTGAAGTAAGCCACAAGGTGTTCCTTACTTAGCTAAGTTGCTGTAGAACTAGACCAACTACGATCTATTTCACAGAATGATAGATACATAATGATAGATATCATGATGATGATATCATGATAGATATATTTATATATTTTCAATGATTGATCAACCAACAAAGATGTCACAGTTTGGGGGCCTGGAAAAATGGCCCATGCCCTGCCCCCTTTTTGTGGACCCAACCATGGTGCTCGTCTGCCATGAAGGGCGCCTGGTCCACTGCCGCACATTGGATTCCCAGAGGGTATACCCTCTGGTACACATACAAAAAACGATGGAAAATCACCATGTTCAATGGGTAAATCAACCATAAATGGGCCATGTTCATCCAGTTTCAAGTTCGCAAACGATTACAGTAGTCATTACCAGAGGCTAATCTGATATTTACCTAGCTCTTTAAATCAACGAACTAGATTGCCATGTTCAAGTTCGCAAAGTGTAAGGGAAAACCAGGCCGGGTATCAGGGGGATATCATGAGGAAATCAGCAATCCCGCCCCGCCCATCCCTGTCACATGTGATTTCATACATTCCACCGTGCTTCTGAGGGAATGTAAAACATTAATATTGATGGGGGAGGGATTAATCATGATATCTTAAAGGTATACACAATATAAATACATGTTTATGTATATATATATATATATATGTATGATTATATCATGAACCACTAATATTCTTTGGTGAACCCGGTATGATTTATATATTCTTGACCCCAAATGGTAACTTTTGTATGGCATGGTATCGCTGGTTGTTGGCCCACCTTCGAATTCCAAGGTCACTGGTCAGAGTCAAAGTCTGTCAATGGAGGAGTCAACCAACCTCCCAAAAGGAGTTACCTATCTAAGATGGTTGAGAAGTTGAGAAGCCCTAGACAACCTCTTAATAAAATTTAATACATAATAGCCATATATTCCTAGAACCCCAAGTTTTTCATAGCAAACAAAAACTCTTTTCGCTACCATTATCTGGAGGTTTCCATAAAATGGGGGTACCCCTAAAATCATCCATGTATAGATGGATTTTCCATTTTAAACCATCCAGCTCTTCAGGATGGGGCCCCCCAGTGATGGCTATGTGGGTTTATAAACCATTATAGCCCCTATTGACTATAGTTATATCTACCATAAAGCCACTTATAAGGCAACTTAGCTATCTTCGGGGCCCCATCCTATTGGGGTAGCCCTATTTTTTAGGAAACCTCCATCTGATGCTGCGAAAGCCTGGCCTCAACACCGCAATTTTGGTCTCCAAAATGCAGCGAAAGTCTGCCTGACGGACGACCAAGTTTCCGCGTGCCACCACGGTAAGGGTCCCCGGGAGGGTCATTTGTGGTTATGACATTCACAGTTTAATGGTGGTTTAATGGTGATTTAATGGATTTTAATGGTAATTTAATAGATATACCCTCTGGTAATGACTAACAGTTTGCGAACTTGAAGATGGATGAAGATGGCCCATTTAGTTCGTAGATATCTCCAACAGTACCTGAAATGATTGGTTCGGGGATTATACTACCCTCTGGTAATTTAACATAGCTATTCCAAATGGCCCGTTTAGTTTGTTGATTTACCGTTTTTAAAGATGGTGATTTTCCAGTTCGCAAACTGTTACTTTACCAGAGGGTACACCACGCGAACTGGAAAATCCCCATGGATAGATGGCTTCCAGTTCGCAAACTTTGAGTCATTGAGGGTATAACCAGAAGGAACCAACTGAGCAGTGTTCAAAACCGTCGTTTCATACTGGTTTAAGAACGGGATTTCCCCTGTTATTGCTTGCTATAATCCAACAGAGATCATCCAGAGAATCCTTTTGCCACTGCTCAACTGGAAACGTTGCGCGAATCGGGGCACCCACGACATCTATTGTAGAAACCATCCGAACTCGATGCGGCAAAAAAAAGACCATGGATTGAAGTAAAATTACCATGAATTACCCTCTGGTAATTTAACATAGCTATTGAAAATGGCCCATTTATAGGTGATTTACCTACTATAGATGGTGATTTTCCATAGCTATGTTAAACTACCAGAGGGTACCCATCTTCCCTGGCGAAAAACAAACTCTACGCAAAGTCCTCCGTTACACTCTTCAACTCTGATTCGGCTATATGTTGGGATGATGTCCTCAATTTACAAGCATTTACTGACCATATCTCTACCTTACCTGCTGGCAAAATCTTGTTCGCCCAAGTAACATTGGGACAAAGAATGATAGAAAAAGCAACTTTGCTATGTACATATATGTTGACAAAATATAACACTTCACCAACCGGAAAAGTTCGTCCATTTGAAGATGATTCCAGTTACATTCACCATCATTCAAAGTGGCGGAAAACAACGTGAGGTCCTTGCAAGTTCTCCAGATAAAATCGAATGATTCCCCTTCTTAACCATAGATCATCTACATAGATATGCTTAGACTTATAGTTATACTATGTTTTACTCATAGTTAACCAATATATAGTATTACCCTCTGGATATTTAACAGTTCGCCATGGAAAGATCCACCATTTTAAATAGGTAAACCTTCTATTTCTATGGACCATGGCTTAACCATGGCTATGTAACAAATAACCAGAGGGTATATATATATAGTTTTCTAGATTCTTATCCTCTGGTTATGACTAACATAGCCATGGAAAATCCCTTATAAATGGAGGTTATGTAACAAATACCCAGAGGGTAGTTTTCTAAACCACAAACCACTGGCCATCCACCTGGCCATCGCCATCGCCATCGGCCTTCTCGGCAAAGCCGTCCTGGTTCGAGTCGAAGAGCCGGAAGCAAAGTCTTCGCTTGCCCTGGCGGAAAGGACCGGGGGGTTCTGGGGGTCTGGGGTCTGGTGACATGGTGAAAAAACAAGCTGTATACCATATGTAGATGGTTGATGTGGGTGATAAACCATAGTTGATAATAGTTGGTAGTAGTGAACATGACTCCAATAACTGTTGGGTTTAGTATGTATATCGAACGAGTCTTTTTTACAGGGTACTTGCAACCAACAAACAGTTCACTAGGAGGTGTCACCTTGCATGGAGCGGTCCGATTGGGGTTGGCGCTGGTTGCCAGCGATGTTCTGTAAGTGCTTGGGGATGGTTTATGACATTGGTAAGACACCTTAAAACATCTTATTATCTTATCTTATAACTGTTATCTGTATATGGGCTGACTATGTATATGTACATACTATATCATATTACATTATATTATATTATATTATATATATTATATTATATCATATCATATCATATCATATTATATATATCATACATATATCATACATATATATATATCCCCAGTTTTATGGGTTGTATTCTATTGGCTGCTCGCAGCCAAACCAACTGGGATGCACATATGCCATACCTCCATCCTATGGTCCCAAAATGTGTAAATCCCCAAGTGGTTCACCATGGCTTTTTTGTGTAATATATATATATATGGCAATGTGTCAAAACCTTGTACCCCTGGTGAACATCAAAATAGCTGGTAAATGGATGTTCATCCCCCTAAAAATGGTATTAATAGGTATTGATCCATACCCATATATATATATATATCAGGGTTTTCTGGATTTACTAATCCGATGATCCTAATATAAAAAAATTGCAGATATTTTTTGGACCTTGGAAGAATCAACCATGGATGTCCTGATCCGAATCGACCAAGGAGCCACGTTCCGAATCTTCCGCTGGCACCTCTGCACCGCCGCGCTTCAACTGTGTGACAAACGTCAGGAATTCCTCCAGAAAAGAGCAACAACGGAACTGTAAAGGGTGGTGTCGCAGTGACCCATTTCTCATCCATTTTTCATCCATTTTTCTCTGGTTTTTTTGTTGACGGCTTGCGAAGTGGAAAATCATCCCTTTTAAAACCGGTAAATGGACCATGGCTTCGTTAGCTGTAACCAGAGGCTGAGGATGCTTCAAGCTCCATGGCAGCGATCTTTGTGTAGGGAAACATGGAAAAAAGTCAGCAGTTTCTTTGGCTGCCAATCCAGGTACCCCCTGGTAAACCTACAAAAAACTATAGAAAATCACCATTTTTTTAATGGGAAAATCCACTATAAATGGGGTATTTTCTACAGCTATGTTAGTTTACCAGAGGGTAAGTTTGTGGCTACGAAAGTGATGAAACTTTGGATTCCATCAAAATGGACCTTGGAAGACCAGATCCATCATCTATCATCGATCACCATTGTTGTCCTCTTGTTAAAATCCATCATGCAACATAATGTGCCACTGTCAAAACTCCTTATATTGTATGTGGTCATCAGTCCCATACTGGAAATCCTTGCAATGGGTCAATGGATAAAAAAACCCTCTGGTAATTTAGCGTAGCTATTGAAAATGGCCCATTTATAGTTGATTTACCGTTTTTAAAGATGGTGAATTCCATAGCTATGTTAGTTTACCAGAGGGTATATATAAATAAATCCCTATGAAAATGGACTGATGACCATCACTCAATATGGCTATCTCTTGTCCAAGTTTGGACCCCGTCTGGCGTTGTTTATAATCTATCACCAAGGGTCTACCATACAGAAATGTCATATTTTTGGTGCTTAAATCCCTACTGATAAGGAAAATATCCCATTCTAGTGGTCAGAGGGCGACTACTCAATAACCATCAAGAAGCATCTTAGTGTACCGCTCAACTCCCAAATTTGCCTGAACGAATCCCTACATTGGATCTCTTTGGATATCCAAGTGTCACCCACAAACATATGTCACTCCGAAATTTCCAGACAAACCCATGAACTAATTGCATTAATCAATAAAAATCTGGGCAAAGGATAATAATTCACTCACCTGAAATCAGGCGATATATCATGCTATGTTGGGAGAATTCCCCCGGCCCTCACAAGGATTTTTGATCGCGACGTGAGGTGCGTCATCTGGAGCAATCATCCCATTTCTATGGTTGAAAAAACAGAAAAATTGTCCCCAAAAAAAGATGCCAAAATAGGTGACATCTGAAAAAAAAAAAACTGGTAAATATATAACTCTTCTATCATTCAACTTGGGAAATTTACTATATCATATGGCAGTGTGTCAAAACCTGGTACCCCTGGTGAACATCAAAATAGCTGGTAAATGGATGTTCATCCCACTAAAAATGGTATTAATAGGATTTAATAGGTATTGATCCATACCCATATGTTTAAACCCCAACCATCAAGCCTCAAAGTCAATCACGTTGTCGCCGTTGAGATCGATCGCTGAGAAGAGCGTTCGCCACATCGGCTGGCATCGGCTGGGCGAAGCACGGGGACCCGGGAGGATTTGGGGACAACAACAAAAAAAAAATGGGTGACACATGGGAGGATTTTGCACTTACAGTACCCTCTGGTAAAGTAACATAACTATAGAAAATCACCATTTTTCATGGGAAAATCTACTATAAACAATGGGGTATTTTCTACAGCTATGTTAGTTTACCAGAGGGTAAAGGAAAAAAATATCCAGAAAACTAGAGTGGGAAAACTGTGGAAAAAAATTATCCGGAAGAATCACGAAATGCGATTTAAAAACCTGGGACAACTTGGAAAATTCATCCAGTGAAAGCAATGGAAATCGACAAGAGCAAGGGTTTTTGACCGACGAAAATGGGGATGTACAATTTGATGTAATGTGGTAAACCCAATAATAAATCATCCCCAGTATTACCATGCATGGGTGGTAAGTGCCATCCTCAAATGGTAGGTTTATGGCATTGGGTTTACCGGTTTACCACATCAATGGAACTTAGTTGAGGAGCAAAAGCACATTGGACAAGTTTCCTTCTTTGCCAGTTTCACCCCAGTTGAAACATAAAAGAAACCCGGGGCTTCGAGAGTTGCAAGTCCTTCAGGGGAAGGAGTTAAGACAACAGCTGGAAAAGACTCCGGTTTGTCTTAAGATAGGGGACAGGCCAGGATAGACCATTTAACCATTTGGATTTTTCTCAAAAAATGTGAGTTCTGGGAGTTTTCAAGGGGTTAAGATTTTGAGGCAGTTGCCTCCCCCAGCTCTACTAAGCTCCAGAAATGAGGCCCAAAATCCACCACCACACCTTGTATTGCCTGTGATTCGAGAAGAGGGAGTGAAACTGATTCCTGGCAAGGACATGTGTCAAGTTATAGACCTGCCATCGGTGAAATCTGCCACGAAATCTGCAACGAAGAACTCTAAAATTGAAATGAATAGCCTCCGGTAGTCCATAGCAATTGGACTCCCCAGTGAGATGTGGTCAATTTGAAAATCATTGAACAATTGAATGGATCTATACAGATTTTCCAGCAAGGTATGTTTGATGTCCCCGCCTGTCAAGAGGACAAGAAGTCAAGGTGGTTGTGTGAAGACACAAGTAAAAGTACACCTGGCCGTAGAAAAACTGCAGCTGAGTTGCTTATAAACCCATTGAGTGTATATATATATGTATATATATATGTTATATAATGTTATGTGTATATTATATATATGTACATTATATATATATATATTCCCCATAAACCATAGAATTCACCACGTGATGTTAGCGTCAACATCTCGCGAGTTCGTTTTTGGCAACGTGGAACGACTGCATCGGATGTGGGCCACTGACAGGTCGACATGGGCTGCTGAAATTTCATGGGGATCAAAGTGGTTTTTGGGGAAAGTTGACACCGGAAACCCCAACCAATTCCTATATACAAATGCCATAAACCACCCATTTGGGAATGGTTTATAGAACCTATTTATGGTGATTTGAGGGATGGTTTATTAGTGTATCAAAGAATGGGATGTTACCATCTGGTAATTTAACAGCTTGCTATTGAAAATTGCCAATTTATAGTTGATTTATGTTGATTTACCTGCCAAAGATGGTGATTTTCCAGTTCGCTATGTAAACGTTTGCCAGAGGGTATTTGATGGGAAAAACCTGGCATCAGTTTCAGGTGACGATTTTCAGAAAACGACCACCAATCCAGTGACTGATGCGACCACCCATTGCCGGTACCTGCTTGAGGTTGTACAGTTCCTGCGCCGCAACCGCCCCACAATATTCGTGCGTTGGGAAACGATGAAACGAAGCATTATGGTCTCCAAAAAATGGAAGAACATGGTGACAAACCATAAAATGCGGGGGCGCGCCCTTTCTTTCAAACTCTCATACTGTAGCTACCAAACCAGGGTTTGGCAAAAATGGCTGTGATACCTTCAAAACAGGGCAGTGGAAATTGTCATACTAATAGCCACTAAAAGCAATAACAAGGAATAGTAGTAAAAGTAAGAACAGCAGTGCTGTTCAAGTATCCTCTGGTAAACGTTTACATAACCATGGAAAACCACCATTTGCTATCCCATAGGATCCATGTATGGTATATATGCTAACATTGGGGGTATATTGATGGTAAATGTTACCATATATAGCATACATGGATCCTATGGGTATGGTTAAATCCACTATTTCGACTGGGCCATGTTCAATATGTTATGTTAGTCATTACCAGATGGGATCCCCAGACGATCGCTAAGTCGGTGAACATACCTTGCTTAACGTTTTGGATTTATGATAAATAATGGATACAATAGAAACTATAGTAAATCCCTATATAACATTATATAACTGGTTATTTATGATGTTTATAATATTTATTATACATTTATAGTACTATAGTTACATCCCACATATAACTATCGATAGAAATTCGATGGCTTTATGGGGGATGCAGCCCGCAGGTAGGGATGGTGAAGTCATAGAGTAAGTGACTTCACCAAACCTGCGTCGTCTTCCGGACCATAGCTTGCTGATTCTAGGATTTATGATAAGTACTGATATATATATATATATATCATGTATCACTATATATCTATAGCAATTAGCAACCCAAAAAAAGATAGAAAAATGTTTCCGGGATTGTATAAATGATCATGTTCCCCGGCTAAGTATAAACCAACATAGCCGCCCAGGCTGCCGTCCTTCTGGCTGAAGGCACCCTGGGGTGCTGCCTGAAATCAACCCAGAAAACGGCAGATGTTGGTCCATTATGAAGCATAAAATTCTTGGATTGGGGGACTCAATTTCAAGCCATACCCATATATCTAACAATCATCTTACATATCTACTGTAAAATATCCAAAATATCGCTAAAAATCTAAAATCTCGACATGATTCGACATGTAGATCCATTTTTATGGATGATTTATATAGAATGCATCGATCTCTCTTAGCGCTGACCTTGCCATGAAAACGGCAAACGGCTGGCTTAGCGTTGGATTTCCACGGATGATCATCAGTCGCAGTTTTCGACCAACGCCACTGCTCTACGTAGACTCGTAGACCCAACAAATGCGAAAATCGGATAGACAAAAAGTGCCAAAAATGCCTGGAATCATCTGGAATCCAAAAGTCGAAAAAGTCGTGCAGTCGGAACAAGGGGTCCACCCTCTTTAAGGATCCATCAATGCACAAGAAATAAAAACAGACATTCCATCAGATACCCTCGGACCAATTCTGTATCTGATGGTAGAATCAAAGATAATTCCTTGTAAAACCAATTCTTGAACCAAATCTGGCCTATCCCATTGAAAAAAAGAACGTTATCATATTCACCACCAAAAACCAACAAAATACCCACCAAAGAGCCAAAAACCCACCAAAATACGTCCAAAAAAAAACATCAAAAGTCGCAAAAACTTGGAATTGCTTGAGGGTTTTATCATGGGTCATTAAATGTCCCCATTGAACATCACCCAACCATTAGGTATATGGTCAATGCCATGGCTACTTTTTCAGGTGATGTCCAATATACCCAAAATGGGACAGTTACGAACCCCTGTTTTTCGAGATTCCACAAATGGTGGATGTTCCATTGGGCAAAACCGCAAAACCCACCAGCACCTGTCCGGCCAGGGACTGGTGGACTCCCATTGAATCAAATGCCTCGGGAATCATTGCTACAAATCATGGATCATTTGCATGGAAATTTAATGGTTTATAAATATATATATATAACGAGGACAGATTTAATGGTATGTATATGGTATTCTTGAATTGATCATCCAAATTGAATGATATGGAATTGATCATCTTTAAAGATATTGTTGTTTTTGAATTGATGATATGGATCCATATCATCCATCTCCTGGCCCGATCCGGCCCGAATTTGACGACCCCTCGGAACAATCGCCCATCCCAAGGATAAGATAGGACAAGATAGGTCTATAATTATATAAGGTATGTATGTATGTGATGTAATGTAATGTAATGTAATGCTATGCTATGCTATGCTATGCTATGCTATGCTATGCATGTATGTATGTATGTATGTATGTATGTATGTATGTATGTATGTATGTATGTATGTATGTATGTATGTATGTATGTATGTATGTATGTATGTATGTATGTATGTATGTATGTATGTATGTATGTATGTATGTATGTATGTATGTATGTATGTATGTATGTATGTATGTATGTATGTATGTATGTATGTATGTAATGTATGTATTATGTATGTATGTATGTATGTATGTATGTATGTATGTATGTATGTATGTATGTATGTATGTATGTATGTATGTATGTATGTATGTATGTATGTATGTATGTATGTATGTATGTATGTATGTATGTATGTATTGGTATATTATATATAGAGGCTAAACAAACTATATCAAAATGATGAAACAACAAGGGAAAGGTTGCTCTTTGTGATGCTCATCGTTAAGGCCCCCACCGCACCAGTGGCAGCTCCAACGGATGGAATCAGAGATTTGGTGGCTGTATGGCGTTTTGATGCGCTCGTGAAAAGCCTTTTTTGTATCTTGGGGAAGATCGGAAGCTCTTTCCTTAGCAAAATTTGCAATCATTCAGACGCATTGACCCAAAAAAATGATGGTAGTTATTGGATTTCAAGGGCGAGTTGTTATCTTTAGCATGGCAACAGTGTAGACCAGTGCCCCAAAGGGCGGTGATACGTCTGAGCTGGATCATGGCGTCGTGGCGTCAGCGGTAGGCTTTGACCCATCATTAGCTGCTTGGTGGTTGACCTACCCCTCTGAAAAATGATGGAGTGAAAGTCAGTTGGGATGATGACATTCCCAACATATGGATAGTCATAAAATTCCATGGTTCCAGTCACCAATCAGCATAGCTTTTGACCCATCAAGTGGGATGATCTTCAAACATTATAGAGGCAAACAAATGGTAAGGGAACGTTAGGTAACGTTAGGTGGAGACTACTGGAATTATTGGGTGCCCCACATGGTTTCACAAAACCTTGAGGAATTGGCGCCCATTTTTCCACAACCACCGCGCGTTGCGTCACGCGGGACTGAACGTCCGATGGGGGGTCGCTGCATTTTGGTGCCTGCTTGCGGAATGACGCGTATCTTTTGGCTCAAAAAAGATGGGTCTGTTCAAAAGAAATACTGAAATGGTTTGAAAGTTGGCGCATGTATTCAACTGGTGTTTTCTATTTGAGACCTGTGGGTACCTTAACCCCGAAACAAAAAATGAAAACATCGTATGGTTGATTACACTTCCAGGCAAGCGAGTGACGGCCTCATCGACAGTAACCACGATTGTGTGTGGATGACATTTGCACTATTCTGGGTGAAACCATAGTTCGTGCATTCATGATAAATCTCAAACATGCCTTGAGGCCTATTCTGATGGTTGAGAATAAAAGATGATGTTCTGAGGTCGCTGTGGTGTTCTAGCCTGCGACAAGAAAAAGTGGATGACACCATGAATAGGGCAGTACTCAATGGTGATTCTTATGTCGTGCCTATATCACGACGAATATAGTGTTACTAACTGTTACTAACTAAAGGATGAATCCACCATTAATCAACCTATTGCTGTGTGGAACCATGAGTTAGTACGGTCATACCGACCTTCATCGGGATTTAATGGGTGGCTTCCACAGCTATGCCTCTTTGCTGGCGGATTGGAAAATCGAGAGGAAAATCCATGTTTTTTCCTAGTATAAACAGGTATCAAAATGACATGAATAGATATGGCATATGGATTTCCTGCAGATTTCTCCCTTCATCAAAGTCTCCGTTTGGATGTGGTCCTCCGCACGCTGCGCGTAGAAACAGATGTCACGGCTGTCAGAGCAACTATCAACTGCTACCCTAAGATAGAAATACATGCGCTGGGGTCAAAATTCTCAGACTCCGAAACTGCGAATCTGTCTGTGATTTCCAGCCAATCTTATTGTGATTTCTACTGATTTCTGGTATTTTTGTCAGTTGATTTCTATTGATTTATAATTGTTGGTGTTTTTCCCATGATGTTTTGACCCAAACCCACAGTTCATCCCTTTGAGGATGAATCATGGAAAGCTCATTTCCTGCCGAGCCGGGTGAGACGTCGCCATGATGGACACACACAAAGGGAGGAGCGCAACATTCGGTGAACAAGTCGATGCCGGGATGAGAAAATGGTGGGACACTTTCCCATAACAAAACTAGATCGATTCTACTTGATTCTACTTGGGGCTATGTCAGACTTAGAAAGTGAAGAATAACATGTCATAACCATCCCATGTGCTCCATGGTGCTGGAGGATTTACCAACATGTCCCCCAAATATCACCCAAATGTAGCTAAATGTATGGAGCATATGGGATCTATACCATATTACCCAAGTCTGACAAGTCTGACTCATAACCAACTTTTTAAGCGAACTGGGCGCAAACGTTGAGGCTGCGAGTTGTGGATCACGAAACACATCGTTTCAGCCTTGTTCTACCAGATGTTGGAAGCGAAAAATCGGGATCTGAGGAGCTACCCGGCCTGGTAAACCTACAAAAAGCTATGGAAAATCACCATGATTCATAGGTAAATCAACCAACTACATGGGCCATATTCAAGTTCGCTACGTATGTTAGTCACTACCAGAGGCTAACCCCAAAAATCATCCATTCAACCCATGGGTCTTTACAGGTCAGAGTCAGGATCAAAACCAACAAGTTTTTTTTGTGGGTAAAACCATGCCATAAACCACCCATGACTATAGAAATGGTAAACATACCACCTGTAAACATGGTGATTTGGGGATAGTTTACTATTGCTTTACCCTCATAATCTCTCATATATATATACATATATATATAATATAATATAATATATATATATATAATATAATATATATATATATATAATATATATATATATGTAGATATGTATATATAATGTGAAAGCAGAAAAATTGCAGAACACGACGGTTTGGGCGATTCACCGTTTATCCATAAATTGCTTCACCTTACGCGCCAACTCCGTGCAGGGTGGGGACCCCTTTTTGTGCGGAAACGGCCAGACATGGCGCTGGATGGGATGTTTCTGGCTGTTGACACCGCAGATTGGATGGGAAATTTCAGAAAATCACTGGAAAATGGATGAAGATGGATGAAGATGGTACAGAGTCCGAAGCAAAAAAAACGCTTTGCCGGAAGTCCGCCATGTCTGGGTCCTTGAATCTTCATTTGTCACCTGATGTCGGGTTTTTGCACAGCCGAAAAGCTCTTCGTTAAGTCGCCCAAACCAGACCATGTCGATTCAAATGCATTGGCATCACGGGAATTTCACCAACGCAGACCTTGAAGGCAGGCTGGCTAAGAGTCTTCTGGTCAATTCTGGTTACCCTTGGGCAATCAAACTTGGCAATGGGAAGTCCCTTGTAAATGGAGGTTCTAATTGGAAAAGAATCTATAAATGGATATACCATCTGGTTATTTAACATAGCTATGGAAAATCCGCTATAAATGGATTTTTGAATGGGAACATCATCTGTAAATGGGCCATTTTCAATAGCTATGTTAGTCATTACACTGGAGGGTGTGGTATAGCCGCGCTATTCAGCTTCACTATCGGAGACAACTGGTCGACCACTAGGTTTATCCCACAATGGGCATGGTAAAGCAATGAAAACGTTGACAAGTTTGGGAAGCTACATGGATACCCTCTGGTAAACATACAAAAAACTATGGAAAATCACCATTTTTCATGGGAAAACTCACGATTTCTATAGCCATTTTCAATAGCAAACTGTTAGTCATAACCAGGCCGGGTAACTGGGGGGATTTTCCAGCTATGGTTCTGACTGGGTCGCACCTGTTTCCATCGAATCTCCAAATCATCTTCTCCGATCACGAAAAATTCTATCCCATCAAAATCTCTCCATCCCACACCTCTCCCCTTCCGCACCTCAGTTCTCCATCTGCGCCAGAGTGGCGGTAAAGCCCCGCTGCTCGGTCTTCTGCACCATCCTGTGAATCCTCTCGCGCACCTGAACCTGGCGCTGGAAGGACCTGGGAGAACCCCCGTGGTTGCGATGTGGCCAAAATCACCGGGGGGTTGACGTCAAAAGATGTCAAAAGCAATGTAGGATCATCTAGGCATAGAGATAATTATATATAATCTTCAAAACTATATGAGAGATGATGAGAGTCGAGAATCTGCATCCCTCACCATCTGAAGATGCCAACTACAGCTAAATGATGTAAATGTACCTTTTCCCATGTGTTCTGTCGAAATTCTGCGTTTATGTCATCCCCCATCGTCATCTATTTAAGATGGCTGTGCAGGTCAACGATGGAGTAGTGTCATCCTGCCATCATGAGATTCCTAACAGAATGGCAAAACGGCAAAGCCATGCAAACCCCCAATGATCTATGATCATCCATGACCATCCCCCCCGAAAAAAGGCGATTTAACTAAATTGAGGTCATGAACCTGCCCCAAAAAACAGGCGAAGCGAATCAGACACAAACATATGAGGGATCAAAAAATTTTAGTGATTCCAAATTCCAGGTGACACCAGCTACTTGGATTCTCATCTCCAGCTACTTGGATTCTCACCTTGTACCCTCTGGTAAACGTTTACATAACTATGGAAAGATCCACCATTTTTCATGGGAAAATCCACGAACTAAATCGCCCTTTTCAATAGCTACGTTAGCACCAACCGTTGGAATCGACGACTCATCCCCCCCTTGAAGCCAGCCAAGCCTGTTCTTCGAGGCTCGGTTTCAGCAGCGTATCTTCAATCCACTTATCCATCCAGATGTTGGCGTTGTCCTCGGAACCCAACACTTTAAGGCTGGTTGGTTTGGGGGAAAATCTACAGAAAAATAAAGAAATGGTCATCCCCAAATAGATGGAAAAGTAAATCACCATCAAATTAGTAGGGATTTACTCTTCCATCTATTTGGGGATGACTATATAATTATACATATATATATATATATTATTATGTATAAAGTGTCCTTCGGATTTTCCACCAATAAGATTCTAAGATGGTTTAGCGAAAAAAAATACAGGCTTTTTCAGCAATCCTTCTTAGCCAAGTATGGAGGTGTCCTCTGGATTTTCCTTCTATGTTTTTTTCCATGTCTTGACATAGCCTTACTCTGCCTCCAAAATGTTGGGTGTCCTGTAAATCTTCGTTGAAACCAAGCTCGATTTGGGTGAGAAACAAATTTCCCAGCGTTGCTGAGTGTCGAAGATCAAACATGTGAAAAACTGAAAAAGTCGGAAAAAAAAATAGCAGTTTAACTTCCACTCAAGAACACATGGGTATGGATCAATACCTATGAAAATACCATTTTTAGTGGGTTATTCACATCCATAAATCCCAGCTATTTTGATGTGAACAGAAGGGGTACTATTGGTTTTGACACACTGCCTTATGACTTTCCATATGGGAATAATATGGATTATAGTGGTTTAATGGAATTTCATGGATGTTTCCCATATATTGTAACCAAAAATATGCTCCACAACGCCCCAACAAACCTGGGCCCCAGGCGATGATCATCTGATTGGTGAACCACACCGGAGGCAGCACTCGGGCCTGGGCAGTGTCAACAACTCAGCCGTCCGAAATGTATGAGTGTCTATTACTATGTGTATGTATAGATATATAAGTAAAATGTGGCATCATCGTCGTCGTCGTCGTCGTCATCATCATCATCATCTTCGTCTTCTTCTTCTTCGTCATTCTACTTTCTTCCCCGTTGAAACATCTTGAACCTTCGAAAAATCTCTGTGACACCACTCACCACACTCCTGGGGTCTCTGCCATCGCTAGGGCGAGGGGGGCCACCACGAACTCGATAAATCCAATCTGCGCCGCGGTTTTTGCTGGGGGAAAGTACCCTCTGGTAAACGTTTACATAACCATGGAAAGATCCACCATTTTATAGATGGGTAAATCATGGTAAATCCACTATTTCTATGACCATGTTCAAGTTCGCAAACTGTAAACGTTTACCAGGCCGGGTAGATTTTGTTTACCCTCCAGTGTCATCAAACATGGCTGTTTTACATCCCGGGAACCCTGCATGGAGGCTTAGTTCGCTGGGAAATGGATCTGTAAATGCTGGGGATTTTCCATTGCCATGCCTAAGAAATACCAGAGGGTGGATGGAAGCCTCAGAAATGGATCACACTCAGCGGACAAGTTAAAGATCTTTAAAACGATTGAATGGGATTCGGAAATTCCAATCACCATTTTTCAACCTTGAGATCCTGCAAAATTGAAAATGGCCCAGTCGAAATAGTGGATTTACCCATTAAACATGGCGATGTTCCATAGTTGTTTGATGTTGTTTGTATGGTTTTAAAAATATGTGCACAGCCCATCCCGTGACCACCATCGTCTCTGCCTGTGACAGTGGCAGACTCACCGTCTTCTTGTCGTTCAGCGGCCCCACGGGAATCCCAAGTGCCTACGACATCCCATCCCCATGGCGAAAGTTTTCCAAGATGAACCCCGTTCGAAAGGGATGGGGTCAGTCCTAAACTCGATTTTCTGGGGTCAGTCGATGTCAGAATGAAGGGGTAAACGTAGCCGGTCAAAGACGGCAACGGGATTCTGTTTTTTTTAGGATGAAAACAATGTATATATGTCATTTCCAGGTTGATGGGTGTGAATGAAAATGGGCTATACCTCCCATTCATGGCCATTTTGATGGGACAATGATGATGAACCAATGGTTGGAATGGGCGTTTCCCATAGTATAAAGTGACAAAGCCATAACCATCATGGAAAACCTACGGCTACCATTTCACCTCCACTTTCCCGTTTCAAAAAAAGCTACCAGAAAACACCTCCAGTCTCCCATCATCTCATGTTTGATCATCCTGAAAACCTCCAGCAGACTTAGCCCCCCCTTCGCAACCCGAGTCGCCCACCTTCTCTTCCTCTCCCTGCAGTGCGAACTCTTTGAGAACCAGCTCGGCCCAGCGTTCGGCCACCGGGAAAGGCCTGCAGCCATCCGACATCGCTATGGTGGGGATGTAGCTGTGGATATAGCGATGGTTGGGATGATTGCTGACCAAAGATGAACGAAACAAACTTGAAAAAAACAAGAATCCATCAATAATCCATCACCCCAACATCCCACTATGCCATACTATGCCATCATTTTTGATGAAATCATCCCATCTTTCTGATTCCTATCCCCCAAAATCTCAACCTCTTGAGATTTCCAGCAACGCCATCGACCTCGAGGGTCCGGTCCTAAGGTCGTCACTTCATGGGATTGGAGATGTCCGCGAAATGCAGGAGCACCGTCCTGGCGAAATGATTGCTGGTGAAGTGCTGAAAGTTTCTGTGACTAGATTCCAGACTCGATCCGCTTAGATTCGATTTAGATTCGATTTAGATTCGATTGGATTTAGATTGGATTAGATTGGATGCAGATTTAATTAGATTAGATACGCAAATAGATATACTGCATATAGCATGAGAATCAGGGAATCATCTTCAAACTTCTACTTATCCACTGGTGATCTTCAACATGTTTTTTTTTTAGTGCGCCATTCACCACAGCCCTTGTTCCAAGGCCCCATTCCGAACGGTCCTGAGTGTCTTTTTCACATCTGGGGTTTTGAAGTACTCCATGAGTTCACGCGGAGGAAATTCCTCTGTATTCATGTACCTGAGCAGCTGAGGAAAGTTGGGTTCCAGGTCACCCAAAAATGGCTGACCGACCAAACTTTAAAGTCCAAAAGAACCACCAAACTGTTGGCAGGTTAGGTTTTAGGTAGTCCTTTGGTAGTCTTTCTGGGCAAAATCGCTGCCATGTCTCACCCATAGCGACTGGAGAAGTTCTGGGCTCCAAACATTTCATCTGCGGTGTCAAAGAGCTCCGCATTCACACCATACATTGACTCAAACTCCTCAAGTAATCTGAAGCTGTGACTTGAAGGGTGGGGGGTCCAAAATGGCCACTTCTGTGTGTGTGTGCTTTTAGTGAACTGCTTTGGGACAATGACTACCACGGGCCACCAAAAACCATGGCAAGAGAAGGTGTTGATCCAAAAATATTGTGGCTCCAACGTGCTCGAACTCTCTAAGATAGTTGAGCAGCCACAACCTACGAACAAACCATGGCTTGTCCCAAACAGCCGGCCCTTCCCTCGCCTTGACCATGCCGCCGTGTTGCTGGCAAACGGGAAAAATTGGAGGGCACCGTGGGACGACGGGGGGGAGTTTTCTCCTAAAGGATTGGTGATCTTAGATCCCAAGAATATGTTTCAACAGTTGATAGTCATCATCCCAAAAGTTTGGGGGTCATAGCTGGCAAGGATAACATCTTTCACAGATTTCACGAGTTTAACGTGCTGGGAGAACATGTCACTTCCAACATCAACCAACAGCTCTGACGAACAAATCACGTGCCAGGAGGCACCGCAAAGTCTGTGGCGATGATGGAGTCCACGATGATGTGCCGGATGTGGCTATAGATGACCTGCATCGCCAGTAAGGGCAGAGGATGACCACCGGGCCCCGACTGGGACTGCGCCAGCGTTTTTTCGGAAGTGGGGAAATACCGCGGAAATACCATGAATTTCAGGAATTGCTCGAGTTTGAATACTTTGATCAATTCACCATCCATCATGATATGGATCATTATGACTCACTATTCAACATACTTCACCATGATTAACCATGAATCGTTAACCAGTAGTCGAAAGGATGCATCACATCTTCAACGACACCTGGCCAATGGACTGCTTTGAGGGAACATCTACGGTAGTGGTTTGAAACTGGCTGGTTTCCGGCTTGGCTGGAAGATCTTCCCTTGAGCCAATGTTCACCAATTCTGGGATCATCTGGGCAGGGCTATGGCTTCCGATATCGATTGAACCACCAAGTGCAAAAAGTTTAAGGGCTCCCAAGTTTTCCAGTTGTGCCTCGTTTAACTCGGAGAACAAGTTGCACTCGTGCTTCGCTAAAATCTGGAAGAGCTTGCTGCAGTGCATGTTCTCCAAGCACGACATGTCCTCAGCTTCCAGCAAGTGAACAGGGCTGCTCCCAACACCCCAAATACGTTTGGGAGACAAAAGGGGTAAAATTGCAACTGTTCTTCCTAAAAGCAACTACAAGTTACCTGGAATGAGTGGGAGCAACCCTGGTAGGCGTCCAACATGTAGGGTTGTCGGGAGATAAAGGAAGAAATTGGCCAACAATAATTGGATATGACAATCTATTGGTGTCTCTAATCATGACAAATCCCAGGTGGAACATGCCTGTAAAAAGACAAGTCCCTTGCGCAAGGAGAAAACATACCCTTGAGGTAATAAAAAAATCCGTGCACAAGGATGGAGGATGACAATCTATGATGAATTCCAAAGCTGAATTAGAGATGTGCCATGAAATTTAAGGTGGATTCTCCAAACTTACCCCATCACTGGTGCCAGTGGTTAGCCTTCACAAGATATCACCTTCCCGAGGTTTTCTATCCGGCGGTAGCCCTCAGGCTCGGGCGTTGTAGCAGATCGCCAACTCGTGTTCAATCCTCGTTGGATCAGAATGGATACCCTCTGCGTTGATCAAACGTGGCACTTGAAAATCCACCCAAAAAATAAAGCGGAAAAATTGGAAAATCATTTTGAGGCGATTATCAATGGTTGCGTTTCGGAAAAGTCATGTTACAGTCATGTTTGATTACTGGATGGTACCCAAATTACTGGCCTAAGGCGGCCTTCGCTGGAGAAACTGATGATAATCTTGGGGAAAACCAAAGTAGGATGCACTTTTGGTTGCTCAGACCCTGCGAGGTTGTGGGGATCCCCATACCCAACTCATCAAACCTGGTTTTAGCCTGCGCAAATCATGTATGTATGTCCCAAACCTCGAGCAAGTCCAGTTTTAGGGTGGGGGGGGCCTTACTCACCATTTGAGGTCACACACATGTTAAAATGTCATGTGCATGGCTCCGATCAGTTGTCATCCTAAAGCCTCAAACCACAAGGTTTCGAGTCATGAACATCATCAGCTACGTCATTCAAAATTCAGTTGGAGTCACCATCTGTGTGCAAATCGTCAACCAGCAACATTGCCATCAAAGGTCACCCATTTTTAGACAACCCACATACCCTCTGGTAAACTAACATAGCTATGGAAAGATCCACCATTTTTAATGGGAAAACTCACTATAAATGGGCCATGTTTAGTAGCTATGTTAAATTACCAGAGGGTAGATCCACCCACATAATTAGATCATTTTATAGATATTCCATATTTATAGATCAATCCCCTTAAATAGTGGTTTCCTAAAATAGGGCTACCTGACATAGATCCCACAAAATCCCAGTTGAATCTCGGATCACCCAAATCCATCGCCAAAGTCACTCGGTGAGAAACACGTTGCTGCGGCCCATGTGCCCAATGTCGTGGGCCAGAGCTGCCACGGTCAAGCCGAAACCTCGGATGCTCATCCAAGAAAACCAACGGATAGAAGCCGGGAGAAACAACGAAATAAATATATATAGGGATGTTAAAATTATATATATTATATATTATATATATACATATAACCTATACAGTATGCAGTCATATCAGATGTGAAGATAGAAATCTCAACAGTGACATTCCTACTGTAAGAAATCAGGACTTGCAGCGTTCGGCAGTGGCTGGAGGGTGCAAGTGTGGGCTTCCCATGGAGATGCAAACATGAGCACGGGAAGATGATGGTGTGATAGGTCTGATAGGTAGTCAATCTGTAATGAATGATAATGAATGAATGACAGAGAGAAAAGGAATCATCATGTCTGAGCATAAATACTGTACCATTAAGAAAACATAACCGTACATAACCTAAAGATGCCTAAAATCTCATCATTACTTTAGTATACTTTATTCTCAACGGCTGCGGCCATGCAGTTGATCACTTTTTCCGCCGGCGGCTGCGGCAAGGGCCAGTCCAAGCTTGACGAGCAAGCACCTACTGTAGTGGAGTCCCTGTAGTGGAGTCCGGAACCAGAGAAACATGGGCCAAAACAAGACACTTCAAATTGTTAGTTGGACCTGCACCATTTGCAGTGCCAACTTGGAACACAATAAAACTGTGTACATTTCCTGCACGCGAGCTTCAGTTCATAACTAGCATCCCCCTTCTTGTACAAGACTTCTAATTGGGGTGGTGGCATAAGCTCGAAATTGCGTTCAAGGACTTTCTGCACAAGGTCTGGATACTTGTAGCACATGCTCCAGTCCTTTTCACCATTTTTCAGAAGGTGATCAATCCACTTCTCCGCATAATCATGGAGCCCTGAGCGGTAAGCCTGGACCACCCGCTGCACTGATGGTGGTTGAGCCTTAAGAAACTCAATGCTTTCTTTGTGCAGGATGTCGATGCAATACTCATCGCACCAACGGAGGAGCAAGTCCAAGTTCTCGTCGGACACCTTCTGCAGCCGACCTGTCACAGGCTGAAGAAACTCAAGGAGAACCTTGAACTCTTCGGGGCACTTGCCAGGCAGCTCAACCTGTTTCGTCTTCTTCTCCTTCATGTCTTGCGACAACATCTTGTTGAAGACTGGAGAAGCCAGCATCAGAACAGACGAATTGGTCCGGATGTCTGTAAGGGCATCGTCGTCAAACACAATGGTGATGTCCTGCACGGAAATTGCAGAAACTCTGCAGGTGATGGGTTGCCGCTGGTCATCGAATATGGCAACGGACAGTCCCTGTGTTTGATGGGAAATCATCTACAAATGAATATAAATAGGGGTCTTCCATTGCCGAATTAGATTACGAGCCATTATTCCAACTAAAACCCCAAACTGAAACCTTTCATGGGCTCTCTCCCGGGGCTGGAAATTATCCCAATTGTTTCCAGAAATTTTGGAAAATATGTTTTTGTTCAGACTGGTCCTCCATTAAAGCGAACAGCACAGGGGACAGCAGCTGGTTCCTGTCTGAGCCCTTTTAAATGCCTGCAACACAAGCCCGGCACAATCAACATGCAAAAAATTACAAGGCATACGGGTACCCAAGCAAGCTGTCATGAATGAGTGAATTGATGAATGCATGAATGACTGGTACGGAAAAAATGAATCATATTTTCGATCCATTTCGGGCAAAGGTACCGTCATGATTCGTGTCTCTGTGGCTTCGGTCCCCACAATTGCTGGCTGATCACTTTTTCCATCGGCCAGCGGCTTGTGCGGCAAGGGCCAGGAACACGTACCCACTGTAGTGGAGTCCAAAACCGTAGGTATGCGGGGCAAAGCAAGAGACTTTACTTGTACCCGCATGATTGACATTGCCACCCTGCACCATATTGTTGTGTGCACTTTGTGCACGCCAACTTGTGTCCAAAATCAACATGCCCATTCTTGTGCAAGTGCGCTTTTGGCATTGGTCCCGAGCGCAAGAGTTTCAAACTGCGTTCGAGGAGCTTCTGCACTAGCTCTGGGTACTTGTAGCAAGAGCTCCAGTCGGCTTCGTCATTTTTCAGGAGCTGATCATCAATATACTTCTCTGCATGATCATGTAGCCCTGCACCGTATGCCTGGACCACTCGCTGCACTGAAGGTGGCTGAACCTTGATATATTCAATGCACTCACCGTACAAACTCTCGATGCAGTACTCATCGCACCATCGGAGGAGCAAATCCACATTCTCGTCCGAAATCTTTTGAAGCCTGCCAGTGGCGGGTTGAAGAAACTCAAGGAGAACCTTGAACTCTTCTGGGCACTTGCCAGGCAACTTGATCTCATTGGTCTGTTTCTCCTTCATCTCCTGCGACAACATCTTGCGGAAGACTGGAGAAGCCAACGTCAGAACAGACGCATGGGTTCGTATCTCCGCAAGAGCCTCGTCGTCAAACACAATGGTGATGTCCTGCACTGCACTGAAATTGCACAAACTCTGCAGCTCAGGGGAATATTGGCCAACTGTTCCATTGCCAGGAGTTACTCCAACAAGAGCCCTAAAAGACACATCAATCAGGGGTTCCCTCTGGGGGCTGGTCCTCCATGTTTCAGCCAACAGGCGACAGAGGCTGCTTCCTGAGCCCTAAAGCTGCAGAATAGACCTGGCATAATCAACATATGTACCACGGTCAAGCTACATGGTTATAGAGTCCATGGTCATCCATCCCATATTGGGAATCCTCACTCAATGGCTACTGAAAAAACCCGTTCTGAAAATATGGGATCCTCCTTGGCAGCGGATCTTCATCCCATGGTTTCTTCGAAGGCTCCAACACCCAGACTTCGGCCGTTTTTTTGATCTTCCGAGGGCCCCTGCATTCCAGGTGACCCAAATAGGTCTCCTCGCCAACGAAAGTGGTTGAGAGTAGTTGTTTGGTTATCTGGGGTTATCTGGACTGCAAGATCCTGTAAGTACCTTGAAAGATTTGACACCAGCAATAACAAAGAACGAACATCGAAACTACACAGGCGCTCAACAAGAGCATAGTTCCTGTCAGACAAACCCTTCAGCAATCCAATACCGTTACAAGAAGAAAAAGGAACGGAAAATGCAGCCAGATTTCCACTGGAGAAGGGGGGTTGAGTCAGCCACTATTTCCACCCTTAGAATCACCTTTTCAGTGATGTGTTGTTCTTCATGATTCAATCACCTTAGTTACCCTCTGGTAATGACTAACATAGCTATAGATAATGGCCATTCAGAAAGATGATTTACCTAGCAAAAATGGTGATTTTCCGGTTCGCTATATTAGTCATTACCAGTTTTTTTTAATACCAAACATAGACTTAAAAATTGGTTGTCTTTTTTGTCCAGGGGTTGATCCCATTTTCCATTCTTCACATAGAATCACCTTAGTTAAGTCTAAATTCCCCATTTTCTCCCCGGATCCCCGGGTGCGGGCGTACCGCGGCGATGAGATCCAAGGTGCGCCAGAGGGTAAAGGTGGCATCTACCTCCCAGGTGAATGTGGATGCCATGGATAATCAATGGATTGGTTTTGTTGGAAAATTCTACACCGGAAACCCATGGGTTTTTTACCATCAAATATGGGGTTTCCGGTGAAAATTAACCCATCATCCAATTCTATAAGATCACCTATGTACCCTCTGCTAATGACTAACATAGCGAACTGGAAAACAAACTGTTTATATAGATGATTTGCCTATGGAAATTACAATTTTACATAGCTACGTTAGATTACCAGAGGGTAACTGAGGTAATAACTGGGGAGTACCATATATATAACCTATATACGACCTATGTACCTGGGGATAACCATATATAACTGGCAATAGAATGGGGGTATCATGTGGATATTAAGTCATATATGACCGGCAAAACAAAGAAAACCAAGGATTGGTGGAGCCATTTCGATGTTTTGGCATCAACATGGTGAAACATGTGGAGTCAATCATCAAAAATAGAGATGTTCCCAGATCTTCCAATGAATCGTGCATACTGGAAATGGATTGCTACCTTGATTTCTAGCTGTATAGGTAACAACTGCGGTTTACTAATGTTTGAGTCCTCTAAGCCCCGCACCGCGTGCCCAAAGGTGTGGTAAGGTGCCAGCCTCAGAGCTCTGTGCGGTAAGGTTATCCATCTGCAGATGGCTTGTTCATATGTATAGAGGAGAACGCTACATGTTTTTGATATTGCAAAAACATGGCAAAATCTAGAACTAGAACATGTCGAAAGGACCCCCAATCGAAATCCGGGACTTGCCAACAAACGGAGCTTTCCTCTTGTCATCTGAGTTCCCGGGACTTGCCCCTGTCGTATCCTGCGGCACATTCCTTTAGGAAGGCGGCACAACCTCGGCGTTCACCCACAAACTGTGGAGTTTCACCAAAAGTTCATTTGGGATGGGAAGAACATGATCAACATCTGGAGATTTCAATAGATTTCATTGATTTCACCGAAAAATCATCACCACCTGGAGACTCCAATTGAGAACTGGGGAGATCTTGGGACCAGTTAGCTTTTCCCAGTTGGGCAACCCGGTGGTAACCCACGGTACAAGCAACGAGGCCATCTGAGGTCGCAAACAGTCTTGGAATTCGCCGGCAATCTTCACCTTCGCCGTGGACCGAGCCCAGCGTTTTGGCGGACGGTTTTTTCATCAAAATCCGGGGGCCCATTCTAACAGCCTTGGTGAAATACTAGAAGATCATATTAGATCAATGATTACCCTCTGGTAAACGTTTACATAACTATGGAAAATCACCATTTAGTTCCTGAATTGTCCCATGAAAAATGCTGGATCTTTCCATAGTTATGTAAACGTTTACCAGAGGGTATATAATCCTTGATCATCCTTGATCAGATTTTTGAGTCAGCCTTGCGCCATCCATGTTTGCCCCATGATCTGCCCCGAAATCATCTGAAAAAAATTCTGGGTCAAAACATCGCAGCTGCCAGGCCCGGCCGCAGCTGCCGCACCTTGTCACGGATGGCATTCGCCCGCTGTGAGAAGAGGAGACACACGCTCAAGTTGTGTCTGTCCTGTCGACGTAACCCTGAAAGTCTTGGCGCCGAAACCCTGGAGACGAAACGGTTTTTGGGAGCCCTGGGTTTGGATGGGGCCCCGAAGATAGCTTGCCTCAAAAAAGTGGATTTATGGTAGATATAACTATAGTTAATAGGGGTTATTATGGTTTATAAAGCCACAAACATAACTGGAGGGCCTCATCCTGTAGCGGATCAACGGATCCTTCAAGCCTCAAAAAAAAGCTGCTAGCCATACCCATGTTTCCATGTCATCACCCTGGCGTCCTGTGTTGACAGGTCCAGGGTGTCCAGCTCCCATTCTCAGTGCGGCTGGGGGGTGAGCTGAGGCCGAAAAACCTACCAGGGGATGGTTGAAATCCCATCCATTGAATTTAGGGATGGTTTGTTGATGGGTTTACATGGGTTTACCATGGCCAGATCACTGAAATTGAGCTTTTCATGACAAGATCATCTGATCTGTACAGCAGATTCCATTTTTGTTCGGTGCGGTATGGGGCCGCAGAATGCAGTGACACATGATCTTCAGAAACCACAAACATCTACCTGTTTCATGAAATGCAAAACAAACACAATCAGAACACGTTGCGTTACAACCCTTCGAAATTCCCAACATGGGGTGCAGTTACCTAACCCTATGTTGCGAACTTCTCCTAAAAGTGGTTTAAAAAAACAGTTTCTAAGTGTGTCGGGTTAGCTCATAATTCCCAACAACCCAGGTAGTAGAATCCCCGATTTTCAGAACCAATGAGGCGATCTTGGTTTGTCTGACCTGGCTTAAAATGGGCATCCGGCGTTGGAAGACATCCCAGTCGATGCTCACCTGGTAGCGATGAATCTGTGGAAGGCAACGTTGATGAAGCAGCAAAGAGGGGAAGTTTACCCAGTGACCATATGCCATTAGAAGTAAACCCCCACAATATGGGGTTGACCCAGTCATGAAGCACTTCTTGTCCAATGTGTCCCAAGAATACAAACCCAAGTTCGGATATGGCGTTGTTTTCAACAGGCTGGAATCACATAAATTGGGTGGCGCAAAAACTTGGTCTATCAACTCCGCTAGCATCTAAATCGTTAGTTCCTGAGAAAATGTTAACTGGTTGGTGGTTTCAACTCTGAAAAATGATGGAGTTCGTCAGTTGAGATTATGACATTCCCAATTAATATGGAAAGTCATAAAATTCCATGGTTCCAGTCACCACCAACCAGTGAGTTTCATTCACCAGAGATTTCTCAAAAGATACCCTCTGGTAAACGTTTACATAACTATGGAAAGATCCACCATGTTCAATGGGAAAATCCACTATTTCTATGGTCATTTTCAATAGATATCTTAGTTTTATCAGATGGTAAATCCCATTAAAAAACCCATTAAATCCCATTAAAAACCTATTAAATCCCATTGAAAACCTATTAAATTACCAGAGGGTATTCTCAGTTCCATCCAGTTCCAACTGTATCCGGGAATGGGCAGCCATCTGTTCTCGATCCGAGACCCGGACGTCTTCCATCACCGTCGTGATCAACGTCGCTAGATCGCTGACCTTGGACACCGTTTCCCCAGACATTTAAGGGCAGTTGTCATGGCAAAAACCCAAGGAAACCCCTCAAAAAAGTTGATCTTTGGTGGATTTTAGATGATCATATCTCTCAAAATGTATCTAGTGAACTTTTGGTAGGAAATGAATTGATAAGAGAGAGTCCAACATCAAAAGTGCGAAAGTGTCGAAAACATTCAGGGACCAAATGAAACCATCCTTCACAAAAAAATGGTATGCCCAAATGTTTTTTTCGAAACTTGGTTTTATGGTGCATTATCAGGTGTAACACGATGTACCCACTATATCCTGCAACAACTAAGCCTCCCAGCATCCACATCGGAAAGCGGAACATCATCCAACAACACCGCGTTCTGGTACGCCACCTTTCGATGGGGCCACCAGAAGGGCCAGAATGGTCGCTGCGTCGCACTTCGTGTGTTGAATCTTCGAAGCATTTATTTCACAGATCCTGCGAATCTAGCCCCTTGCCCAAACAAAACCCCAAACCACTTCAAACACATGAGTCTGTCTGGGGCTTTTTCATATATACATACCCCATGATACCCTCAATTTCATTGGACTAAAATCAGCAACCATCAACCATCAAGTTATATATAGCATGTGTCAGATTGCATTGACACGACAATCCATTCAGTCACAACATGTGACCCTTTTCACTTGCACCATTTGCCAGGTGGGACAACATGTCCAACATTACATTTTCCATTGCCCATTTCGGATCTGGGCGTTAGGCGCCTTGAGTCAGCACAGGCACGACACACGTGCGACGAGGAAAACAACTTTGAGGCGTGGACTGCTACTTCGTGAGAGCATCATCCCGAGATTGGTAGCGGAGCTCTTCACGATCCTTTCTGAAGGCTCCTACTACCTGCTACAACCTTGCCATCTTTGCCGCGTCGATCACTGTGCTTTTGGCTGTGAACATCACGGAACCTGAGGCGGTGATTTAGCGACCCAATGCCCGGCAAAGGCAATGGTGGTGGAAGCGATGCTGCAACTGCAGCAAATGGAGGAGCAGCAGGTAATGGATCCCAAGGATTCCCTGGCGGCGGTGGACGTGGACTAGATTCAGGTTTGGCAAAATCAGCCCCTTCAGCAGAGGGACTCAACCAGAAGAGCTACAGAAGTTACAGGCGAAGACTCAAACTTTTTGCCAAACAATGTGCACGTCGCAACAGGGACACTTCCATAGAGGGAGCCTATCTTGCAATCAGTCTTCTACAAGATTCGGCATGGGAGGCTACGGAACAACTGGACCTTGACGAGGTTGAACTCGCAGAAGAGCCTTTCAGCCCGATTTGGGAACTTTTGGACAAGCTCTACCAGTACGAGGACCTCATCGAAGTCCCTAGCCGGTGCGAAGAGTTTTTCCAGGAGTTCATGCGGATGAAGAACGAAGATCTACAGGCCTACATCTTGCGGCATGGCACTATGATGAAGAAGATGAAGGAGGTTCACATCGAGATCCCCAAGCTCTTGGCTGGTTGGCATTTGCTGACCCGTGCTGGTGTGCCCAAATGGACGCACGTACAGGTGAAGTCAATGTGCGGTGGCGACATGGAGTATGACAAGGTCAGCCAAGCTTTGATGCGGATGTTTGGAGGAGATCATCGACCCAATCCAAAAGACCTTGGCAAGCTTCACAAGGACGACGTCTTCTACGAGGACATTGATGAGGAGGTCTTCTATGAGGAGGACGATGATGAGTACTATGATGGCTTTGACGAGGACTTCGACTACAACAACGACGAGGTCTACTACGAGGACGAGATCCCTGAGGATGTGGAGAACGCAGCAGACCAGGTCGAAGATGCCTACGTCAGCTATGTGGAAAGTCGTCGTCGTATGCGAGAACTGGCTTTGTCAAGAGGCTTCTATCCCATCGTTGCATTGGGACCTGAGGTGCAGTCAGAGAAGGGCAAGGGCTATGCACGAGGTGGAAAAGGCAAAGGCAAAGCAAAAGGCGGAAAAGGAAAGGGCAAGAGCAAGGGATACAACAACAATGGCAATGGCTTCAAGAAGACTCCATGGTCGAGACGGCCGGCAAGTGGTCTGAGGAGATTTACACCGAGTTCTACACCGAGCACTTCAAGCGGCGCGAACTCTGATCTGAGATCAACTTTGTCTGGATCAACATCGCAGCATGGACCTCGATTCAAACGCTATCGAGTACAAGGAGCTGGAGTCAAAGAGGTCTCAGAGGACCAGGTCACTATGGTTGAGGACATCACGGAGGACAAGATCTACCAGATCAATGCAGCTGAGGAATGCCTGTTCTCCAACATGGTGACGGGCATGGCAATCGTTGATTCTGGCGCTTCAAGAACGATAGTTGGTGAAGATGTCTGGAAGCAATGGCTCGAGCACATGCGCGAGCGCGATGTCAAGGAGATCCACTACAACAATGAGGTCAGAGACTTTCGCTTTGGAGACGGCAATGTGGTCAGATCCAACTATGAGGTGACCTTCCCAGCGTATGTCAAGGGCCAGAAGTTGAACCTCGCTGCAGCAGTTGTTCCTGGCGGAACACCTTTTCTTGTGGCGCGACCTACGCTTGAAGAGTGGAAGGTGAAGCAGGACTACGAGAACGCCAGATTGAAGGTGATGAATTCTGATTGGTTCGAGCCCGAGCGCGACAAGAAGAAGCACTACATTCTCAACTTGATGGACTATGAGGACATCAAAGAGGAAGTCAACCACCAGCTGGAGGAGAACGACAAGATCGGACTTTTGACAGAAGAATGCGAGATTGTCTTCAAGGACGCTCTGGAGAATGACATGGACGCGATCATGGTGGCTGAAGATGTGCACGACAGTTGGACCATTGAACCCAACATCGACAAGGAAGGCATGGTGGAAACATCACCCAACTGCGCGGTCGACGTGGATGTGAACGATGCCCTGGAATTGAGTGAGGTGGCGGTTGGCAAAAGCTTTGCTAGCCGCGGGCTCCTCTTCTGGGAGGTCTACGTCGACCGCGGAAACATCTCTCAACACATGGTCAACCACTATCCCGACGTGGAGGTGGCAAATTTTTCTTTGCCAGACTGGGACTTCAAGAAGGCGGAGATCAGGAAGAGATTTCTGGAGCTCATGGACATGGAGAAACCGCACTTCATATGGCTTGCGCCTCCATGCACTTTGTGGTCACCCATGCAGAACTTGAATGCCATCACCGAGGCTGACAAACAACGACTTCAAGAACTACGAGATGAGGAAGAGTCAGCTCACTTACAACTTTGCAAAGATGTTCACGACAAGTCCTACGACATCTATGCAGGCGATGGCATCGAGAACCCAGACAGAGCAAGGTCTTGGTTCACTCCAACTTGGCAGTCCATGGAAGAATACTATGATGTGGTGTGTGACCGCTGTCGCACAGGCCTTGCATACTACAAGAACGGCATCTTCCAAGGGCTTGTCAAGAAGAGCACAAGAATCAGGACAAACAGTCCAGAACTTGCAGAAGCTTTGGACCTCAAATGCCGATGTCCACAAGGCGAACATGTCCAGATGATTGGCAAAAGCGCGGCACTGAAGGAGATGCAAAAGTATGAGCCAAATTTTGTCCAGCGCGCTGCAAAAGCAATCTACAACAACATGGAGAACAATTGGCGTTTGAGGCAGATCGCTCAAGTGATGGTCACTGAGGAACTCAACGACGAGGAGGCTGAGAAAGAGAGAAAAGCAGCTCAACAACAACACAGATTGACGGAGCATGATCGTCAACTGGCCAAAGAGTTTGGCCCAGCTTCTCTCAACGTGGTCAAGAAGTTGCATAGACAGCTTGGTCATCCTGGCAATGACAGACTGGTCAAGGCCCTCAAGGATGCGAATTTTGATGACACAATCATCAAATGCGGACGTCAATTTCGATGTGACATCTGCGAGTCTTTTGCCCCAAAGAAGCTGGATAGACCAGCATCTCTGCCACAGACCACACACTTCAACGACATGCTGGAGATGGACGTTTTTCACATCAAATGGCATGGACAGAAACACAGGATCCTTGCAGTTTTGGATCTGCATACAAGGTATGAAATGAACGAGGTGGTCAACAGTGAAAGTTTTGATGAGGAAACAGCAGCTTTGGAGCGATGGATGTCTTGGGCAGGAGTTCCAAGAAGGATCAAAACTGACTCTTCAGGCGCACACATGGGAGAAGAGATGCAGAGCTGGTGTGATGAATATGGAATCAAACTCATCCTTGTGCCAAAGGATGCTCACAACAGGATGGGCACCATCGAGCGTCTTCATGCAGTGCGACGCCGACAACTCATGAAAATGATGAAAGAAAACACCAGCTTAGACATCCGCAAGGCAGTCATCATTGCCTGCTCTCAGCGCAACCGGCTGAGATCAATACATGGAATTTCTCCAGCAGCCATGGTTTTGGGATACACTCCTGAAGATGATGGAATCTGCGATGAGCCAACCAGGCTTCGCGTTGATGGACGTCAAGCCTACATGGAAGACCAGGCCATTCGAGCTCTGGCAACCAAAGCCTTCTATGAGGCCAACACTGATGCGACACTCAGACAGGCCATGCTCGCCAAGACCAGAACTGATGATGAACCTCTGCAAGTTGGCGACTATGGCTACTACTGGCGAATGATGATGGACAAAGAGGCATCTAGGTGGCGTGGCCCAGCTTTGGTTTGTGCCGTCGAAAGTCGACCTGATGGAAGACCTGATGTATACTGGATGGCACATGGCTCATCACTGGTTCGTGTAGCACAAGTCATGGCAAGACGTGAAGTTCCAGCAGAAAGAACAGCAAGGTTAGAGCAATTGCCCGACACTGCAGCCCAAGAACCTGCTCAACAACGAGTTCTGCGAGCACTTCGGCCAGTGCGAGGCCCAATTCGCTTTCTTGACCTTGCCCCCGATGGACCTTCCGTTGACACAGAAGCAAAAGCAGCGCAGCGCACAGCAACAGCAATCGAGCTCAAGAATGAGGACGCAGACAGCAAAAGAAGCATCAAAGAGGAGACAGAGGTCAAAGAGGAGATCAAAATGGTCAAACGTGACAGTGCAGCAGCAGAGCTTGAAACAAACAATGACATGGACGTAGAACAACAACCTGCAGCAGAAGTGAAAGCAGAAAAGCGAGAGAGATCAAGAAGTCCACCAAAGGAGGACGAAGTACGTCTGAAAATGTCTCAGGTTTCTTTCGATGCAGCACGACGTTTGGAAGGTTTACCTCCGAGAGCAGCTACCAGACAGGAGCTCAACAGCAACTGGCATGGTCCAGTTGACAACATCGATGTGGATGACGAGCTGCTTGCGGAGGAGTTCAATGAGAAGAGATTGAGCTTGGAAGAGAGAGCTCAGTTTGACGAAGCCAAAGACCAGGCACTCAGAGTCTGGATTGAAAATGATGCTTGGAGACCAGTGAACATGGAGGAGGCTGACCCTGAGGAGACAGTCCCAGCACGCTTTCTTCAAAGATGGAAGCCAAAACCTGACGCTCCTGGGGGTCGTGTGGCAAATGCAAGAGTCATCTTGCAGGGCTTCAAACACCGAGATGTTTTGACGCAGGAGATTGAAAAGGAAGCACCAACACTCAGCAGAGTTGGGAAACATCTCATCTACCTCTTTGCCCTGCAGCACCGATGGAAGATCTTTGCCGCAGATGTCAAATCTGCCTTCATGCAAGCTGACAGCATCGACCAGGACACCAGGATCTACATCAAGCCCTCTTCCGACATGCGAAGACGCCTTGAGCGCCTTATGGGCTTGAAGCACTATGAGCTCTTGAAGGCAACAAAGCCCGCCTTCGGTGACGTGCGTGCACCGAGACAGTGGAATGCTTCAGCAGATGGCGTCATGATCAACAACATGAGGTTCCTACGCCATCCTCTCGACCGCTGTGTTTACCTCAGCATCCGGGAGGCCAACCAAGATGATGAAGAGTTCGCCTGCTTCAACCTTGGCGGCTCAGTTTGCACTGTTGATGGTGTGATGGGTTTGCATGTGGATGACTATCTAGGAGCTGGCGAAGGCATCAACAGCCCTCATGACTTGGAGGGTGACTACGATGGCAACTTCAACTGCTTTCGAGACAGACTGTGTGGACTCTCCAAGCGCTTCAAATTTGGCTCTTGGGATTTTGGACCTACCATCAGGTTTTGTGGAGCCAGTGTGGAGCAGTCACTCAACAACGACTGCATCAGCATCTCCATGAAGGAGTATGTCAAGAAGGTCCACCCTCTGACTGTCGAAAAGACACGCAAGACCATGGTCAATGATCCTTGTGATGAGAAGGAACAGAGGGGATTGCGAGCCTTGGTGGGCGCTTTAGCTTGGCCTGCGAACCAATGTTTGCCCCAGCTGTCAGCATCAGTGAGCATCCTTCAAGCTTCAGTGGCAAAACCTCAAATCAAAGACCTTTTGGAAGCAAACAAAGCTTTACGCTTTGCCAAGAATGTGTCGCAGGACTACAAGATGAAGCTGTACCAACACACAGATCGACTTGAGGAGGTGAAGTTTTCGGTGTACACTGATGCAGCATGGTCGGTGCGACCAGATGGCAGCAGCCAAGGTGGTTTTCTCATTTTTGCAGCCAGTGAAAGTGAACTGAGAAGTGGTGCCCCTTTCAACATGACGATCATAGATTGGCACTCCAAGAAACTTGTGAGGATGTGTCGATCGTCACTGTCAGCAGAGGCACGGGCATCAGCAGCAGCAGTGGACGAATTGGAATGGTGCAAAGTTTTTTGGAGCACCATGGTCAATCCCACTTTGAGCATTGAGACCGACGAGACACTTTGTCACAGCGGTCTCTCCTATGTCCTGACTGATGCGAAGTCTCTCTTCGACGCTTCGAAGTCCATTACCTCAGGCATGCATCTCACTGAACGTCGAACAGCCATCGAAGTGGCGATTGTGGCTGAGAGGGTGAAAGTGATGCAAGCGGAATGGAAGTGGCTGAACTCACATCAGCAAGTTGCGGATGGACTTACCAAACCATCTGCCAAAGATCGTTTTGCAGAGATCCTTCAGCGAGGGAACCATCAGCTCAAGTTTGACCCAAATTTTGTGGCAGCAAAGAAAGTGGCACAGAAAGACAAAGATGCGCAGGAGAGACATCTCCAACAAGTGGCAACTGAGCAAGTTTTTGGGCTGACGGATTTTGATGATGAAAACAAGTCCGCCGACCTTTGTCAGTTGCGCGGATGCAAAAAAAAGATTGACTCGTCCGAACCTCACCACAAGTTTTGCAGCAGAAGGCATTTTTATTTGAGTCATCATCGGAAGTTTGGATGGTCCGATGAATGGAGCAAAAGTGCCAAACTGGCAATTTCAATTTTGGCTGTGGAGAATGCGAGTCAAGCTGAAGCACACATGTTTGGAGATGATGTTTTGAAAGCAAATACATGGTGGAATGTTTTCACAGCGTTTGCAGTCATTTTCTTCTTTGCGCAGGTGTTTTTCAAGTTCATCCATGTCATTGAGCGCATTTTTGAGTATGTCAGGTTGCAACTGAATGTCCCAGCTTCTGAGAACATTGCAGCTTTTGAAAATGACATCACTTTTGAAACCAAGGCAGTTCAGGCGAATGTCCGCCTTCATGCGTATGACATGGCCCTTGAAGAGATCTTTTTGTTTGAAGAGAACTACGCCCGGCCGAGCCATGGCGTGCCGATTCCTGATGAAGGTCTATGGCGTACAACGTATGACGAGGTTCTGAATGAGCCTGATCAGGAAATGTGGCGCAAACTGTCTTCCGGCATTTTGGCGGGAAAGTTTGGTCATCGAGCACGAGACTGGTGGTATGCAAACACTGCTAGCGATGTGCGTGCTGAGCGTTTTCTTCAAAGAGATCACAGTGGACAACCAGTGAGCGAATCCAAAATGAAGACATGGCATCGTCTTTGCAATTTCAGTGATGGAAAGTTTCTGCGAGGCTTTCTGACTGGTTTTGCTGAGCATTTACGTGAAACACAGGAAGATCAACAAAGAGAAGTGGCAGAGCAAATCATGCAGGGCAAGCTGCGTGACAAGATCATTCAAACGAGATGCACATGGAAAAGCGTGCATCATGGTTTCAGCATTTTGGCTGGAGAAAACTCATGGGGTGCGTGGAATCACCGAAGCGCACTGGATGAAAGAGATTAAAGAAGAAGGAAAAGCACACATGAGCGGCCGTGGCATTAGACTCAAAAAAATTTTGACTTTCCTTTCCGTGTCAGATTGCATTGACACGACAATCCATTCAGTCACAACATGTGACCCTTTTCACTTGCACCATTTGCCAGGTGGGACAACATGTCCAACATTACATTTTCCATTGCCCATTTCGGATCTGGGCGTTAGGCGCCTTGAGTCAGCACAGGCACGACACACGTGCGACGAGGAAAACAACTTTGAGGCGTGGACTGCTACTTCGTGAGAGCATCATCCCGAGAGCATGATTATATTCCCATTTGTTCAAAACCCAATAAAATTCCCCATGAAAATAGCAGCAATTGCTGAAGTCTTCCACAGTTCCACCATCATGAAATATACAAGATTATACAAGAGGTGCTATAATATATACATTGTTACATACCCCACTTAGGCCCAAAAAGGTGCTATTACCCTCTGGTAAATTAACATAGACCCTGGCAGTCATCGGGGTTGGAAGACTAGTGAAACCATTAAAAATGTGTGATTTTCAGGGTCAACAAGTTAATTTACCAGGGTGTATAATGAAGTTCCACCATCCACCCTTCAATGCTGCTCCAAAAAGTGGTGTGGCCTCGTTGAGGCCGAAGTCGTTGGAATACGCCTGCAGCCAGGCGAGGTCGCTGCCTCCACCAAGCCTGGCGACCACGTGTCGCCATGCCCGAAATGGGCGGAGGTTCACACGTCAAAACCTATCAAAGATGAATGGAAAATGATGGAAAATGCATGGAAAATGATGGAAAATGATGGAAAATGATGGAAAATGCATGGAAAATGATGGAAATAGCTTGACTCATAGGTTTTTTTTCTCAATCATTGGATGTGTGAAAAATAGTAAACCTGAGGCAAAAAAAAGATGCGATCGAAAATGGAGATTACATGGGATATAATGAGGATGTTTGACGGGATATAATCTATCATTGAATCATATGATGGATGCTGAAATTTCACCAAAAATTGGCATTCGAACCGACAAAAATAGGATTGATCAGGGATGTGAGGCCCCCAAACGATGGCTAAGTTCACGCACTTATAAGTTGGTGAAATCTATACTTCATGGTGTGTGTGAAATAGTGTATATCATATATGATATTGTATCATTGAGTATGTATAATATACATATATACTCAATGGTGTTTATCAACCAACAAAACTGGGGCTTGGCTGCACCATCTGTCCATCATTCCGCCGCACCTGCGCAGCGAGTCAGAATCAATGGGCGACTTCTTCACGGTGATTTTACCTCGGCTCGGCTCGGCTTTTGTTCGAAGACCATCACCCGGACACCACAGCACCGGCCGGGTTGTTTCTCAAAAAACTCGGGGGGGTCCGGCGGTTTTTTTCAATGTGCCCTATGCGAAACCAATCCAAGGATCAATTGATGTCAACCAAAGTCGTCGAACAGAGGACATCAGAGTCTGGAAACGCAAAAAAGAAGTCTCGACCTCACTTAAATGAGTTTACTACTTGACATTGCCCTTCTTAGCCCTTCCTGGTTTCCGAAATTTGGAGAGTGTGCCAAAAAAAGATCACTCATCTTGGCGCATCATTTCTGGATGCTTGGTCAAGCTTCGAAAAGTGAGATCCTTGCCATGAAAAGTCTTGATGATGTTGGTTTTGCCCTCAATCTTTGCCACATCCCCACTACTTACCTACTTGGAGGATAGCAAATGGTTAATACCCTCTGGTAAACTAACATAGCTATTGAAAATGGCCATTTATAGTTGATTTGCCCAGCTATAAAGTGGTGGATCTTTCCAGTTCGTTATGTAAACGTTTACCAGAGGGTAACCCTGGTTCGCAAGTCCCAATTTCGTGGTCCCATCTATGGATGAACCAACTATGGTTATTAAAGAAATTCACCACAGACACCATTTCTGGGACGATCCAGGGCCTTAGCTCTTGACCCACGCCGAAAATATCCCTGTGGATGTGTCCAAAAATCAGGGGATGAATCAAAAAAAAAAACGTCTGAGAGTCCATAGAATTGGTCGAAAGATTAGGTATGAATGGGAAAAACAAAGAAACTTGATAGATAGAAATTGTTAAAAAAAAAAACTTTAGATCATCAATGGAAAAAAATGATACCCTCCAGTAAATTAACATAGACCCTGAAAATCACCAATTTTTAATTGAAACTAGTCTTCCAACCCCTATCTGCCAGGGTCTATGTTAATTTACCAGCCGGGAAAACTCGGTTGGATGTTGGGTGTTTTCCCCACCCGTCACTCTGGGACACCGGCTCAATGCGATGATCTTTTTCAGGACCTCCCATGGTTGAAATCCCTCAAGGTGGTCTCCGTTGTGTTTCTTGGTTTATGTTACCCTGAAAAACGAGTTCGATATATCCTGGTTGGTGGTATACCCCTCTGAAAAATATGAAAGTCAGTTGGGGTTACTATTCCCAGTATATGGAAAAGTAAATTCATGTTCCAAACCACCAACCAGTATCAATCATAAAGCCCCCCCGTTCTTAAAGTATGTTAAAGTTATGTAGAAACCAGCTCAGCGATTCCGACCGGGCGCTTGCAATTCACCCAGACTATGTCTCATCAAAAATCCCATATCCCCATTCGACCACCATTTTTGTTGCTGAAGTCACCCAATGTGATGCCAAAACAAGAACCCAAGCAGCTTTGTCCATCTGTGGGTAAACAATCGTGATTTTTCATAGTTCAGAAATGTTACCCTCTGGTAAACAGCCACATAACTATGGAAAGATCCACCACTATTTCTATGGCCATTTTCAATAGCTATGTTTGTTTACCAGAGGGTATCATATCCAATAAAATATCCTAAAACATCCTAAAACACTGGTTGGTGGTGCAATATCACTACGAGATTCTCACTTTTCCCGTCCCAACGATCTCCGCCCCGACCTGATCCAGTAGCCGCGTCTCGGTGCCAAAGGCATCCGCACTGTCCTGGTCCTCACCGTCCTGTGGTGCTGCGGGGAATCCAGGCTTTAACTGTCACTAATAACTATATATATATAATATATACATATATACGTATACGTATATGTGGTGTGATTTCCACACATGCTGCTCCCCATAGCCAACTCCGAAGTAAGCCAAGATAACGTGCTCCAGCCATTACCCACGAAAGCAATGCCTGCCAGGTCAATCAACCCGCAAGGACACTGGCTCAGGATCGGGCCCCTAGGACGTGCGGTGGGTGGGACACGTGTCACTTGGAGCCATATCTCTTGTGGCGGGGCCACAAAACCATTTGGGCGAGGCGCCCTGCCTTTCGAAGAGACATTCTGCAGTGGAGGTGCCAAAACATTGGCGCGTGGCCGCGCTGAGCAGCTGGGAGCGGGGACTTCTGGCTAGGTGGTGACACCAGTTTCATACTGGTAGCGGAGCTCCTACGGGAGCATCCGGGGCATTGAAAGATGTCCGAAGCTTCAGGTGGGGATCCGCCCATCTCAAATCAGCTGGCGAACCTGGTGCCCACGTTCGACCCGGCCAAGGATGACATGACCATATACCAGCAGAAGGTGGAGTTGGTTCTGGCAGCATGGCCACGTACCAAAATCACAGAGCTCACAACACGCCTGATACTGAACTGCACAGGAACAGCTTTCCAGAAGCTTCAGCTTCACCAGACCGAACTGCTTGCGGAGAACGACCCCAAGTCAGTGCAACAGCTGGTCAAGTTGCTTGGCGGCCAGTGGGGCCGTGTCAGCCTTGAGAAACAGTACCAAGAGGCCGAGAGTGCGCTGTTTGGCACAACTCAACGTGCTGATGAGAGCAACGATTCATACCTGGCAAGAGCTGATGTACAATGGATGAAACTCCTTGCACAGAAGTTGAAGGTAGAAGATCTTCAGGCCTATGTGGTCTTGAGGGGTTCCCAACTCTCTCCGGAGGACAAGAAGAAGGTGATCCTGGAGAGCGATTCCAGTTTGGAAGGTCGCCTCACAATGTCTCGAGTGAACGAGGCAGTGCGATTGCTGGGAGCTTCGTTCTTCCAGGACATGACAGGGGGAAAACGTCTCTCCCGAACCAAGGTGTATGAGCAGTCGGCACTCCATGCCGAATCCTACGATGAAGATGGTCCAACAGACACCTTAGCCACAGGCCACGATGAGAATGAAGATGAGTTCATCGATGGACTAGCTCATGATGGAGATGAAGATGCTACGTTGGTAGCTGATTTTGAGCTGGCAGCGTCTGAGACGTTGCAAGACGATCCATCACTGGCTGAGGCGTTCAACGCCTACCAAGAGGCACGTCGCCGATTGAGTGAAAAGTTCCGCAACAGAGGTTTCTGGCCTACCACAAAAGGGTCCTACTCGTCCGGCAAGGGCAAAGGTGGGAAGTTCACCAAGGGCAAAGGGGGCAAAGGTGGTTTTGACAATCGACCTCGAAGGAGCCTCCAAGATCGGATCCTCAATAGCAACTGTCGCATTTGCGGCAGAAAAGGGCACTGGAGGGCAGAATGTCCTTACAAGGGAACCAGCCAGGGGTCAACAGCAGGATCTACGACCTCTGGAGCAGGGCCTACTACGACCGTGATCACTGAGGACATCATTGAGGGGCCCGATGTGTTGCCCATGGAGTTCATGAACCTGCCGGTGCACGGCACGTTGGACGAGGACAGCGGAACCAAAACCCATCCATGCAGGGTCAGTGAGATGAATGTTTTTCATGTTTTGGGTCAATATGGTCATTACCAAGGGGGGATTCAAATAGAGTCACGGGGTAATAGAAACCATATCGTAGGGGTAGGACATGACCGCCTCAAAGCCCGGATCACCAGGAATAAACCGGGAACACTGCAGACTGAACCAAGTAGGAAGTCCGAATCAGCCAAAGCCCGACTGAGACAACACATTTCAGTCGTGAATGCCGACAGGTTCCGACCGGAACCCATTCAGTCGCCAGCCGCGTCCAATCATGTTTCCAGAAGATGTCAGGAGGACAAACCTGAACACAGTAAGCCCAATGCCATCCAAGAAGAGAACCAGATTTGCTTTGCAACGTATGGATCCATGGGTGTACTTGATTTAGGTGCCTCCAAGACCGTGATTGGAAGCGACCATGTTGCCGAAATGCTCGATGGTTTAAGCCCTCAGGTTCGAGACAAAGTCACTCGCAGTGCCTGTCAGGTGACGTTTCGATTTGGAAACCAAGGAACCTTGCAGTCCAAGCATGCCATCATAGTCCCAATAGGTCCGTTGTTGCTTAAGGTTGCCATCGTGCCTGGAGGGACGCCTTTTCTCCTGAGTAATTCACTGATGCGTGCCTTGTCAGCCCAGATCGACTGCAGGTCTAAGACGCTGCACAGCCCTTTGCTGGAGAATCCCATAAGGTTGTCATTAACTAACAAAGGTTTGTTTCTGATTAACTTGGATGAATTAGCAACCAATGCCAGCGCTGTGACTTCAGCAAAGCCGACATCGTCCCTGACTGAAACGTTCGTGTCCGAAGATGCCGAACAAAGAGTGCCTGCCGACACCAAGCCTGAAGAGCCATGCCATCAGCCAATCGTTTCCAGATGTAACTGTCCAGAAGTGCCACCGGTAGACCAGTCCAGTCAAGTAACTCACACACCACATGATGAACATGGTTTTAACGATGCCAATGCCAAGAACAATTTTCCTGCCATTCAAAACCACCAGAAAGATGAAAATGTCACCACCATAACCAATGATAGGTCACCAGGTGCCCAGATGTCAGCCGACCGAATGACAGCAGTTTTGCCAGAATCAGAGTCGATCCCAACAGTGACTCCCGATCAGATCAATCATGTCGCTTCAGCAGCGCCTTCAAGCCATGCAGATGAAGGAGACGGTGCAGACCAACGATCTGGACCACATGACCCGAGAGCAACTAGCCAAAGAGGTCATCGACTTCGGAGGCAAGCACAGGGGCAAGAGCTACCACGATGTGTGGGTGGAAGATCAAGAATGGGTGCTGTTCATGGTGAGCCGCTATCCCGAGAGCCTGAAACCCAGTCACCGAGAATTCCTTCGCTATGTCGACCTCCAGCTGTCGGAACACGAGAAGCACCAGCTTCCCGTCCCAGTGATGAAGAAGGCAGTGACACCAGTGGCCATCAACAACCCCAAGAATGCTCTCAAGGCAAAAGCCAAAGCCTCATCGGCCTACAGCACCCAGGTCCACGACGCCTTAGTACCTACAGTGGATTCCGAGGAAGAATGGCTCAGTGGAGAGATGTGCGAGTCACAACCTCAGACTATGACCTCCGACCCAATGGTCAACGAGAACGTGATGGCTCTGCAAGATCGCATGCAGAACATGGAACAAGCTCTGGGCCGTGTCATCCAGTTCATCAAGGAGAAGAGCCTGCCGCAGAACCACGATCAGTGAGTGAGCTTCTCGACGGCCAGGCTGAAAGTCACACGGCCATGCATGCAGATCGTCGGACGATCAATTCGTTGATCATTCAAATGACACAGGAGTTTGAAGCCCAGTTCCAACAGTGCAGGCCACTAGGCAAACGATGGGATGTTGGTGAAATCTTTTGCAGTTCACAGTCACCAATCATTCAACAAGTTCACAATCTCAATGCGAAAGGGTTTCGGTTTGGATATCAAGAAGGTGATCTTTCCACTGTAGAAGGAAGACGGAAGTTGTTCAGCCTGATCATCATGCACAGACCTAGAAGCCTATGGTACAGTCCTGTGTGCGGCCCATGGTCGTCATGGTCCAATTTGAATGCTGCGCTGTCCATTCAACACTGGAGGGATCATCAGACACTGAGACACGACATGTTGTACCAGCTTGCCCTTGGAATAGTTTTGTATCGCCACCAGGTATCCAATGGAGATCACATGCACTGGGAACAACCTGGCCGATCCTTGATTTTCAAACAACCAGGTATGGATGAACTCCAAGGTCACATGAAGACATGCGAGTTTGATATGTGTCGTGCCGGAGAACTCAAAGACCCGGTCAACAAGAAATTCATGAAGAAAGCCACGCAAATAATGACCACTTCCAAGACACTATACCACACCCTACACGGTATCAAATGCAATCACCGACATGTACATCAAACCATTGAAGGCACTACATATACTGACCAAGGTCCCATACTACGAACCAAATACTCAGAGGTATACCCACGCAAGTTTGCACGGACCATAGCCAAGACCCTGACTCAGCTGAGGGATGAAAAGCCTTTCCAGTGGAATCCGCGGATTCATCTGCAAAATATGTTGGGACAGCCGTCCAGCATATATGCCGCTGCCGCTGACTCTAAGTCAGCCCGGGACCGTTTCCCTCGTTCTGATTTAATCTATCCACTGTCGGAGACCGATCCACAAGTGAAAAGACGAAGGGTGAATGGTAAGCAGAGTCCACAGGTCACCAAAGAAATGTGTGAACGGTTCATGCAAACAATCCAAAAGGAACTTCCCAGGGTTGGTAAGAAAGAGATTGTTTCTCCAAATGCCTGGAACCAGATCAAAGAGATTTTCCATGACAAAGAAATCATCAAAATTATTGCATGCCGAGGCACTGATCGAACTCTAGGTCCACCACCGGACTTGCATTATGATGAAGCACCTTTCCGCCGGACTATCATGGAAATACGCAACACCCAGGAAATCAAATATGAGGCCAATTGGGAACGATGGAATCAGCTTTCACAGAGACAGTTGGTACGTCCAGCCCATCCATGTAAAATTAATGTCACCGTGTTTGGCCGAGATCGGACTCTTGACAACGCAATGCCGGCAAGGCCTCCAAATGCTGAATTGCCAGACCTCCCAGAGGCTCGAACATTAGGAGAATCCAGTGTTCAACCACCGGTTGGAATGCCAGTGGAGCCGCCTGTTCCAATCACTGAGTCCGAGCGTACGTCAACTGACACCACGATGCAAGCTGCACCACCATCGGTGCCTAATCCCGCGAAGGAGAAAGAGCACACGGACGTTCAACTCCGATTCCTGAGTTTGGCTCCTTGGGAAAACAAATGTTGCGTCAGATGCACAACAATCTGGGCCATCCGAGTAATGACCGTTTGTGCAAAGCCTTACAAGACCAAGGATACAGACCAGAGATAATTCAAGCAGCTCGAGAACTATCGTGCGTGACTTGTGCCAAGTGCTCCCCACCGAAGCACCAGCGGCCAGCGACGTTAAAACCCATCCTGGATTTTAACCATAAGATTTACGTGGATGCCATTAATTGGACCAACAAGAGTGGTAAAACTTTACACTTCTACCATATACTTGATGCCGGTTCCAATTACCATGTTGCCATTGCGTCTCCGTCAAACACATCATCCAACATCATACGACTGTTGCAACAACACTGGTGCAGTTGGGCAGGGGTTCCAACAGAGCTAGTGGTGGATTCAGGAACAGAACTGAACAGCCAAGAGTTCCAGAGTTTCCTTCAACAGTATGGCATCAGGTGCGCCACAACGAGTCCCGAAGCTCATTGGCAGAGCGGAAGAATCGAAAGGCATGGCAGCTTCCTCCAATCCATGTTAGCTAAAGTGGATCAAGAACATGGTGTAACTGACTATCATGATTTACAGGATGCCCTAAATCAGTGTACGTCAGCCAAGAATACCCTAAGCACTCGACATGGATATTCTCCCGAGATCATCGTGTTTGGTCGCCAATCTAGACTGCCTGGATCCATTCTCAATGATGAAGCCGTTCCCAGTCACCTACAAGCCATACAAGAATCACCCGATGTAAGCACCACAGAGTTTCGAAAGACCCTGCAGCTGCGGGAAAGTGCACGTCGCGCATACCACGCGGCCGACAACTGTGATGCCCTGCGAAAAGCTGTCCTCCGAAGATCTTGCCCACACCGTGGTCACTATGAACGGGGATCCTGGGTAATGATATGGAGAACGGTAAATGTTGGGGATAAGAAATGGATAGGACCACAAAGAGTAATCATTCAAGACGGGGATCACACTATTTGGACCACCCAATGTGGGAAAATCTTCCGTAGTGCTCCAGAGAATGTCCGACCATCCATGCCGGAAGAAGGTCATCCTGAGGGCCCCGATCTTCCTGAGGATGTCACACCTATCCAGCAACAAATCCAAGCATTGCAAGAACTTGAACATCGACAGACTGAGACAGGTCTTGATATGCCCAATGAGGAAACTACCAATAATAACCCTCACATCAGTAGTTCTCACCCCAATAATCATTCCAATAACCCACCAGAAGAACCTGAAAATATCCCAGAAATCCCCAGTGAATCCAGTCAAAGTGAAGCTGACCCACAGCCTGATCCGGAAGCAGAAAACGCAAGTCCACCAGGGACATCCATGCCATCAACAGACTCGGAAGATCAAGAGATTATCAGTTTGCTGTGTCAGGAACCTGAAAATGCTTTCACATGCGATGCAAGTGGAGAGAATGCTTGGAGGTGTGAATTTGAAATTCCCTTGCAACAGCCGCTGGATAGCCATGTTCCCAACGAGGAAGAAACTTGGCTGCTTCTTGCGACGTCAGCAAAGAAGCAACGATCCGAAGTGAAGCTGACTGAACTGTCACCAGCCGAACGCGCTGAGTTTGACAAAGCCAAGAGATCCGAAATTGCCAATTGGATACAGACGGGGACCCTCTCCAAAGTACTCCGAAATCAAATCCCTGAAGAACAGATTCTCAGAAGTCGATGGATATTGACATGGAAGCCTCTAGACCAAAGTGAACAGACCAATGGCAAAACCCATAAGGCAAAGGCAAGGCTAGTCATCCTGGGGTACTTAGATCCTCAAATCGAAAATATCCCACGAGACAGTCCAACCTTGAACAAAACCTCCCGAATGCTGATTCTACAGGTACTTGCCCCCCAATTGTGGCAAGTGTGTAGCTTTGATATCAAGGCCGCCTTTCTACAAGGACAACCTCAATCCTCCCGTGTCATGGGCTTGGATCCGGTGCCAGAGATGCGACAAGCCATGTCCATGCAACCCCATGAGATAGGCAAGTTGAATAAGGGAGCATATGGCCTGATCGATGCACCATATCTTTGGTATTGTGCCCTGGTAAAGGAATTAACATACCTTGGTTTTGAAACTAGCCCTTTTGACCCCTGTTTATTTGTTCTCAGAGAGCCATCAACCTCACCGAAAGCCGGTCAGATAGCAGGGATATTGGGGATTCATGTAGATGATGGAATCGGAGGTGGAAATGAATTTTATCAACGGAAAATTCAACAGCTTGAAAAGAAGTTTCCATGTGGATCCAGAAAGATGTCAAACTTCACGTTCACTGGGATAGAGATCAATCAGCGAGCAGATTGTAGCATAGTGCTCAGCCAATCCGCATACGTTCGGAAAATTGCGCCAGTGACAATTGAACCTAATCGCAAGACACAACCAGAGTTGAAAGTCACTGAGCCCGAACGTTTAGCCTTACGGGGAGTCATCGGTAGTTTGCAGTATGCAGCAATCAACACGAGGCCTGATTTGTCTAGCCGTCTTTCCATGCTGCAATCCAATATCAATAATGCCACGATTGAGACCCTCCAGGAAGCCAATAAGTTGCTACACGAAGCCAAGAGATATCATGATATGACCATCACTATCAAATCCATTCCTGAAAAGGATTTCCGGTTTATGGCTTTTTCAGATGCCTCATTTTCATCAGCCTCCAGACCAGATTCTCATGCCGGTATTGTAGTTGTGGGTACCCACCAAGGTATTTTGGATAATCACCCATGCCCAATCAGTCCAATTTCCTGGGGATGCCGCAAAATCCAGAAAGTAGTCACCAGCACATTAGCTGCTGAGACAATGTCGCTTTCATCAGCACTGGATCAACTGGCATGGCTGCGAATATTTTGGAGCTGGATCCACGATCAAAAGACCAATTGGAAACATCCTGAACAGGCACTCGAAAAGATTCCTGAAGCCATTTCCAGTCCAACTTTCAGAGAACATCCCGATGTCGCAGTAACAGATTGCAAAAGCCTTTTTGATTTAACTACTAGAACGGCCCCACCATCATGCACTGAATTTCGCACGCAGCTGGTTGCCCGTGCCATCAAGGAATCTTTGCAAGAGGGTGTAGCTTTAAGATGGGTTTCCAGTGGCGCTCAATTGGCCGATGCTCTCACGAAGGCCATGGAAGCACATTTCTTGAGGGAAACATTAAGGGTTGGTACCTATCGTCTTTGTGATGAAGAGGCCACGCTGAAAGCCCGCGCCAAGACCCGAGACCGAATCAAGTGGCTCCGAGAGCAGCATGAAGCTTCAACAACCAATTAAAAAGATTTTTTGGGAGTGTGATTTCCACACATGCTGCTCCCCATAGCCAACTCCGAAGTAAGCCAAGATAACGTGCTCCAGCCATTACCCACGAAAGCAATGCCTGCCAGGTCAATCAACCCGCAAGGACACTGGCTCAGGATCGGGCCCCTAGGACGTGCGGTGGGTGGGACACGTGTCACTTGGAGCCATATCTCTTGTGGCGGGGCCACAAAACCATTTGGGCGAGGCGCCCTGCCTTTCGAAGAGACATTCTGCAGTGGAGGTGCCAAAACATTGGCGCGTGGCCGCGCTGAGCAGCTGGGAGCGGGGACTTCTGGCTAGGTGGTGACACCAGTTTCATAATGTGGATATATATATATATATATATACGTATATATATTGTGAATCGGAGGTTGTCTCTCCGACTATGTATTGATGTTTGTTCTTGAAGGAGTCGTCTTCAATGGCGATGACAAGTGAATAGCGGCTTCCGCATGGCTTTGCTCTTTTCCGATACTGCAGTGGGTCTTGAGCCAAAGGGGCGATTTGATGTACCCCCTTGGCAATGGATCCTAGAGTGTCGAATTATATGTGGATATACAATCGTACGTAGCCTACACTCTATTCGCACCCCCCACGCATAGCCAACTTTGTTGGCTACGCGCAAAGGAGTGTCCTTTAAATTGATCCACTACACTTGCAGCTGTTCATTTATTGAATTATGGAGAGCTAAAGTCCGTTTCAGAACTTCATATCTACATGGCGGCTTGCTACAATCTCTGCCAAAAGATAAAGGTTCTGTTCACGTGCATGTAGACACGACGTAGTCGGTGTCTAGCATTGAGGTTCATCCGATGTGACGTAGCCAGCATGGAATCCCACCCAAGCATGTGAATTACAAATAAAATCAAAACACAAAGATGAATCAGGAACTAGAAGTTTACCTTCCCGTTCCTTCGTCGGTTGAGATGTAGACCGCTGTAGAAACTCAGCGTCTCATGCAATGATGTTCTAAAAAAATGTGTGGTTCTAAATTAGCCGGCTCAGAGTCCTCTCAGAAATCATTCGAAATGAAGTAGAGGTAAATCTCGAGCAATGATTGCATCCTCGCATCGCCAGGTTCCATCAGGACCTATGCAGAGGTCAGATCGCTTAATCATCTATATCCCCATCCATAGTATCCCTGTTGGTTCCAGTCTCCGCCACGGTGTGAATAAGATCTTCCACCTTTTCCTTGGTCTTTTCCACCCTTCTTTGGCGGGGTCACTGGAGCTTGTTTTGGCTGAGGAGCGGTTTCAACTGTTCTCCATGTCGCTGACGATGATGCTTTCGCTTTCGACACTCTTCCCAGTGCTGGTGCTGCTTTCGGGGCTGCTTTCGACTTGCCAGCGGCTGGATTAGCACGTTCACGATCAGCAGGAGTCGGGGTATCAGCAATCGCAAGTATGTGAGCTTCAGACAAGTGGATGCCCCATCTTGGTCGTTGATCTTCCCGTTGCTTAATGTGATTGTAGTCATCGATCGCATCATACAGCTTTTGGAGTAGAGGTCGTGGCAATTGTCGGCCATTCTGTAGGATCAGGTGTAAAAGTGATATTCTTCGAAGTGGTGGACGAAGAGCACACACAATGTCAACTGGGTTCAGTGTGATTGTGTCTTGAAAGTCAACGTTCCTGAAGAAATAAACAGCATTTACCCTATATGCACCTGCAATGATTCTTCTGACCATGACGTCTTGTCGGTCAAGGGCGTCGCGGGCCGCTGTGGTCTTTCTCATCTCATCCATTGTTGTGTCACGCTTCGACAGCTTCTCCATCTCCTCATCAAAGAAGATGTTTTGCAAGTCATCATACGTGTAGCCACATTCAAGGGTATATACGAGAAGTCTTTTGAGTACCACCGCCCCATAGTATGCATTGACAAATCCCTCTTCCCCAATGTCATCTCTTTGATTTGGTCGGCCGATATCTTTGTAGAGCTCTTTCATCTGTTGTGCAGTTGGTTCAATGAGTTCACCATTTTCATCCTCGCCCAGGTAAGGTGTCCTTGAGTCCAGGTCCATCCTGAATTTCTGGTTCTGTTGAAAATGTTTCCATGCCGTTTCAATGTCTCCACAGAAGTTCCGTTGGAATAGTCTGTAGATCCTGACGATATGTAATCCAATCTGCAACAGGAGGATCTTGATGAGCTCCGGCTGAGCATCTCCAATTGTGCAAGGCTCGATTGGCAGGACCTTTGATCCAAACTCAATTCGTTGCATCCATTTGGGGTACTCAATCTCTGCATCACGAGCTTCTCCAGCCTCATACTCTTCAATGTTGATTTCATCGACCGCTATCTCTTCATCGTCGTTCTCGTCGGTCGGTTTTCCTTCCTGATTGAGAAATTTGTCGACCTCATCTTGTTCTCTGAAGTCTCTTTTCTCATCATTGATGTCGCCCTTCTTCGAGGCTTGGTCATCATCTTCTTCTTCTGGTTGAGTTTCTTGTTCTGGACTTTTCATGGTGACATCGTCATCATCTGGCATCACCTCGTCGTCATCATCATCACCTGTCAAATCGATCTTGACCTCCTCCCATGCTTTCTTGACGTGGTCTTTGAGATCTTCTTCTCGATGATGTGACTCGGCGCTTGGTACTGTAGCCACGGTGATCTTGATTCGTTTCCTCCATCCATGACTCACCAAAAATCCTTTGCACATCACACAAATCGATAATGGTGCAGGGGTCTCCATCAGACATGCGGGGCATAGTCGATGGTCCTCTTTGCTGGGATGATGAGTGACTGCCAACAATGATATTGCATCATTCCAATCCGGATGTCCAGGGAACAATCTGTGGGTTTGACTGAAGTGACCGGTCCTGATATCGACAAGTTTTCGAAGTTCGTCCAGATCGGGTGATGATTCTTCAGGCACAATGTTTCCAATGAGCTTGTCAAATCGTTCAATGGTGGCTATCCTCTTTGCTCCTTGCACGGAAAGAACAAGTTGATCTCTTCCCTTCGTGATCATGAGACGGTAATAGTCCTTCTCTCTCCAGTCGTAATACCAAACAGCATCGAATGATTCGAATGGAATTGTTTCTTGGACCAAAATGTGTCCGTCTGCTGACAATCTAGGGGAGAACTTGGCGATGGAATCATACGTGATGTAGATGTAGACAAGATCAGTTTGTTCAATCTTCCTGAACCTCAGCACCGTCTGACTTCGCACGTCCCATGGTGCGAATGGCACGAAGAACGTGTTGATGCGATCGCCTCCTCCTCCGGGACGTAGTCCTTCTCTGAAGATTTGAGCGATATTTTCAAAAGTGGTGCAGTGAAATCCTCCTCCAAGAGTATATCCGACTCCAGGGTTCATCTGATAGGACGTCTTCTTGTCTTCAATGCGCACACCGCCTTGAACTCGTGAATGTGCCATAGGGGCACGGATTGCCACTGGCCAAAGCCAAATCTCTCGATCTGCTGTGCCGATTTCCAACCTCAGTGTTTGTCGATCAAGTCTCGAGGTCAATCCATCATTGAAGTTGTCCATGAGATATTCCAACTCAGCTTTTGTGACTTTGAGTCCTAGCACTTGAGCTCGGATTCTTTTCGTTTGCTTGTACTCAGTGAAAATCACTCTCTGGAAATTGTTCCACCTCTCAACAAGTATCGGGTAGTTGACATAGGTCGTTCCAGCCAATGTATGTTGGTCTCTCCAAATGGCGTCGTACTTCAAGATCGACTCAACATTGACCCAACCTGCCTCATCGCATGGTAGTCCACGGTGATTCCGACTGTCTTTGACGCAACCCACGGAGTGGCGTAGCGCTGCATTGAATCTTTTTGACAATTCGATTATCCATGGCGGATTTTCCCACTTGTTGCCCATCCACTCATTCTCGCCATATCGATGCACCTTGCACCAGTCCATTCCAAGATACTTTTCTCCGTTGATGCGGGCAAGTTGAAGTTTACCGATGTTGTGGCCATGTGTGAATGGTTGGATGTACTTGAAATTCCAGTTGTTTCCATGTTGTTTTCTTTCTTCAGTGAGCCATTTTACATATTCATCATGATCAAGTGGGTTCCAAGCATTCAGCTCCTCAATGGTCGGCAAAACGGGCGGGGATTCCTCAGCCGCACGTTCAATCAGCAAATCAAGCTCATGACGATTCTTCACACCTCGGCTAATTGGGTTGACTTCGACACCATTCACTAAGTATTGTCCTCCTTCTTCACGATCACCAATGTCGTACATAAAGGCTGACTGACTGTAGAAGCACTTGGTCACTTCTTCTTTCTCAGTGAATCTGGTTCTTCCCCAACGCTTTCCTCGCGGCATGACGTTCTTTGGTAGCTTGTCTTTTCTGCCTCTGGTTGCAGCTTTGGATCTTTCGGATGATGATGGGGATTTGGACTTCTGATCCATGATCAATCTCATGCGCCAAAGGGTGTCCTTCATCTTCTCATCATCTGGCGTGGTACATTCATCAATGTCATGCGTTCCACCACAAACGAAGCAATATTGGACAAGCGACGCATCTGCAATCAGCTTCTCAAATCGATCACGGATGTCCCGCACCTCTGTTCGGCGCTTCTTCGCTTCCGAAGGTTGGCCCCCCACGTCATCTTCCTCCTCCTCATTCTCAATGTCACCAGCTCCGGCATCGGTTTCTCCTGAAGTCTGTTCTGCTCGAGGGCCCCGCGCCGTAGGCGTCGTGGTCTCCTCATCAGGTTCATCAACTTCATCTACCTCTTCATCGCTTGATGAGACCTCAATCATTTCAGGGTGGTCATCGTAGTTGGCTTCTGGGAGCACCGGCATTCTGGTGATCTTCTTCTGCATGAGTAGGTCAAAGATTCCCGCTTCTTTCAAGATTGTAATCACCATGTCGTTCTCGACCGGCGGGATGTATGCTTTCCTGGATCGGTTTCGCTTTGTGTTGATGGTGTCGGTAGGTCGACATGAACTGCTGAATAGCCAGAATGACTCTTCCAGTCCTGCAAGACAACTGTCAAGGTTTGCCCCCCATCCAGCGAACATAGTAGGAAATTGAATACCCAGGTCAAGCATTCCGAGCCAGAATTCAAAAATGTCGCCGACATACTCAGCTGTTGCGGTTGGATTGATCATTGATGCAATCTCCTCCTTGGTCAGCACGGTCTTCATGTAGTCATGATAAGCGACGTTTCCACCATCCCAAAGCAGTCTGTAAAACCATCGCATTCGGTGCATTCCGCCTCCGCAATCCTCTGTTCGAGTTTCACGTTGTACAGTGAACTGGGGTAACAGGTCTCGTCTGCATTTCCCTTTCACCATGTATGCAGGCATTCGGATGGCACCTCGATGTGATACCTGTTTGAATACATCGCTTGTCGTCCTGTATCCTGAGAGCATTGCAAGTGTCGCAGTGACCAGGAATCCACGGAGGTCCTTCTCGGCTTCCATTTCTCTCCAGTCAACGCACTCATTGTAGATGTTGAGCAATCTTGCAGCTACTCTTGCATCCTGTGAAAATTCATCCATACCAATGTCATCAGTACCGTAGATTGCCGCTCTCGTCCAGTTGCTTGCGCAATTCAGGCATCTTGTGCGGTTCTCTGTGCAGGTATTCAATCTCGAATCATTCTTATGAAATCCTTTGCACACATCGCACATCAATTCGGAATCTTCGGTTACCTCGACCCAATGCTCATCCACATCTGTCAGGGGCTCCGGGGTAAACACTCCTCGTCGGATGTCTGACCATGCCCTCCTCTGGACCGCATCCTTCATGTGTTTCATTCCTCCAATGATGTTTGCTGATCCAGCTTGAGCATCTGTGACCTCTCCAGCACGAATGCTGGGAATAATTCGTGGATGTTCTGTGCATCGTTTGATGGTTTCAATGTCAAATCCGGTGTTCTTCACATGGACGCATTCTTCATTCAGGTCATGGACTGTGTCATGATCCATTGCACAATGTAAGAAGACCTTTTGTCGCATCAGTGACTTTTCAAGCATAGCCCAAATGACTTCCTTGCCTTCACCTTCTTTCCAATAAAAAGGCTCACGACCACACGCATATATCTGTTTCCAGAATCTTTCATTGGTGGAGTGAATAATGCCCTTTTCCTTCAAGATTCTTGCAAGCTCCTCGGCCATGGATACAATCGAAGATTGGGACCCAAGAAACCGGGCATCTCTCAGAATGTTGACGAAAATTGGAAGATGTGCTACTTGGCTGATTTCAGTGATGATCTCCGCCAATTTGGTGACGAAGTCTGCATTTGGCATCAGTATGCGAGTTTGTCCTCTGAAAAGTGCTGCGAAAGAGATCCAAACATGAACAGTGGCACTTGAGAACGCGTTGGCGTTGGATCGTAGGAATTTCAATGCATTTGTTGCCATTGTCAAGAAATCCTCAGGTTTCTCCAGAGATTCATAGGGAAGTTGGTACACCTTGATGGATGAAAGACCCATGTTGTTGAGCCCAGCCTCGATGTCATTGACGATTCTCGAGCTAGATCTCGTTTGGTAAGTCAAATCCGTCAAGATGAGAGCTTTGTTGTTTCTCACTTGTCCTCCCAATTCATCCCATTTGTCTAACCAGGGCTCCCCGATGATGAACTGTCCAATCTTGTTTCCCAATTTCTTCAGTTTGGCTCGAATCTCGCCCTCCACAGTCTCTTCAATGCCCAGAGTCAACATGGCTAGGACTTCCGTCACCGGATACCCTTTGCACCTGACAAACTCTGTGGTCGTGATGATGTAGTGGTAGAGCTTCAGCCATTCGTAGTCATTCTCATTGACCATGTGGGAATCAAGTTGACCTTCTGTCAGCATGTTGAAAGATAAGGCAGCATGAAATGTCAATCTTCTCAAATACTGTTTCCAGATCAAATTGGATCCAAACTTGTGAGTAGTGTGAGGGCCCTCTACGATTGAAAGCACAAAATCCTTGCCGGACCGCAGGAACGCAATTCTCTGTTCCTCACGTGCGTAGTCTTCGGCAGCATGGAGACGTACTTCCACGGTTGAAGGTTTCCTCCTCTTCATCCAGTCCTCAGTTGGAGTCCAATTCTCATCTCTTTCTGGTTCAGTACGACCTTGAGACGTCGCTCCAGGTCCAGATCGGAAGGCTGCATGGGTCGACGAAGATGAGGCTCCGCCAGTCGATGGTTTTGGCATCTTCTTCGGTTGAATGTTCGAACTTTGTGCTTGTTGCGATGCCTTTGGTTGTGATCCCTCCGTAGGAGCGGATGTACCCTGGGCGCTAGGTCCAGTTGAAGTGTCATCGTTCACCCATGAAGGCTCCTCATTGTTCCAGAAGTCAACTTCGTCGGGTCTTCGTCCATCGTTGAAGTTCAGGGGGACATCCCAGTTGTCGAAATTGTGCATGCTGCCACCTGTTCCAGCCTGAGTATCGGTCAATGATGTTGTAAAATCTTTGAGGGAACTATGGCAAGCATGACGTCTTTCTTTCTCGGTGTATCTGGCCCCTTCATCGGCGATTGAGACGTTGTATCCATGCCCAATCAGGATCCCCAGGGGAATGTCAAAATTCTTGAGGATCGAGAACTGGATTTCGGAGAGTTCTGCTACTCTCGCCAAATTTCCATCTCCTCGGGCGCTGGTCTTGTGTCTCTCAAGGGCTGTGCCGAGGGCTAACAAACACAAGAAATGGTTCTGGGCTGCACTCCTCCCTTTCGGTTGGTTGGTTTCAAAAGCGACCACATCATTCATCACGTCTTGCAAGATGATCTGATCTGATGGGTTCTGCTCATTGTGATACCTCAATGCATGTCCTAGGTGCCTCATCTGGACTTCAATCATGAGCTTCATTGCTTTTCGATAGCTGTCATTGTCAGATGGAGACTTCGGATTTACCTTGGTCAACTCGTCCATGACTTTGAAGTACTCGGCTGTCCTTGTCACAGCTAACCATGATGTGGCACTCGGATCTGTGTTGAATGATGGTGTTCCTCGATAAATTTGCTTCATGTTTCGGATCTTTGCCTCAGTTTCGGCTGCCGTGGCTTGATCATCAAAAGGTTCGGGAAAATGTCCTTTGGTCAATACGATCCAGAGCTCATCAAGTCTGTCATAGATCTCCTTGTCCATGAAGCGTCCCACGGTTGCATCATCATATGGGCATCTGCTTGCAAAGACTTTCACGAATCTCGACCCTTTTGACAAAAACTCCCATCCTGAACACCCCTTCTCGATGTCCTGCGCTCTCTGCAACAACTTGTAGGCTACCTCCAGGGCTTGTGCAGTGGCTTCACTGGTGTGTCTGGAGTTCGCAAAGTACGCTGAGTAGACAACTGCAGGCGGCATACCAAACCTAATCCATTGGTTGGCTGTTTCTTCATCTGAGATCAGTCGAAAATTCGAACCTCGGGTGTCTCGGAATGGCGATGGAGTCTTGGCTGCAATGGTCCCTTCAGACATTCCCTTCAGCACTCGTAATGCAACGGTGATTCGGCTTCCGGCAAATTGTCCTACTGAGTTCAGATCATGAGTTTCGGCCATCTCGCTTTGTACAGAATAAAGTTGCACGGACCGTAGGTCTCGTGACAACCGTTCGAACAGCGAAAATAGTTGCACGAACCGTAGGTTTCGTAACAACCAGTCGGAGTCGAATTCAGAAAGCGGTCGACACGAAAATGAAAAGTGCCACGAAGAAAGAACCGAAGTTGAAGTCAATCTCGAAAAGCACCAGTGCAGTAGCGATCGCTCGAACGAATGGTCAATGGCGTCGAGCTCTCGGGTAGCACAAACGGATGTTGCCACCGACTTGATTGGGTGACTGCGGACATTCTCGGAATCACGAGACATTTCAGCTTTCAATTGTTCATCACATGCAAGCGGCTTCCAACGTTTCATCACTCTGACGTTCACAAATGGACTATTCCTGATTACATGATCATTGATCCCATTCATGATTATCTTGGCTATCCATTTGGTGTAAACTTGGGTAATGCGAGTTTCCCTACCGGCACACTCTGCATGGTCATGACGGCGATCACATCTTCTATGAAGCTTTGGAAAAGACACCCCCCATGTAACAATCTTCCAAGGTTTCTTGATTGGTTTGGGAGTCTCTTGGAACTGTGATTTCAAGCCATACATGCATCCATCAAATTTGTGCTCATGAGATACGGTTCCTTCCACAAGATCAGTCATTCTACGGTCCTTCCAGTAGTCACAACCTCTAGGCAATTCAAGCAAGGCTGGTGATCCCATATTGATAAGTTCACTTAGCACTGATGCAAACACTTCCCACATCGCCCAGAAGATCTGCTTCTTTGCTTCGATGAGTTGTGTTGTTGCTTCGCTCACCCATCGGTTGATTCGGTTCCATGGTGAACCTCCTGTACATGGACCTGCAAAGAACATTGAATCAAGTTTGGTCCGAAGGCATCGCCTTGCTTTACTGATTCCGTACGGAGAGAGCATGTCGTCATCTTCGGTAATTGGCACGACATGAAACTTCATTTCGTCCTTCATTTTGTTCTGCAAGAACGTAAACCAGTTTCTCTCTTCCGAACATAACAAGACGAAGCATGGGACTGCTTGAGGAACTTCGATCAAATTGATTGCAAGGGAAAACTTCGCAAATTTTGATGTCATCAAGTCACAAGGTGATTTGGAAAATTGAAATTCCAAAGTTCTGTTTTTCTTTTCTCTCCAAAGGATCACCGACACTTTGGGATGGTCAACCTCATGTTTGCCTACTTCAATGTGATATTGATAGGGGACAAAAACATCAGTGATGGGAATAGTTTTCACATCATTGCAATTGATGCATAGCGTGATTACTCCCTGACTCACTTTACAGTTCTTACCTCCATCTATCACTTCAGCATTGGCGAGCACCCTGAATGTCGATTTTCCAGTCCAAAATTCATTCAACTTGTTTGTTGATTCATGATTGTCGCCCTTGAATCTCCATATGTCCTTGATCACTCGAGTATTGGTTTTGAACTTTTGTTCAGTTTCCCTCTCATCACATATGATCCTAGGGTCACAAGGACAGTCTTCGCAATCCTGTGGTACAAAGTTTTGCCTTCTTGGCGTTTTGTGAATTCGGATCAATGTCTCTTTCCCATCCCACTGCCAATGGTCTTCATTTTTCTTACCTAACACTTGGGATTTTCGGGTGGATTTTACAAACGGAATGTTATCACTGATGTCCAATTCCGGATGCGTGTGACATAGGCCAGGTGTTGAAGTGGACTGTGGGTGCCCCTTTCCTTCACCCTCACTATATCCTTCACCCTCACTCCCCCCATGAACAAGGCGCATAAGCGTGTTGATCACACGTGTGGCTGGCTGAAGGCACTGGTGAATGGATTTCGGGTGTTGAGACGGTGATGTCTGTGCGTCTAAAAACAAGGCATCAACCGAGAACATCAGTGTTGGTGAGTCGGTCAGATGCTGTACACGGTCATGTTGTGGTGACGCACACGAGTCACGTAGTGATCTCGAGTGGGCAGGCGGGGCGTGCACGTGCTTTGACGACATCACCCGGTGGGTTGAGGTCGTTGAAACGGATTGTGAAACAGTGTCCGGGATCAACGGCTGCTTGTTGGGCGAATGATACTGAAAACACGCTCGTTCAACCCACTTATCAAATCTGATAGCCTGCTCTGGTGGAGATGCACGGTGTTCGACCTTTGTCCAGGCACCATTGAGAAGAACCCATGTGGATCTCAAAACATCTGGCGGCACAATTAAGCCGGGTGGCTTAGGACGATAAAACACCGGTTGCTTGACGACAAAAATGGGATCCATACCTGGCAAGTATTGTAGCTTCTCTTTACTAGTCAAACCCTTCCTATACACTTCTTTTGGCAAAATAGGGGTTTCCGTGTATGGGAAGTTTGGGATATCCTCAGTTTTGGATTGGAAAACTTGGCGAGTAGTCATATCGACATCGGTGCTTGGCTGCAACATGTCCAATACTTCTTTGCTCTGCAAGTCCTGAGGTTCCAACAAGTTGATTAGCATACAAGCTTTCTTCCATGCCATGGGATTCTTGAACCCTTTAGTATGGATATCGGCTGCCATTTTGGCTGTAATTTCATAGATCAATACAAAATGATCCTTTTGGAAATGTTCATGCATGGAGGCAATGGAAATACCATGTGTGCGCTCCAAATGACGCATGGTTGGATTCCGTCCTGATCTGACAACACCAATCATACCTTGATTATCGTCATGGAACAGGAGTTGAGGAAAAACTTTGGCTAAGACTTTCCACAGACTTAATGCGGGGATTCCTAGAGTCCTAAGTGCAGTATCTGCAGCCACAATTTCAGCTTCGGGGGTAGAATGACTAACACACCCTTGTCGCTTACTTCCACCAGCAAGTGGGAATCTTGTGAACTTACCTTGGACTTGTAAGTGCGATCCTGAAGTTGATCTCAAGGATTGGGCACATCCAGCGAAATCCGCATCTGCAAATAGTCCTAACGATAAATCTTCAATTTTGTCTCCGACCCATCCTATCATTTTGAGGGACAATGTGGAATTAACATAACACATTAGGTGATGAAGACGGGCGTCATCATCCTTTGTCCATTTAGTCACATTACGTGCTAATGCATTGATGGATCTCAACAGGTCAAACCGCGCAATGCGGGCTGCATAAAGCAGCTTCATCAGCACACTAGCTGCATGCGGAGCTAGATTCCCACGGCTCAGCGTCTCACTGTCTTGCGCACGACGTGAGTTGCCAGTCTCGGAGAGAGCAGGCATATCTGGATCGAAGGAGTGTGCACACCAAGGACACTCAACTTTGCGTTTTCCATCGGAAGGAGCTCGATACGGGCTGCTTTTCGTTTCCTCTGGAAGGCTTGGAGTTGATACCTTTTTCAATTTTGTGTCCTTACCGATGATGTCAAGATACTTTTCCACCGATAACTTTAACAATCCTTCCATGTTATAAGTTATGGTCTTGACTTTCTTACCATTATGCAATTGGGTCTCACCTTGGGATAAAACACATCCTAAGTAAAGTCCCAAGTCGGTTTCGGGTTCAATGCGCAGAACAGTGCGCAGCATATCCCAACCTTTGGCCAGATTTTCGGAGGGCCCAGCAAGCTTAAGGTCATCCACATAGATTACCAACAGCAATTTGAGCTCATCATGAAAATACATAGAAGGCCATTCCTCTCCAATGGGCTTAAAACCAATTTCTTGAACTTTCTTGTCACAATGTTGTTCCCACATCGTGCCTGAATCAGGGTGTCCATACAGGGCTTTGTCGAGTCTTACGACAGGGCGACGGAACTTCCAGTATTGTATCTCCGGAGGCCATGCATCAGTGGGTAACTCCACCCAACACAAAGGTCCCTTCAACTTCGCCTGGATGTAGGCCTGAATCGCATCTGCCAACTTGACGGAGTGCCCAGGAAGACATCCATAAAAATCTGCCCATCGTGAGGCTTCGAAGGAAGCAGGGGAATTTCCCAAGTCTTGGAAGAATGCTGCCTCCCAATGCTGATTCTTCACCTGATTTCCTAGCAGAACGCCTCTTCCCTTGAATTTTCGTCCAGGATTGTCTTCTGACAGCTGGTAATTCTTTTCCACGCATATGCCATGGACCCTGGCCATGTGTACTTCCTTTTTGTTCTTCTTGGCCTCTGCAACAACATCGTCGTATTCACGAACCATTGTAAAGTCGAATACCTCTTGATCACGAAGGCCTTTCCACTCCTTGAGCATCGCCTCTTTGGCCTTTGGGTTAGACTCAATCTCAGCTCTGCCCACAGGTCGTGAAACCATTGCGTTGAATAGTTTGCTTCCAAGACCTCCTGATGGTATCTTGGTTCGGTGACTTTGATCTGATGCAGAAGTACACGGCATAGTTGGGAAAGGGATGTATTCATCATCATCAGTGGCTATGTTCTTCACGTTCTTGACGTTAACACACTTGCCATTTTTGATCATTGTTGACTCTCCTGGCGTAGCCATGGAAAACCTTGAAATCTCTCCTGACAATGTGCTCCAAACTTCACCACTCCACGATGCTTTTGGGCCACGTCCTTTCTCGACCTCCGACCATTCATCCCATTCAGTGAGATATTCCTCGTCGTCCGGGACGTCAGTAGAAGCATCGGAACATGGACTTGCATCAGCATTCCTCTTCACTTTTCGACAATCAATGTATCGTCTTCCATGTACATCGTCATCATCGACTATGTCGTACAGATCAAGATACGTACTTGTACATGTGATAGGTAAGGTAACTTTGTTCTTCACAACTTCACCAACACCTGCATCGGATTTCTTTGACTTTGAATGAGAATCATCCTTCTTACTTTCATCACCACCTTCATCGTCCTTGGACTTTGGCTCGTCCTTGTCTTTCTTTGAATCTTTCTTCTCCTTCTTCGTTGCCTTCTTCTTCTTTTCCTCGACCAATCTTTTGGCTTTGTCATCAGCCTCTTTCTTCTCCAACTTCTTCTTCTCGGCTTTGAGGATGGTATTCCGGTCAGACTGAGAGAGTTTGCGCCATTCTTCAGGAGAATAGGTTCCTTTGGGACGCAATGACGTCCTGAACATTCGTCTACCGTCATCTCCAATCTTGTATGGATAACCCTTGACGTTCAACTTGACCTTCTCACCATTGTCATTGAGGTATACCTTCCCATCTCCAGCTTTGCCCTTCTTCCAATGGTCTGGTTGGGCATCGATCAATTCCTGGAGAGTCATCTCTTCTGGATCTTTGTCTTTGTCGAAGATATCCTCGGAGTCATCAAGAGGCTTCTTTGAAACTTTTCCACCACTTGGTCCAGGTCCACCGTCGTCTCCGTCATCAAGCTCATCATCATCTTCATCTTGGTCATGTTCTTCGTCATCTCCATGAGGAACTTTGGAGGGATCGCCATCGAGGATTTCCCTTTCTTTCATTCCTTCCAATGTAGTGTTCACCCTCTCATATTCTTGCTTGCATGGAAATGTCAATGGAGTGACCATCTCGATCTTTTCAGTCAAATGAGGTTTGAGAAGACGGTGTTCAGGTTTGCTAGCATCGTCACCAAGATTTTGATGTACGAATTCACTCAAAGGCCATACTTTGTATTGTCTTGACCAATGCATCCCTGGACCAATGTGATATCCCGCAAACACTCCTGGAATGGAGTCAGGCCCGAACTTATGAAGTTGCCCTGCTTCTCTGGTCTTCGGAGGCTTGTAATTCACACGAGCACCATAGGGAATGAGTTTGCCAGCAAATTCAGATCCATGGAGTTTGCACCAAGCGCTCAATTCATCATCATTGGGTTCTACGTTGAGTAGATGACATACGCAAAGGATTGCTGTTCTCCAGAAACAAGGTGGTAATCCAGCTTCCAAAAGACATGTAGAAGTAGCTGTGAGGATAAATTGGTTTGTTCTTTCGGCAATTGAGTTGGTTTGAGGTCTTCCAGGCAACGAATGATCAATTGGGATCTTCATCTCATTCATGGCTTCAATGAACTGAGGAGCATGATCAGAGTAGGCCTGTCTGACCTTCTTGGCACCGATGAACTGTTTCACTGCTCTAACTACATCATCTTTGGTCATTCGATCAGATGGATAAGCACCAATGATTCCTGTATAACAGTCTCTGACAACCAACACTTCCTTCTCGAGGACCAACACGTCATCATGGACTTTGGATGTGTCCACCGCATCAAAGGTAATGAGGTCGCCAAACTTCTTGAGTTCCCTCTTGTATGCACCACGACGAGTCTTGAAGTGCTTCATCTTTGCTCGAATGCATGAGTCGCAATATGGATTCTTGTATCTGTGGGTCAACTTGTGATTCAAGCTATTAGCTTCTCTCTTGAGTGTTCCTCTTTTGGCTACCCTGGATTCACCTTCGACAACATCGATCTCGATGTCATCTTCATCACCTTCAGCGGCATCTTCAGGAGCACCATGACCATCATCTTCCAGGTCAGTCACATCCCCAGGGAGATCGTCAAGCGGAGTCCCTGGTTCGTACTCGCCACCTTCGGGTGGTTCTTCTTCTTCTTCTCCAGGAGTTGCTGAATGTTTCTGCCGGTTCATTGCTCTTTTCTTCTTCTTCACCTTGAGCTTCTTGACATGTCGGGAACAGTTGTGGTCCTCAGTTGATGTCTCAAGACCACTTTCTCCATCGAGATGTACTCTTCGTGAGGGTTGACCAACATCATCAATGTCGTTGAAGTCGTTGAATCCAACTTGAGAATGTGTCAGTAGGTCATGGATCTTCGATGCATGATGACATTCATGAGGAGTGCATTCGTAAGTTCCAAGATCAACATAAGGGATGTTGTCATGGATTGTCAAATCGATGCGTTCTCCACTCTTCGTAATCATGAAAGGCATTTGACCAGATGGCCATACGAAGGAGTATCCTTCTTCCATGCATCGTTTCCCAAGAGACATCACGGACGGAGTGTCGTCCAGTACATAGGCATGAGAGGTCACATCAAAAGTTCCCAAGTCAATCTCCGCTTCTGTCTGAGTAGCAGTTGAACCGTTGGCAGTGTGGAACATGATAGGATCACAAGTTCGCTGCTTCAAGTTCATCCTTTCGGCTTTCCTTGCAGAAATCAGATCGTGTCCGCTGCCAGAATCCAGGATGAATCTACGATCTTTGGCTTGCACTGGTAGTGAAATGCACATTATGTTCTTGGACTTCATGAGGGAATTTCTTACTTCGTGCTCAACAAGTTCTTCGATAAAGGTCAAGTCATCACGATCATTGTCCAGCTTGATCAACATGTCGAATTTGGGGCCAATAATGATTCTAACTTCATCAACAAAACGATGGAGTCCATCTCTGTCCATGATGATAGCTTTGGCCCGTGCTCGGACTGAACCGAGGATGTTGTCGGACTTGGACTGATCATCGATCAAATCATCGACTTTCCAGAAGACATATTGTTTGTTGGGGTCACGATACATACGCTTGGGTAGTCCCTCCTGGTAGTTCTCAATGGCAATCTCGTGCACTTCAGGTTCCAGTTCAAATGAGATCCTGCGATCATCAGAAGACTTCTTTGCACTGGCTATGCTCGGTGAGGTATAATCCATAGAATCTTCATTGTCGCTATCAAAGAAGGAATCAATGGTAATGGGAGTCGCTTTCTTCTTTGGTGTCTTCTTGCTGGTTCTTTCTGAAGATGCTGAAGGCGATCGATCTGCATGTAGGAATTTGCACTTGCTTCCGAACTTGCAGGTACCCTCTTGCCAATTCCAACATACCTTCTTTTTGGGTCCAGCTGAAGATGAACTTCCTCTACCTTTCCCTCTTGATGAATCTCGACTTCCGCTTCTGCCCTTCTTACCTTTCATCTTGGCATCATAGACCTTCTGAGAATGACTGTAAAGACATTTGTCACCTTTGTTGCATCCTCCTTTATTGAAGAAGTAGTTACAGAAAATCTTCTTCTTGTCAACGGGTGAAGATGATCTTCCCTTCCCACCTTTGCCTTTCTTGTTGTTCTTGTCGGCATGGGATTTCGGAGAAGGTGTAGGAAGTACTGATGCAGCTTCACTCTTCGCTTTCGCCTTGGGACGTTTGGGAGGATCACCTGTAGACGATGCAGCTGCTTCATTCTCCTTCTTGGTCTTGACGGGAGCGGCAGGCTTGTCTGCATCTTCTAAGGCAGGTGTCGTCTTGTTAGAGGACAACGACAGTTTCACTGCACGTTCTCTATCCTTCAACAGCCGTTCTTGCTTCCCTCGTGCTATGTATCCTTTGATCATACCAGTTAGGTAACCATAGGTCTTCTCATGGTGCCCTTCATCAAAGGTTTTGTATCGGTTGATATCGAAGGCCATAAGTTTTGAATGTTCAATCTTCCGGAACAATGTGTCACGCAGGGAATTGTTGGAAGGCAGATCATCATGTTTCATGTTGTATACGATGTCAAGCCATTTGTTGTAGAAGGCCTCAAGTTGGTCATCTCCATAGTAGTTGAACATATATAAATGATGGGCATTGTAGAGAACTTCAGTGTGGTCAGGTGACTTGAAGCTAATCAATATCATTGCGAATAGTTCTCGTCCCTTGATGAAGTCCCCACTTCTCCCATACAATTGGTTCTTCATGGACATGTCATACTTCACTTGCATAGACTTGTCCCCAGCATTGTCAATGACTTTTCTCAAGGCATTGGAGAGCTTGGCATCAATGGATTGGAATCTCACATCAGGAGCTTTGGCCAGCGCCTCCAAGTCAGGTTGATCTGCAAGACACGGAGCTAGCCATGCTTTCCAATCTTCATAGTTTCGATCTCCACTTGCAACACAAACTTCATGAACAACACTTCCCTTCCAGGATGAGAGTTCAGTGGTCTTAGGCCAGGGTTGGAGGCTGATCTTTTCGGCTTCTCTTAGAGATACGGATGACTTGGATCTATCCCTTTCAAGGTTCTCCAACTCCTTGACATTGGTGTTGTACTCGTTCCTGAGCTTCTCGAAGGCTTCAGCTTCTGCTCGGTATTCCTGCTCTTCATCGTTGGCGCGATCTTCAGCTTGAGAGAAATTGTTCTTGTAGTAATCTTTCCGATCTTCCATCTTCTTCAACTCATCTTGAAGATTTCGAATTTCATTGTTCTTCTCTTGCTTCATCTCGTCCAACTCTGCTTTCAGTTTAGCACACTTCTCTTCACATTCATTCCGAGGCATAGCATTACTGGGGTACCCATGTAACGTAGTCGGTCTATTCTTTGATGAAGAAGAATGAGCTTGGTTTTCCAACTTCAGGGCAGCAATAGTACTCGACATCTCTTCTACCTCAGCGAAACGCTCATTTGCCAGTTGATGCATCTCGGTCAAGTGGCTTTCAGGAATGGAATAGTCAGTCGCACCTTTGATCACGAGTCTTCTGTCGTTCAATATCTTGATGGACTTACCTGCATCCCTGTGAGCACGCTCAAGAGAATCCTTTTGGGCTTCAAGTTCAGTATGAAGGCGAGCAATAGCTGTGTCCCTGTCATTGAGTTCATTGTGCAAACTGTCGAACAAGTTACTCGTAACATTCGGATTGTTGCTCATGTGATCGATCTTGTTCAGAGCATCTTGATACTTCTTACCAGTTTCATCGAAGTTTCGCTGGAAGACTTTGAGCAGGTCCTCAGTGTCAATGAGTTCAGCTCTGTTCTGTAAGTACAACTTGTCAACCTCAGCCTTAGATTCCTTCAAGCTGTCACGTTCACGCACGGCTTGCATGTACATCTCATAGAGAGGTCCTCCATGTGGTGATCTGCTTGGTGATGATCTTCTGGCTTGTTGACAGGAAAGTTCATGATACTGATTCTTCGATTCAGTCAGTTGTTGTTGCATTCGATCCAAAAGACTTTGTTTAATGTGTAGTTCAGAACGTAGTCCCATTAACCTCATGTCCCGCATGCCGCCTGATTCAGCTAGAGATTCTTCAGATACTCTGTTCTCAGAAATCGTTAATCGAGATTGTAAGTTCTCATTGTGGATCACCTGCAATCGAAGTTGCGATTCTTCCAAAGCTAAGTGATGTTCACATTCTGCATAACGGTCATGTTCAGATCTTATGTTACTACGGAACTCCTTCATGATCTCGTCCCTCTTCATGTCAGCAGCATCGAGCTCAGTTTCCAGTCGTCTGACGTTCATGGCCATGGTGTGCTTCATCGTCTGGTTCTGATTGGCAACCTCGAGCATCTCGATCTGTAAAGCACATGTCTGGTCGTTAGCATAGCCGACCGCTAGAGCTTCCTGCTTGGCATTCATCTCTGCGTTTTCCAGTTCCAGTCTGAGTTGATTGATGTGAGCATTCGCATCAGCGCCCACATGCACCATAATTGCGTTCGCTTGTCCCATTTGTTCATCGAATTCCGAACGTAGTCGTGAATATTTGAATTCCAAATGAGATGCAGCTTCATTCGACATAGTCTGATACCTTTCCAACTCTTCGATCCTGTAGGTCGCACCTTCGTCTTCTTGTTGTGCAGCCTGTAACTCGAAGTTTAGCATCTGGAGTTGTTCGGTCATCGACATCATCTCTTGATGAGTGGTGCTCTCCAGGAAATTAAATTGTTGATAGGCATATGCTGTCGTCTCGCTCAATCTTGCCTGAAGTACAGATTCTTCTTCAGTGGCCTTTTCCAGTGACGTTTTGTATTCAGCTAGTTCACTCTGATAGGCAGTGAAGATGTCGCTACCACTTGACGGGGCGTTCACTTGTTGATAAGATCCTGTCCCTGATGGAGTAGCGTCCTGAATCGGTGAAGGCGGATTCGACGACGTAGTCTTTGCCTTAGTCCTTGGAGTCATCGGAGGCGACAATTGTCGTGCAGATGATCTTCTCTTTCCAGGGGTGCTGTCCCTATCTTCAATTGCTTGCATTGTCGAAATTTGTCTCCCTCTAGGAGCAACCAGATGTCGCCTGGGTTGGCTTGTTCTCAATTCTGAGGCATCGCTTCCACCAGTGTCGATACTCTGTGAAGAATTTGACTGCGTGCCGGCAGCTGGTGCAACGGCATGTCCAGAGAAAGAAAATGCATTATCGCTGCTATCCTGTTCAGTCATCTGTAAGGCCCGCGGCTACCCGCTCGTAGGCTCCGTAGGAGTCCTACGGCTGATAACCTGTGAATCGGAGGTTGTCACTCCGACTATGTATTGATGTTGGTTCTTGAAGGAGTCGTCTTCAATGGCGATGACAAGTGAATAGCGGCTTCCGCATGGCTTTGCTCTTTTCCGGTACTGCAGTGGGTCTTGAGCCAAAGGGGCGATTTGATGTACCCCCTTGGCAATGGATCCTAGAGTGTCGAATTATATGTGGATATACAATCGTACGTAGCCTACACTCTATTCGCAATATATATATATAATATAATATATATATATACTGTATATATATAATTATATTATATATATACAGTGTATATATATATATTATATTATATATATATTATATATATATTATATATTATATATATATATTATATATATATTATATATATATTATATATATATTATATATTATATATATATATTATATTATATATTATATATATATATATTATATTATATATATATATATATTCCACATATTCTCCGGCAGTGCCCCCAACCAGTTTTCCCACTACTCGGTGCCGAACTGAGGATGTCGTGGATGGTGCGGATGACCATGGAGGAGGAGTCACGGGGCCAGATGCGAATGGTGGGAAACATTGTTTGCAAAATCTGCAAAGCCACTGGTTCCGTCCACCTCTCTGCAAGGGGGAATGGGATGGAATGGGATGGGAATGGGGGTAGCTACTGGGATCCAAGCACTGATCCATGGTCAAATGATGTCAGATGTTTGTGCTGGCCGCTGGCCATGTGTGTGGCGCAACTATGGAACCTTTTCGCCAGAGAATCTCGTGTTGGTGCAAAGGAGACCGAAATGCATGCCACGTCACATACGAAGGTTCTCGGCGTAGTCGGCAATGCGACTGATATCTGTGCCGCTAACACTGACAACTGAAAGACTTTTGCATTGACCCTCCTGGCAGGATCGACATGTCAAGGGGTCCAGATTGGCAGATTGCTGCTGATGTCAAGTCAGAAAACAACATCGGTTTCATCAAGTTGTCAGACACTAAAACGAGAGGTTATCCAAGTTCCCACATTTTCCCAATTACAGAGGAGATAGACCACGTTTTCAGGCAGACCCACCACATCCAACTGTGGAAACATGTGGAAAACCGTGGAACCGGTCTCCTGCCATCCCGTCCAAAGCCCTTCACTGTGACAGCGCTTCACCTCGAACTCCAACCAACGCCTCCGCGCAGCGCGGGTGCTGGCTGTCCGCTGTCCGATTTCCAAAGATCAACGGATTCTGCCTGTGCTCATGGAGGTTTTAATGGGAAAACCATAGGAAAACCATAGGAAAACCATAGGAAAATGGAGGTTTACCCTCTGGTTATGTCAAAATAGCTATTGAAAATGACCATTGAAATAGTGGATTTTCCCATTAAAAATGGTGATTTTCCATAGTTATGTTAGTTTACCAGAGGGTAGGTTAAAGATGTTTAAACACTGCTGATCAATGCTGTAGCATCAAATGGTCTTGCCATTTCCTTGCTTAGCATTGCACCAAAAACATCCAAAAACAACTTGTGAGGACCTTTTTGTTCACTTTGGGGACACTTGGCATGCCACCCCGAACATCCACCACACAGCCTTTATCCAACACCATGCCTGTGTTGCTGGGAAGGCAAGTGTCGAATGGACACCTCTAAATGGGGGAACAGTTTCTTCAGCAAGCCCGGCACGTCGTTCTTCTCGTTGGGAGTGATGTAAGCCCTTGGGGCAACAAAGGTGTCTGTTCAGAGAATTTTCTGGATCAATTGCAACCAATATCTGATGTCGTTGGCGGCTAATTCCATGGCAAGTTAGCGTTTCTGACTCCAACTTCAAATCACCTGCGTATCGGTCAAAAATATATCAAAATGTAGGGCTTCAATTTCAACACCACTGGGTTTTGATATATTTCAATCATCATACTCTTGGGCTCTCTTGGGTAACAAGTTAGTAACAAGTTGTAACACATACGCACCTAGCCCTGTCTACACAATAATTATACAATCTTTCACCACTCAAGCCAGTCGGGTTTATCTGGAAATTGGGTATCCCATTCGATCCCATGGTTCAGAAAAAACATCTTCCCATCATGAAATTGCCATCTAATGGAGGTAATCACTAAATATCAAAAAAACAATCGATTGCTCCAGGGCGCAGTAGTGACAGCAGAGCATAGTCCACCAACTGCAAGCTATGCCAGGTATGACCGCACACGGCATAGTGCCCTGTGGTGTTCCGCTCCAGTACGTGGGTGAACACATCTGGCGGAACCGTGGCGAAAATTTCAATGTTCAACTGAGTCAAGATTGGCGAAACGGTCGATTTTTTTGGGGATTATTCAGCGAAACGGCCAAAACAAGTAGCTCTTGTGGGGTTGAGTTTGAAAGTTTGACGCGCAACCAGGTTGTCCGCAAAGTTGGTTCCGTGACGCCATCGTACGAGTACCTCTGATAGTCTTCCTTCCATCATACATTTGCGACTAAGTGGTTCGCAGCAAACTCAAGCATGGTTCCTATGCACAAGAAGTTCAGATCGGAACTTTGGAAAAAATCTGAGATTCTGCTTTTCACCAAGAAAATCCCTAAGCCAACCTCCATTACAAATGACATATGGATCAACTAACTATATCTTAATTTCCCAGCTTCATCCATCTTCCCATCCATCTAAGCTGCCTGTGTCATCTCCAGCAGTGGCTCCCCTCCTTGCCAAGCTCATGACCTGGAAGATCTATCGACATCCAACAACCATCTTGGGTTGATTCGGAACATGATTTTCTACATCATGGGATGGAATCAGGTAGCTTTTGTTCAGAAGACTTTTATATGTATGTATGTATGTATATATATATGTATGTGTGTGTGTGTGATATATATATATATATTATATAGAACAAGAAACTTCTCAGAGAACTGTTCAACTGGAACTAGAACATGGAAGTTTTGGTGACCTTTCAGCAACTTTTTGCCCCTTTGATCTAGAAACATGTGTTGGGAAAAAATGAACCCAATCTTTACTGTCAAGCCATCCCATTTGGGGGAGGTACCCTTTTTTTGAGTTGTTCTCAAAAATTGATTCCCCCAGTAAACAAGTCGTTTTAAGATATAGAAATCATGTTTGGAGAAACTCAACTATCATGTCAAGTTGGTTGTGTATGTGTATATATATATGCATCCGTTATATCAATTATCTCCCTGTGATTTGCCAGTGTGTGTTGGCATGTGTTGGCTAAACTCCATTAAACTCTGGGGGTTGATGGGAGTTGATAGGGCTGCAGCTGCAGCCTGACCTGGGCATACCTGGGCTAAGGCCACCACTGATGCGCCTGCATTGGTCACTTGGATGGTCTTCTCATCGGGTTCCTTCAAGAAATATGGCAGTGTGTCAAAACCTTGTACCCCTGGTGAACATCAAAATAGCTGGTAAATGGATGTTCATCCCACTAAAAATGGTATTAATAGGTATTGATCCATAGCCATATGGAGATTTCACCAACAAACATTGGGCTATGCATTGGATATTTGGAACAATGGTACCTTGTATTAGAGGTTAATGGTACCATTTATCCAATTAACAGAAACGGTATATAAAGAAGGAGATGGGCTGTTCATTGGATACCCTCTTATTTTGACATAGCCATGGAACTTACCAACTTCTAGATGATTTACGGATTTACCTATGAAACAGGACCACTTACCATTGCTATGTCAGATTATTCAGATGGTAGCCGGGTAGCCTGCCACAAGTTCCACTGGTTTTCGGCCAGAAAAAATGTGGTTCCCTTCCAGTCTCCCCCGATGGTGTGCCTGCCACCAAACCAGATCCTCCAAGAAGAGTCCACTACGCTGTTGAAGACCAGCCAACAGGACACAGCTGGTCCTAGGGGAACCCAATTGATGGAAAATCGGGACCCTTTGATTTCATTTACAGCAGCATTGGAGAACAACAACAAAGTCACAGCTGATGAAACTCTGAGACGTTCCACCAACAGGGTCTGCATTGATTGATGGAAATGGAGACCGTTTGCTTCCGAGATTCAAAATCACTAAAAAGGTGCCGCAAATGAGTAGCAGCACCCTGGCAGCTATTCTTCCCAACCTGTCCGCATGGTCAAAGTTTGGCAGCAAAACCACACAGAATCTGTTCCCATAGCCAAGTTGAAATGGCCTCTTGGAGGGCAATTGGCTATTTGCAACTTGGAACAGGTGCCTTCGCTCAACTGTGTAGGTCGTCTTCAGCACTTTGTGGCTATCCTCAAGGCAAATATATCATCCATATATTCAAATATATTCAAATATATCCGAGAATAGCCATGCAGCAAGGTGGGCTGAAGAATCCTCCTGACATTCCATGACACCAAGCTGCAGGATTCACAGCGAACTTAATCTCGATGGGAGGAGTGGATTCCTCACCTCGGACTCGGCGCTTCAGAAAGATCCCTACTGGCCCTACTTCGGTCCGACGCTGAAGCAAAGGGGAAAGAAGGAAGAGCAGGAAAGAACATGGGAAAGAAGTCCAGAGAAAGGAAAGAAGAGATTCTTAAATGATCTTAAATGAACCTTCAGAGATTATGTTTAATAGTCCTTGTCCTCATTAGAAGCAAGCATACGGAGCCAACGCCGTGATGTGGGCATAGTTTGAAACGGAACATGATGGGCTGGAACAGATCGAAACTCCATGATCAAGGGAAAAATCCTGCAACTTGAGCTTGTCCAAAAATGTGGTACAGCACCCGTTCAAATCCAATTCTTCAGCATTTTCCCAATTAAGACTTCCATAGACTTCCATAATTAACTTGGCTTTTTCGTACACTTTCACTGACATGTTGCCCGAAAATAGGGTGCCTCCAAAGTTGCTGATTCATAATGATCTTCCCAGTTCCCAAGTTCAATGGCCCCATCGTCGAGTGCGAGGCACTGGGGCCCGAGACAGAGCTCTTAAACCAAAGCCCCACATAGCGTGCCATGCGGAACCCCGCGCGCAGCAGGTGTAGCCAGACCAGAAAGGTGAGCAGCACATGCTGATCTGGCAACTGTCAAGTGAGGAACTGACGGGTCAAAAAAACTCGACTGGAGAATTACATGTGGAGGGTTTGATTGGGCAAAGCTTGAATCTCCATCACAACCTATGAAATCTAACTGAAAACTCCAGAACTTCCATTCATCTACAGCATCAACCCTGTTCTTTGAGATCTCTCAACTTGTACCAGACCAGCATCGCGTCAACGTGCAGTCCATGTTCAGTCAAAAGATCACCCCTCTCCGGATTCATCAATTCAAACTACCATGGTATACCTCGTTTTCGGGCACCATGGTAGGAGGGTCAAATTGTTTGTTTTATGTCCATCATATCGCTAGAAAATAGCAGTACAATATCGTACCAATCATCAACCAACCATCATGTATCAATCAATATACCCACATTCAAATTCTTAATTATATGATATTATATGATCATCATTTATCAATCATCTCCGAACATGCTCCGGCTGGCTCCCAGTTTCAACAACCCTCGCCCTTTTAAAGGTGCCTCGTCCCACCCAGCTGCACAGCAGCTTCGACAGCAGAAAGATGCCCGGCAGAGCAATGGCAGCTCCCAACCAGGGTAGGACACCCTGAAAGATCCCTGACCTGGAAAAACGTGGGATGTCATCCATAGAAATCCACCGGAGAAGGGCAACCTAAAATAGTAAAAAAGCAGCCTAAATATGGATGATAAATAATAGTAACTCAGTACTCCATTTTTTAAAATTCCCAAAAAGATGGAAAAGGTAAAATCCTGCACATGATAGTGGTAAACTTAATCTGTTCGTAGCGTTTCGACCTTTTTGTGGGATTACACTAGCTTAGAGTAACTACTACAATATCAATATCATCTCCATTGAAAGATGATATCCCCATTTGACATGGCAAACTGTCCAAAAAATAGTGGATATTGGGATACCCCCAAAATCTCGTGATTCAAAAATGCTTAGAGATATAATGGTCAAAAATTTTTACAAACTACACCCCATTTGCGGAAAAAAACATGTGCTTGAGCGCGGATGATCAGAAGGCCAACCCGCTTCCCATTTGGGGACTTGCTTACATGGCCATTCAACGTCCCTAGCCGCTCTAGCCCTAGATTTCACCGGATTTGTTCCTTACACCGGACACAATGCCACCATGCCACAGGGAGACAGCAATGAAGGTGGCCTGTGGCTCCCCGGAGCAGAACACAAGCTATGCAAATGAGCCTTCAAACGTACAGAGATCTTACTATGCGCAGCCCAAATTATCGGAACGGAACCAAATTAGCAGTCATGCGTGTCACTTTAGGGTATAGCTGAGAATTCAACCCTTAAGGTTGCAACTTAAGACCTGGGATCCCCTACAAAAACGGTCAAAAACATACGAACAAATCATGCCGGCAATTGTTCTCCCGACTCCGTCTTAGTCCATCGATCAAGTCAGGAGACTTGCTAGGAAGGTTTCAACTTTGCGCCCCGAAGGCCCCAAGTTTGACCGAGAAGCTGTCCAAACGAAGCAAAGTAACATGGGATAGACAAAGCTGATGGTGATCAAGTCCTGAGGCGTGGCATTCCATCTTTGCCAAAAAAAACATGTGTGAAGTCTCCAAGGTCCTAAGCCTAACTATTTGAACATATTTGAACATGTACACTGTCACTAGTCACTACAGTGGGATGACCCCTGTGTGCCGCTGCCCCTCGATCCAAGGGACTGTTTGGGCAGAGGCGAAGCCATGCGCCACACAGCCGCGCAGAAAATGAACCTGTAGCCACACGTGTTTTGAAACGCCACTGGAGATGGCAAAATGTCAGTGTTCATCACAGGTCTTCTATGATGCCTCATAAACTCCACAGAAAAAGCTTCAGCAATGATTGACATTGACAGTACAGAAGTGACCAAAGTGATTCAGGCATGTACAGTAAAGAAATTAATTTATAATATATTATAATTACTATTCTCCTCGCGAGCAGCATCACCATCGTTGCTACCATCACCATCACCATGATATGGCTATGGATCAAAATCCTGTTACCATGAATAGCCGGTAAACAAATGGTAATCCCTTCCTTCTGCCGAAAAAAGAAATGATGGCTTTTCACCCATACGCCGCATATTATAGCATCATCAAATGAAAAGGAGATTTCGGAGATTTCATGAAACCCCTCAGCTGCGGCACAGCCATCCAAAAGAAGAGCGTGTATTTGAAGAGACTGGTGAGGTTCCGCCATCGCGAATCCAGGCCTCGGAGACTCCCGGATCCCGCTGGTGATCCCCGTCCCCCACAAACAGCACTTCGGATTGATGTTTCAACAGCTCCAAAATGGCGACTTTAACAACCTCTCTCACTAGTTGCCCTTAGCACAAGACTGACACAAAACCAAAGTCAAGTCTTCGCACATTCGACTCAAGTATTGTCCCATCCTTCGATCTCAAATTGCAGTCGGAGGATGCTTGTTGCAGCCAAATATGCCAAACATATGCAAGTCCAACATGCCGGTCTGTCTGTCTGAATAGGGCATCCCCAAATCACGTTGTTTATCATCATGTTACCCCTAAAATCGCTATCTTATGGGTATCCAAATTATTTTCAGACAAACCCAAATCATGTCAAGTTGAGAATCCTGTGCAATATCCCATGACATCCCTACTTTGGTTGGTTTAGCCCCATTAAAACACATTTTTTCTTATATATACCATGAATAAACCACCATGTTGAATGGTGACACCAACGTTTTTTATGCTTAAATCGCCATTCTCGATGGCTAAACATGGTTGTCCTGGTTAAACCTGGTTAAACTCCATCACAGCCATGTCGAACGTTCCCGCTGCGACGTGCCACTGACGCTGCGCAGGGTGAAGCCCGACAGCCCTAGCAGCTGCGGGCGCTGCACCGCCTGGAAAAACACCCACGGGCCCATAAATTCATGGTTACTGTAGATGTTAATAGTGGCGAATGATGGTTGATAAGTGGTTGGTTGAGAATGGCTGATAATGGTTGATAATAATGGCGAATGGTGGTTAGTGGTTGATAATGGTTGAGAATGAGGAAGTTTAGCAAGATGTTGCAAGATGATGCAAAATGATGCAAGATGATGAATATGGATCCAGGAAAATTAACCAAACTGACCAACAAATAAGTGGCTACAATTGGCAGCACCGCTGGACAAGTAAGCGAACAACTCGCCTGGCGTCCACCAAAGCTTCTCAACATCCAGTAGTTCTTGTCTATCTTTCTGGATGTTACAAATTAGTTATAGTATTGATAATTGGTGTTGACTGGCATATATGTATATATAGTTCCATTTACATCCATGTACACTACCCATTGTATTCAAGCTAAATATCATTATCATTATGATAATGCTAATATATTCTCATATGGTTCTTTTATACACTACCCATTAAGATCCACATTATCCATGCAATATGGAAGTTAAAGCCATGGCTTCATCCAGGCCACGGTCACAGCTAACAAAGACCACCAACTCCAAGCAGTCACCAGAGCGGTGTCTGCCACGTGGTGCGGCAGACCTGCGAGGTGGACGTCAATGGTTTCCCCTGGGATGATGACAATGTATATAAAATATGTGTACAAAGTATGTGTATAGATATATATATATATATCACATAATTCATCTATGTATAGATAAATGTATGCGCATTTGTTTAACCTGCAACAATTGCGAACCATATACCAACTGTTACAATCCATTTGCACAAACGGCCATGGTAAAAGGGACCGTGGATTGGTGGATTCTATATACTGCAAGAGGCGGCCATCTGGCAGTGTGATACCCAGTCCTGACAACCTCAACGGCCGCTGGTGTGCTCCGTCCCCAATACCTAAACCCACCTTTCCTCAAGAATCGTTACCAAATCTTCATCTTCGAAGATTCGAAACCCTCTACCAATTCTCCCCAAAAAAAAAGGTGCCTCAAAATGTCCATGGCTTTTCCATGTAATCTTCATCATTTTTGGCCCTGCGGGCCGGACATCCAGGGCCTCCCAAAGTTCTGCGCACCACCCCACTGCCCGCCGGCTGCAGCAGCCAACTGAAGAGCCGCCAGGTGGAGATGGGCATCAGAAGACACAGCAAAGTCATCGAGACCATGCCTCAGTTCTCGGATCTTCTGGGTCGCAGCATGGCTTTTTCACAAATACTGAGACTAACTGTACAGTATCCATCAGTATCCTACTTAACTATAGTTATAAGTTATAAATTATAAGTCAATATAAATCACTAGTTTATCTTTTTGGGGGTTACCCACGGTCCCCCAAAAAAATCTTCAAACCTACTGGGGGATTCCGAATCAGATTCCCTTTTTGTTTCTTCGCAACCTCCAATGGGTACCCCGCACCAAGTCGCGAGGCACAACGCCTTTGCCTTGGGCAATGGCATGGGCGAAATTGGTGAAGAGTCCGGTGAAGGCCTGGCGGTCGAAGTGTTGATGCGACCGGTGGTTTGTGCTTGGTATGGTTCTATATTTTCCTGAGGTCTATGTTAGAAAAAATATGGAAAGGTACTAACTTTTGGGGGTTCCAGAATTTGATGTTTTTTTTCATGTTTTCTCCAAACTCCCGCTTCCAGGATTAAGAAGGGGGTGGAGGCGCTGGAAAAAGAAACTGGATAGTGGGGAAGGGGATGATTCTCAGAGCCGACTGCAGCAGGTCTCTAGATGTTGTGGCGGAACTTCCAAACCAGAAATGCTGGGAGCGATGTGAAAAATAATGATAGGTCGGCCAACAGTTAAAACCTGCTCGTGGATAATGAATTTCAACATACCTCCAGTAAATTCAAGACACAAACCTCCATGAGTCAATGGAAACCTCCCCATTTGTAGATCCCCAGCTGTACAAAACCGGATGTTTTGAACCATGGCTGCCATGGCTCACCTGAAACCATTGGATCAGCGCCACGAAGAGCACAAAGCGCACAGTTCTGTTCAGGTGACCCTTGGTTCAAATTTGGATCACCCCAGTGGGCTTCGGAAAAACAAGAAAAAAAGGGCCACACCTCGGACCAGCAACCATCAAGCATCGAGTTGTGAAGCGCAGCAGGTCAGCGCTATATTTGGAAAACGATTTTTGTTGTCCTTTGAAATGTCTGTTGTATTCTGTTGTATTGTGTGTTGAAACGGGGCGGTTGTGAAAATCTCACACTTGTATTTTGAAACAGGGCGGTTGCGTTGCGCAAGTGATATTAAAGGTTGAAGTTGGATTGTGAAACCAACGGCTGTTAATGTTAATGGATACTTCTCTCTTACACATGAAGTCTATTGTAAACACTAGGAGCGTCATGTTATTGCTCCATGGGGGGCGGAAGATTTTATCGCTCATGTAACTCCGAACGCTCCGAATAGCCGTACTGTATTGTTCCATGGGGGAGTTGTAAACCCTAGTAGCGGTAGTGTTCCATGGGAACAGAAGCCGTTGCATCCCAGAAGCCGTCGGCTGAAAGATGGGCAACGCATCGGTACAAATGCCTGGCAGGATTTCAGGGCCCCTCCATGATGAAACCAGGCACAAAAAGTATGGACATATCACATGACATCACATCACCATATCTCTCAATGTATAACCACATTAAATCATATGTAGCTACATGTAGCTACTTGTAGCCATATTAATTTTGTATATATAATTGTATATATATATACGGGAGGGGCCTGAGGTTCTCCGATGGCGTCATGTGTCTTTCATGGTGAACATGTGAAAATTGCGCTCTCGCCTAGGTAATTTGCAAGTTTTTCAGAATATGGTTTCTGCTATTCATCATCATCTTGAACGGATCAAATTTTTTTCGTCCGTTTAACATGACATGGATGCTGTCACACTTTTCATTTGCTCAGAAGTGAAAATTTGCATTTATTGGTGCAAAATTGCGAATTTTCATCGTTGATACATCTCTTCTGGATGAAAAAGTGTTCAAAAGTGCTGGGTTTTTACAGTGATTTTGCTTGCGGTCCATTTTGTACTGTTATTCGCAATGAATTTGCATGGTCGCACAAATCAGGAGGTCTGACAGTCAGGTATTTTTTGTGTTTCGATTAAGGTTCTCCGATGGCGTCATGTGTCTTTCATGGTGAGCATGTGAAAATTGCGCTCTCGCCTAGGTAATTTGCAAGTTTTTCAGGATATAGTTTCTGCTATTCATCATCATCTTGAACGGATCAATTTTTTTTCGTCCGTTTAACATGACATGGATGCTGTCAGACTTTTCATTTGCTCAGAAGCGTAAAAGGACAACTGGCTCTGCAAGTGTAAAGAACTAAATAAATAAATAAATAAATATATATATATGTATGTATATATATATATATATCTGTGAGTGTGTGTGTGGTGTGGGGGATATAACCACTATGAAATTGAGTTCTAAGGTGAGAGGACTATCCTTGGTGACAGTTATGCGGCCCTGTGGTCAGTTTTTTTTTTCATTTCTCCCACGGTGCTTCGAGGAATGCACGGCTTGGTGCGACCAGTCCTTGAGACACGGTCGTGCGGAACCGTGCTAAGGCAGAGAGCACGGCTTCAAGACCCGGGTTTTTATTTAAATAGTGAACAGCTAACGTATTTCTGTGTTCAATCCTATGCTGACAACGTAGTATCAAGGACGTGGTCGTCAGGACGTTGATATCCCCACCCCACCCCACCCCAACGAAGTGTCAACGTAGTGACATGTTGCATCCTCAAGCGAGCATATATGCTGACAACGTAGTATCAGGGACGTGGTCGTCAGGACGTTGATATCCCCACGTGGTCGTCAGGACGTTGATATCCCCACCCCACCCCACCCCAACGAAGTGTCAACGTAGTGACATGTTGCATCCTCAAGCGAGCATATATGCTGACAACGTAGTATCAAGGACATGGTCGTCAGGACGTTGATATCCCCACCCCACCCCAACGAAGTGTCAACGTAGTGACATGTTGATCCTCAAGCGAGCATATATCGGACAAAGTAGTATCAAGGGACGTGGTCGTCAGGACGTTGATATCCCCACCCCACCCCACCCCACCCCAACGAAGTGTCAACGTAGTGACATGTTGCATCCTCAAGCGAGCATATATGCTGACAACGTAGTATCAGGGACGTGGTCGTCAGGACGTTGATATCCCCACCCCACCCCACCCCAACGAAGTGTCAACGTAGTGACATGTTGCATCCTCAAGCGAGCATATATGCTGACAACGTAGTATCAAGGACGTGGTCGTCAGGACGTTGATATCCCCACCCCACCCCACCCCAACGAAGTGTCAACGTAGTGACATGTTGCATCCTCAAGCGAGCATATATGCTGACAACGTAGTATCAGGGAGGTGGTCGTCAGGACGTTGATATCACCCCACCCCACCCCACCCCACCCCACCCCACCCCACCCCACCTGTCTCCATCGGAGAACCCCAGGCCCCTCGGGTATATATATATATATATACGTACATATAGTTGAATTCTCATATTGTTGTGTATATACCTGCCTGCAGAGCTCTTGTTTCTTCGCTACCATGTATGTCGCATGTGCAGTGTGGCATTTGCAAAATTTCATTCATATTGATTTGTCTTTTTGCTGCTTTTGTCAATCAGGTTGTTTGCAGGGGCTCGGGGAAAGGGAGCTGCAGTGGGTCATGTGGTGCGTGATTACGTTCTTGTGGGGTTGTTTTGGTTCACGCGTTAGGTGTTTGCACAGCGTGCATGTCATTTTGCGTTGTTTTGTTTGTCGTCCCCGCATGTCCCCTATGTATGTATATATATATATGTGTGTGTATGTATGTATATACATATTTATTCATGTATTTACAGTATTTATTTATTCAAATTTTATGCGTTGAATAAATACACTAAATATAGATACATCATAGATATACATAAATATAGAGACATATACATCTAATAATATATTCTATAGCCATTGTATCAGCTTCCCAGGCCTGAGGCTCCATCCCTGCCATCACCTCGGACCAGGGGATTTGTTATTCAGTGACTTTAAAATCAACCTTCAATGGATGGGATCAGAAGGGATCATGTACAGTATGTCTTATAATATTTATATTTATCTATTTGTTTATCTGTTTATTTACATATATATATATATACATAATTGTGTACATATTCGTATACATATGTATATATATATATACAATATATATATATATGATACATATATATATTATATATATATGTATGATCATATATGGGACTTTAATTGCTTTTGGGACATGGAAGTCTCCAAATATGGAGGAATCACGTAGATTCACTTGATCCTCTATTGATCTTGATACACATCAAATATATAGGAAATCAAAGATTAAAGTAAATTGAACAATTGTGCATCATTCAGCCTTCAAGCATTTTGATGGCTGAATGATTTAGCTCACAAAAAAGGAGATAGTTCATGATGCCGGGATGATCTAGTACCTAAGAGACAACCTTTGCGGGGATGGACATCTAGCTATCATCCCATACATCCTATCATCTGATAATGTTCAAAGCTCCTGGTGAAAATCGACCCTTGGCAAATATGGCAAATCACAATTTTTGTCAGAAAATCGGATACCCCAAAATCTGGTTTATCATCATGTCCCCATGCGTTCCCATATTCTCCACCATTGAAATGGCATAATTTCTGGCATGTTTTGCAGCCTCGTTGCAGTAGCTTTGCCCCAGCAGAAGCGTCAAATGCCCCAGCGCCAGGACCACCAAAGGCGCAATCAGTACGATGCGCCGGCGCGCCTGCAGCGAATGCCCAGTTGGCTGTGGGAAATGGATGGAAATGGCCCATTTATAGATGATTTATCCTAAGAAATGATAATTTTTCCAGAGCCAAGTTAGTTTACCAGAGGGTATCAACAAAACAACTGGTGCCATTGTGAAATTTGAGTCATGCCTTTGCGACACTATTTGAAACTCATCGTAGATTTATCTTTCGCACCATTTCTCTGGCAGGCCCGGAAATGCAGACACTGAGCACAGTGCCAGGCTTGGAACAAATGCTGATGAATTTCACTTGTTGGGAGTGCAGCAAGTGCAAAGTCAGTCGCAGTGCAGACTTGAGACTCTCCCGACACAAAATCAACCTGGAGTATGCTGGGAATGGCACTTTTCTTCGGGCTTGTGTCGCGGGGTCGTTCAGGGCCTCTTTAGTTCCTTAGCACGGCGAACGCACCCCGGTGCCCATCCTGGGACCTCAAAGTCTTCACCCAACAGGTCCCCCAGTTGGCCAGTTGAAAGGATCAGAACCCAGTCAGAACCTGGTAGGGGCCCCTGATTGTGGTTTTTTCATTGATTTAATGAGATTTAATGGATTTTATATGTACCAGTGAAATGGGGTCATAACAACAAGTTCAGTAAAACGAGCTTAGTGCCACTGAAATGCTTAAATGCCAGTATAATGTCAGCATAACCCATTTCGTTTCGTTTAAAAATAGAGTAGTCCAGATCAACTTTATGACTGTCAAATCATCATCAATTGGGGGGTATGCCCCATTTCCACACAACCCCATGCAGACATCCTTGGGTTTGACACATCCTCATTATCAAAGTCCGCATTGCTGCTAGTTAAGCGCCAATTTTGCTGACTAAACCCACATGTTTGCTGGTTCAATCCACATGTTTGCCTCTTAAATCCCCAATTTTGATGCTTAAGTCCCCTATCGTCCATGGTTAAACCACCGTTTTTCATGGTTCAACCACCATTTTTCATGGTTAATTCTCAGTTTGATCAAATTTTGCCGAATAGACCCTGTTTCAGATTCGGTTGAGCATCCCTTCCCACGTGGCGATGGCGACGGTCGCTTGTCGCCCCGAGGCGATGCCCGAGAGCCCTGCGAGATGGCGATGTATCTAATACGATCTATATCTCAAATGTAATCTGACTTGATATAGATAGTATAGATATATGCTTCAGATATATATTAGTATAATATATATATATATTATATATATATGTATAATATATATATATAGATATATATATGTATATAGATATATATATATATATCTATCTATCTATAAATCAGCATCGCAGCTCTGAATCGGTCGAATCTTTAGATCTTCACGGGACCTCGTGGATGCGAGTGGCACCCAGCAGCATCCGACGCAGGGTTGGGAAGTCGTGGTACAACTCCCAGGCCACCGTCCACATGGAACCTGGGACAGCACCGTCGTGGAACGTGGGCGGTAAAATGTATGTATTCATAAATAAAATGTGTATATCTTATATATATATATATCACCAGTTTTTTCACGCCTCTTTTCTAAGTTGCCCTCCAGTGGCCATTGCCACAGCACTGGCCCAATTTTGGCCTTAAGCAGCTTCGATCACAACACCTGGTTCTCTCCGGAGAAATAGTGATTTGCAAAAGAAGAAGCTCTTTCCAGGGTGGGCGGCATGTGGGCCCGAAAGATGCTTGAGGACAAAGACGCTTCCATGCACATGTGATAGTTCCATCACCAATTTTTTCACGCCTCTTTTCTAAGTTGCCCTCCAGTGGCCATTGCCACAGCACTGGCCCAATTTTGGCCTTAAGCAGCTTCGATCACAACACCTGGTTCTCTCCGGAGAAATAGTGATTTGCAAAAGAAGAAGCTCTTTCCACCCTTTTCATTCTGCTTGCACATTTCAAACACTAGCCACGATCACATCAATGTTAGCACTCAGTTCAGTAATTCGGTACTTTGCAGACACTGGAAGCTGATGCAAAAAGAGCTGGGCTCCAACCTCCTGGATGTAGTACTCCAGAGTTCTCAACTTTGACCAACGACCCTTCCAAGCAATTTTACTCAAATCCATGTCAGACAGGTACAAATGCGTGGCACCAGAGCCCCGCAGGGTCCCAGGGGTAGCACCACGCAAAGCTTGGCGTCGAGGCACTTCTAAAAGATCCAGGACAGAATTCCATTGCCGCCGGAACACTGCCATGGAGGCATCAAACAATCGACTTTGCATCTGCAGGTGTCCAAATACTCGCTGAACCAAACTAATGACAGTGATATCGTCAATACGCACGTGTTGGCGCCGAGCAAACCGAGCAGTTTTTGGGTTTCGAATATGAACATACATGCATTCACGAAGCTCTAAAGTATCTTGGGGAAACACAAGATCACTACGGACTAAATGGACAAACTCATTTGGGTGAAGCATCCCGGCAAAACCTAAAGCAACTATGCTAGCAAAGGAGCGCCATTCCCAGAGCAATGCAACAGCGATGATGGCTCTGACAAGGGGCGCAGAAAGTACAGCGCGGCATTGGCCAGGTTCTTCCAGCTGCCACTTTCGATCAATCTGCCAAGCTCCATGTAGCAAATTCCTATAACCAGGATACTGGTGCACCACGCCAGTAATCGCATAGACCAACCAGTAGCGAGGTCTACCCTCAGAAAAACAGAAACGACCATAGCCACGCAGAGCAAGATCGGCCATCTCCGCGGTGGCCATTGCCTCATTCAAAGTCAACCCCAGTTTGTCCTTCGTCCAGGCTTCGAAAGCCTCCAGGCAGCGTGACATCCGCTGCACAGTCGCCTGTGAAAACCCGACAGACATGTTCAGCTCACCCCTGGGAAAATATGCACCTTGTGGAAGGTTAGGACCAGGGTTCCGCTCAATGTCACCCGCTAAAAGGAGTAATAAACGCACCCAACGCCCCAGAGGTCTCCGCCAAAAACTGCTTGAAACCATAATGTCAAAACGCCTTGCATCTCCTTGCTGCAGCTCCTGCAACCAGAGAGGAAATCTACGGGTCTGTTGCTCCACTGCTCTATCTCGTGAAGGAGCATCGGCTTTGTTCCAAGGAGACCGGCAGTGAATGCAGCCAGGGTACAGACAGCCGCCCAGCACATACCCCAAAGAAGTCCGCAAAATGCGGCTCAGCGCCTTGGAACTGGAGCGGCCCTTAGCCGCAGCCCCCATAGTTACCCGGCTATCCAGCAAGCCCACCACACGTGAGCGGGGATGCCGTTTTGCACAATGTTTCAGCCATGACTTGTAAACCCGGCACTCCAGCGTATTGATGTGGCCAGACCTTTTGAACTTGTACCGGAACAGCTCCCGGTATTGCACACCCTCGCATAATTCCTGCACCCAGTCTGGGTCATCATGCCAACTGCGCACATCAGTGCTCCCTGCCATGTTTTCTGCTGGCGCCCTGTCAGGCCAGAGTCCTTCGTGAGCCAGTTTGCTGCCAGCTGCCATCCTATCACACAAAGGAATGGGATAGGACGCAGAGAACCGACTAACTGCTTCGCCAACTTCTGGCATGCGCCCATACACTTCCTCAGCACCAGGCACACACCGCCTGTCAAACTCACGCACTGAAGCTCGAGTGAAAGAGCCTTGGACCACAAAGTGCTTTGCCCTGAACTGGCAGTTGCATTGACCTGCAAGCTCATCCAGCCAGGGCTTGTTGTGCAACCATTTTGATGGCTTCATAAATCCACTTCCCCAGCTGCAAAAACAAAACTTTGTCACCCTACAGCCCATAGACAGCAACACCTGATAAATGTGCAGGTAAAACATCACGGAAGAGCCCGGCTGCTCCACTGAAATGAAACATCCACTGCGCACTGCCAAAATCAAAATGAAAGCAGTCCGCACTGCCAACAGCGTCTGCTCACGGGTAAGGAAATCAGCCATATCATACCCAGCAGGACAAAGCTTGCTGCGGAGCCGAGGGCGCCGCAGCGTTCCAAAACTCCAACAAGGAGGAGCAGCATGCCATTCCTTCACAACGCCTGCATCGGCCATTCCTGCTAGTTCCCTAAAGGTAGCATCATCGGCCAAGTCACCATATGCTATGGTCACAGCAGACCGCTCAAAACCAGGGTGCACCCTCAACCCCACTCTGGAGTGGGCAGCACTCCAGTTTCCTTGACCAGAAAAAAGCTCAATGCAGTCAAATTCATAACTGCCAGACAGAGGCTCGCAAGCCTGAGAAACAACCCCTGGGTCCGGCGGCTCAGAGAACGGGACCTCAGGGCCAAACAGTTCCTCATGCTCCAACCCAAGCTCTCTAAGTACCAGTCCGCTGCCATGCTGCAGCGTAGTGTAGTAACCTCGCTGTTCAGAATGGCGCCAAAGCTCCTCGCAAGCTTCTACACCCAATTTCGCATGACAGATAGCTCCGCCAGTGGGACTAGCGTCCAACATGTAAATGGTCTCACCCACATTTGCACGCATGTCAGTTTGCAAAAGGGGGGCCAACACAAGCAGCAGCATGAGTTCATTAACAGCCATGGCGCTCAACTGGAAGGTGGAATCAGGTGGTAAAAGAATCCCTTCAGAAAAAATGCAATCCATGACAGCAAACATAGGTCGTCTGAAAAGACATGCATGAATCCAGCATCCTAACAGGCTCTGTAAAATGCGTCTGGTAACAACCTTCTTCTTGACAATCAGCATGGTTGTAAACATCAATAAAGCAATACGGCTGCGGGGTGCACAAATTTTGCCCTCGGTACCGTCAATCTCAGCACCAAGAACTGTAGCTGATGCCACCCTTCTTTGTTTTTTCCCAGGATGAGCCACTAACTTAACATCTTGGTAAGCACGTTCCGCTGCCGCAAAAACTTCAATGTCCCGCTGTGTGTCAATCAACTCACTGGTCGGCCATCGGGGCACCTTTTGTAAACCAATATGATCATCAATGGTAAGAAGTTCATAAAAAGGGCCTCGTGGTATGGTCTTGCGATACTGTAGTACCTCATGAGATAACATGCTCCCAGCTTTTTCCCGCAACAGGTTAAAATGACTTTGTTGTGCAATCTCAACCGCCAAAGAATCTCCCATTGCTAACGTAGCCAGACATATGTAAACAGAGGTATCAGCAAGTTCAGAAGAGTAGCAACTCAAATGGTTCAACTCCTTCCCCTTGAAAACCACTCCAATTGCATTGCGAGCTGCACGCTGCTCAGATACAACAAATGTATAGTAAAACTCGCAAAGGTCGTCAGAGGAAATAACCAGCTTCTCATCATCCCGTAAACGTATAGCCCCTGCCAAATGCCCTGGTGCCAGAGTCTTAGTAAATGAGTTACACCCAAAACACCGGGAATTAATAACAGTGGGATTAATAATAAGCCGATCATACTCCTCGTCCTTGCTGACTGCAAATAGCCCCACGCTTTCAGAGGGGTCAATCAAAGAAGTAGGGATCAATCTGCAAGCGCCCAAAGCATCCCATTTTGTAGCCAATCGGACAAGCTCCTGTCGAGAGCAATGCACTTTGGCCCGCCTCCGCACGGGCCAACTGGCTGCAGGCCGTCTCAGTACGTTGGGATCTTGGAAAGCTTTCTTGACAACTGGATCTGACAAAAAAGGAGTAGGATCAAAAGAAGGCCCCAACTTCCATTTTATACGATCCGCCAACACCGGCTTGGCTGGACTTATATCCAAAAAGACCTGCTGGCCAAGTGAGCTGCTCTCCTCGTCGGGACTGGGAGAGGAAGACGCAAAAGAGCTCTGCTGTGGAAAAGCTGCTGGAATCTCACTACGCTTTGGCTGCCCATACGGATCCAAGGTGTGCTGAATGTCACTTAAAAAACTGCCAACATCAACATCATCAAAAGACACAGTTGGAAGTTGAATTGCTGCACTACAAATTTTTGCTAACTTATCACCAGCCCGCCCAAGCTCGGCTCTACCAACATCGGGAGCAGCAAGGAAATGACTGACCAGGCCCTCTATCTGTTCCAACATGACAAATTGCTGAGGAGAAATAGGGGAGCCTAACCTAGCATGGCTTGGGGGACTTTTGCAGTGACCTAGAGACAACCAATTCAGGGCAACCACAATGGTTTGTAAAGCTTTCGCTCTTGCCTGAAGCCATCTCCGTCTGCGTCTCCGCGTTGGCGACAAATGAGCAGAGCCAGTCCATCGCCAGGCTGGTGGGGGACATGGCCAAAGATCAGCACTGCAGGCATCAATGCTGCACACACGGCGTGTCAGACTTCGTCGCAAAAACTCCGGAAAACCAGCATGACACTGAACAACCGAGGCTATGACGAAGTCTACAATTGCACTGCATCTAATTTCCTCAGGCAGCCGCTCACCAGTAATTGTCGGCGAGTCATCGTGGCAAGGCTTCAAACTGCTTGCCACTTCTGCCTTTGCACCCTCAGATCTGCCAACGCCAGCACCAGAATCTGAAAAAGACTCACTCAAAACTTCAATTCCAGTGCCAGAAGTCAGCCCGCCCCTCAGGCAGTGGTTTCTCCTGTGGGCTGGGCGGGCTCGCCCTTGCCCTTGCCTTTTGCTTTCTTCTTTGCATTGGGATTCCCCTTTGGCTCGCCGTCCTGGGGCTTCACATCTTTGAAGTCTTTTGTCTTGCCAGTTTGAAGAATCCTGCTCTCCATCACATCCATGTCCTTCAGATAGGAGACATTGGCTGCCACCCAGCTCGGGCTCGCCAAACGGGTCCATGGTTGCAGAGAAGTGCGCACTCGATTGCGCGCCACCACGGCATAGTTTGGCTCTGGAATGCCCAGAAGTAACCATGCTAGACCAGTCTTCCCTCCATCCAGGCTTGCCTGTTCCACAAACATCATCCCTTTTACTGCAAAACCTTGCAGCTCGCGATTGCCGCTGCGAGCTCCCGCTTCGAAGGCATGGCTCATGATATAGCCAAACTGAGTCAGCAGTCTGTGATCCCCTAATGGGATTCTGCGCTCCAGATAATCTTGAAGAAGACCGGGAGTCACCTGCGCAGTTTGCAACCCAAGATCCAGCGCTGCGTTCTGCTCTCCCACCGAAGCCAGCTTCACCAGATCTGCCGAAATCTTCACATAGGCCTCTCGAGCTAAACAGCCCTTTATACTGGTCCCTCCGCCACCCGAACTTCCCCCGTCGCTTCCGCTCAGAAGGGACTGGATGGGGTCGCTGCTCTGCTTGGCTTGCAACTGCTTTGTCAACAGTTGTACTTGCCGCATCTGCAGAGCTAGCAGTTTGTGGACCGGGTCCGTGGACGCCGCCATGGCCTCTTCGAGCGCCTGCTCCATATCGTCGTCCTCGACAACCTCGAGCTGCTCCTCTTGAAGAGCTCCGACTTGAGGTAGGGCATGTGACGAGGCCAGGGCCCGCTCGTGAGCAGCAGTCTTGGGAGGCCCCGTTCCAGCAAGCGCGCGCATACGATCCAAAACGGTGGGAGCAGCCGCTGAAGCCCTCGGAGCTCCGGACAGCAAACCTCCGCCAAGAGTCCCAGGTGTAGGATGTCGAGGAGGATGGGCCGCGGCGGCAGCCAACTGAGCTTCCAACTCCAAAACACGATTCTGCAGCTGATCCACCACGCCGGCATCCACAGCACCGTTTGGCAAAGGCTCCCCATCGATCGCGGGGTCTGCAAACTCGTCTCCAGTGAAATACTCGGCGGCCGTCTCTTCGGCCATGGCTTCGGCGATCCAAGCATCTGCAGCTGCGATCACGCTGTCCAGCATGGGGGCAGCCCCTGACGCACCAAGCTTGAACTTCACCAAGGTCCTTGCAGCCTCGCCTCGCAAAGCAGTCACCTTGGAGAAGTCCTCCAAAGCATCCCAGGCTGAGTCTACCAAAACGGCCTCGACCTCGGCAGTGTTGCGGCCTCGATTGGCCCCAATGGTGATCATGCACACTTGCTGAGCATACCGCAGAGGCGCCGCATCCAAAGCAGCCTGCACCTGCTCTTCGGCAGGCAAGCAAACCATGAAGCCGCCTGGACGACATCTGATCACAAAGGCCAGCGCAGTAATCGGAGCAGCACCCTCCGCAGCAGGAGGAGCAAAGAAAATTGAGGCTAATTTTCCAGGGTCTGTCGCCTCAAGCAGAGCCCTGATAGCTTCCTCACTCAGGTTTCCCCTTCGTACCGGGGCGGCCATGCCTCACCGGCCCCAATGAGATACGCCTCAACTTCAGCACGCGATGGGAAAGCGTGACTGACACTGTCTGGATGAAAACGATCCAAGCCCGCTCCACGCACTCGCAATCGGTAAGCTCGATAAGAGCAAGTCCAACCAGCCGAGTGAGAAGGAGCAGCCCGCAGCACCACGTAGTAGTTGTTGCCAAGGCCAACCGAAGGAGATGGCACTACAGCACCCACTTCCAGGTCCAGACGCTGGCGAGCAGAAACACCTGCCCGCAGAGCCCTAGTCACTCGAGCACGTGGAGTCCACTCAGATGATGCTGACCGCAAAGCCGCAGCCAAATGATCCACTGGGGAAAAATCCACTTCACAAAGTGCAGCAGGTGTAGAGGCTTGCAGCAGCTGAACTCTCCAAGCAGACGTCCAAGGTTCAGGTGGACTCGTTCCTAACACTGCAGTAGTACTAGCAGATGACCTAGGAAGTGAGCTGACGACCTGAGGCCTCAAGGGCCCTGCAAGGGGTACACGTTGAGGAGAATTCCCGGCACTGACCGAACTTGCGGGGGCTACAGAAACAGGAGGTGAACTGGTGGTGGATCTAACAGAGATAGTCAAATTCCCCAACTGAAACACAATTTCTTCAACCCCTGTCTGAGTCTCCTCTTCGCTCATTCACCAGTGCGATACCCACTCAATCGCCTCTGCAAATCACGAGAGGGCACCACTTGCTGAATCGGGTTGAGGAGAGTGATCGCACCTTGCAGCACCAACACGACTAAGCGCCTGCAGCTAGGAGACAGGCACAGAACCGCAGCAGCCACCCCAGTTATCAAGCCTGCAACCCAGCACAGGATGCAGCTCAAGAGCAAAAGAGGAAAGCTTATGGCACAGTCCCCACCGCTAGTAAACCACCTAAGTTCAGAGAGGACCTCAGGCAACCAAGCCCGCATGGGCACTTGACCCGAAAGATGCTTGAGGACAAAGACGCTTCCATGCACATGTGATAGTTCCATATTGTATACATATGTATATACTTGTATATATATGTATATATATATAATTGTATATATGTTTTTATATAAGCTTGATGTTATGCTGTTTGTAGCTGTGAATGCCAGTCGGGGTCCTCCTACCTGTATTCCCTCCCCGCACCTGCATGATGAAAACCATACTGAAATATGTTTCGAAAAAGAGCTGCGTTCGAAACTTGCTCAGCTCTGTTTCACTCAGTAATTTTGAACCGCACAGTGCCATGGCCATGGTACGGGCAAAGAGGAACAGCAAGCGCAAGACGCTGTAGAAAACGTAGCAAAGAGCGATGGAACACAGGGGTCGCTCACCATACCTGGGCCAGGGCTTCGGTGCTTGATGGGGTGAAGCCAAAGCCAATTGTAAACCATCCCCAATATGGCCATAAATGCTTAGAAAAACCATTCCCAAATGGTACGAGTAGGTTCCTTTTCGGGATTCCAAAGTCGTATACCTGATGTCCATCTTGTCGAATAATGTCTTATGATCAAATGATGATACTAGCACTTTGTTTGACTTGAGGGCAGTGTCTCCTGCACGATCACTGTGCTGCCATGACACCCTGGTAGAGTGCCATCTGGTGAGTCAACGGCAGCACTCCTTGGGTCAGCAGGTCATGCATCTATCACTCATCCAGATTCAAAAAAACAAGAACCAAGTCCCCTGATTCCGTTTGGCAACTTGACACCAAAAAGAAAGAGTTGGATCACAAGAGTGTATCATCCTTTCAAGGATTCCCTTGAGGCAACCAAGGTCGCCGTTGAAAAGGCTCTAGTCCTCACCGTGATCCTTGCATATCTTCAAAGGGATCAGTATAATCAAACAGTACTTATTCGAAGCCGAGCCTCACTATGCGGACACTCATCACGGCTAGAAGCACCACCAGAAACATCCAGACCAAGCCTAATGCTTGAGAGAAGATGTACAGCGAGCCGAAGGAAAAGCCTCAGTCCCAACAAGTTGCTCCGCTTGAAAAAGGCCATGCGTGTTTGAATCACTAAGGCCAACTCCTTCGGAACAGAAAGGACAAGCGGAGGCATCCGCAATGTCATGATCCCTAAGAATCTGGCTGCAGCTGAGAGACAGGTGTCTGCATGGGGCACTGTGCGAAGGAAAATGCCAGGGGCTGCGTGAGCGCACGCCCAAACGAAGTTGCCCTGGTCAATCGGTTTAACATGGTTTAACAGTTAGCTCGAAAATGGGGGGACGGGGTCCCCCAAAAGCTCATGCCTTTTCCTCCCACTAAAAATGGCCATAACTTGATGCTACCCTCACCATTCTTGGACAAACACTAATATTCTATAGGGTATATATATATATATTATATAGATATATATCTGGTTGATGATATACCCACTATGTAATCTATGTATCACTATATCAATTTACATTCACCATAAAATATCCCAAGTCTTGGTGGGTTCATCCCCAACCATCCCAACGTGGCCTGCCATCGCAAGAGCCTTCGCTCCACGCCACACAGTGCGGCCACCAGCTTCGGCATGGCGTCAGCAGCGGTCCATGGTGGGCGCTGATGGCACTGGTGGTTGGAATGGTGCTTTGGGGTGGGGATGTCCCAGCTCTGGGTTTATCTTGGTTTATCTTGGTTTATCTTGGTTTATCTTGGTTTATCTTGGTTTATCTTGGTTTCTAGGCACCAGATCATCAAGCATCACTAGTTTCGGATGTTTCTTCACTTGGATAAGCTTGGAGTTGCGATGGAAGTGATCTGAGGACATTCCTTTGTAATAGTTGCAGTGTGTGCAACTCGTGACTTTATTGATCCAAGCCGACATTTGGGTGGAATTTGGTCTCCCAACTGGAGAGAAGCCACGTCACCATAGGCCCTCAGATTACTCGGCCATGTTTTTACAGACCATGTTGCTGCAGTCAGCCCTGAGTCGGGCGCAAGCTGATGGGCCACGATTCGTCACCAATCCGATGTGTGGGCAGACATTTGAAAACTGCCATGACAGCAGAGAACCCCAAGACTAAACTGACTAAACATAAAAGAAAATAGTATGTTCAGCAACTTTGGTCTCTTGATCTTGATATATCCTGATATACAACTATGTTCGGCTGGCCAACCCATCCGCTGGCCAGGGTGGCACCAGTGAGGTGGTGGATATGGATAGCCCACAGGTCGATAAGGCCTCGGTGGAAATAGTGGGAAATAGTGATTTAAGATGATTCAAGTGATTTATGTGTAGTGGAAATGGATGAAAATGGATGGAAATTGATGGCTGTCTCACCAACATTGGCTTTGTCTGACAGTAGGCTACCTTAAAGATCCCAAAACCCCACGAAAACGTGAGAAAGTCATATATTTCCGGATATTTCTCAATGAGAATGGCGGCCATTGGGGGAGGCATCCACCACATCGACACATCACTGGATGGTCACTGAGCATGCCACGGTGCATGCCACCCTGGCGGCGGGGGCCAATGCCTCGGAAGCAGAGGCAGAAGAATCCATTCATGTCCACAAGACGAAGAAACCTGAGATCCTCAGTGAAAAACCGCCATGAGTGAAAATTGTTGGATTTCAGCAATCAAAAATCATTATATATATAATTATTATTATTATTGTTATTTTTATTTTTATTATTATTGTTATTATTATTTTTATTATTATTATTGTTATTATTATTTTTATTATTATTATTGTTATTATTATTATGTTTTTTATTATTATTATTGTTATTATTATTATGTTATTATTATGATTATTATTATTAATTATTGTTATTATTATTATTTATTAGTATTTACTATTATTATTATTGTTATTATTATTATGATTATTATGATTATTATTATTAATTATTGTTATTATTATTATTTATTAGTATTTACTATTATTATTATTGTTATTATTATTATTATTTATATATATATACATATACATATATATATATTTTATATATAATTATATATAATCATATTGTGTGTATATAATTGTTTATATATATATATTACGTAAAAATTAGAAACATCAAAAAGTCGCGAAACGATTCACCAAGGACCACGCGGCTGGGGCCAAGGTCTTGGGTGACCTGCGGGACATGGCAGTAGTAAAGTCCAATCGGCTTGCAGGACGACAGGATAAAGCGTGTCAACCTTCAAGAATTTGACTCTCCAAAGATCTTCGAAGCATTTCTGAACCTGGGAGGGATGGTTTGTTTTGGACCTGGGAGGAATGTTTGATGGCTCTAGCCCACAGGTTCAACAGTTTCATCAACAGCCGAGAATGCACCTGGCATGCCCGGCATGCCGGGGCCCACAGCACGGGGAGCTTGGCGGCCTGTTCGAGACACTCCTATCCTAATATGGAGTCTTCATCTGCCGCCGTAAAGAAAAAACTGCCATACAACAGCGACATGTATCATGAACTATGGTGAAATCGCCAAAGATCGAGGAAACCTAGCTCAGGCATATTGTATTCAAGACAAACATCGCTCGGAGGTGTGCCCAACCCTCCATCTCAACAACAAAGACCGGTTTTTTGCACAGCTTGTTGGTTCATCCTCACACGTCGTTGCTCATTGATCTCGCTCTTGTATCTCTCATTACTGGTGAAACACCTTCTTGACATAAATCACTGTCATCCTTGCTGGTGTAATCCAATCATAGGGTGTATTACACCCAGAATTGTGGCCTTCTTTGTAGATTTATTGCTGAAGGAGTGCCACACGACTTATATAGCCATGGATCAACCGTGGTACCCGAATGTTCACATAGAAATAACTCCTATAGGACTCCTATATTGATGTCCATCCCACCATTCGTATGGAAAATCACAGGTTCTCCAAGCAGAAACCCAAGAATTTGATAGAATTTGAGTAGTTTGCATAAGTGGAAAGTAAATAAATTGACACTTGAAATGGGAAAACGTCTTGCCGGAGATCGCGTTTTCTTGGGCTTCCCCTGGTGGCACATGTCGCACGAATCCATTTTGGCGGCTGCAACTGAACAAGTTGACGGTTGACCAATTAGCCGCTGTGCATCTGCATGGGTTCCTCGTGGGGTCAATGATTTATCCAACATTGCTCTCTGATCTCTGCCCGCACAAATGCATACGTACAAATGCATCGAAGTATATCTATCATTGGCACCTCAATTTTTTTTGACCACCCAAATATTGGTGATGCACCCATGTTCATCGTCTTCACTTGGTGAAACATCGGTCATTTTCTGGTTTCCTTCTGTCCTGTGGGTGTAGATTCCATGACATGGTCAAAACATCACCAGCTCAAACTATGGGGTGTATATAACTTGTCAAATACTTGAGTCTCACCAACTGATTTTTTTGTGTACCAAGTGTTTTTTAATGGTTGGTTATTCACAACTTCATGAACAAAATATAGGTACGTAGTGTTATATATATATATTCCTTGGCTTTGGACCGATATGTAAAAAATTGTTTATCCCGGCTGTCATGCTGATGTAATCGGACGATATGACATTGGTGGCTCAACGATTTCTGGGTTTGGGCAGCTGCCCCCACGGAGAAATTGCATTGCAAAAAGTTTCCCCCTGCATTTCACAGCGACCTTAGGAAGGTATCACTTTGGGAAAATAAACTCCCGAGCCTTAGAAACGGCTGGAGTGCACCCACGGCTCTTGCGTGAGGCTCTCAACCAAGACTTGGACATATCTCTGGACGTCCATCTATGCGGAATTTTTTAGACATAGTTGCAACATGTTGTTGCAACAGCCAACGAATTAGTCCTGTTGCTCACAAGGTATGATCAGTTCCGATGCTGGGTCGATGGTTTCGGCTGCTTCGGAGTCTGGGAGATGATGGAGATGGCAGTTTCGGAGATCTTCTTTGCAACACATTCTGACGCGTTTCCAACTCAAAGTGCTCTCGGGACCCCTCTCTACCGGAGGCCTAGATTTTTGGTCAACGTGGCCATTTGCAACTGGGAGGGGCGCAAGTACCAATGCATGAAATGCTTGTTGCACCACTCGTCCAATCCATCTGACCATGACACCTTTCACATGCTTGTCGACTTCCTCAAATCCTGAAGGATGCTGCAAAATGTTGAAGAATAAAAGGCCCTGAAGAAAAAACACGGAAAAAACAACAATTCCCTGTGGGCCCTTGGCCTTAACTAAGGAATTTGCCCGAAATCTGCCACGGCAAGAAAACTTGAACGAACGCAAATTGGATTTGAATGGGTGAATTTGTATGAATTTGCCGGAACACATGGGACAACCCACCGGTTATCCAATGTTATCCAGGAAACCCACCGTTCGACGGATGGCATCTTTCACCATTCGCTCATCTTCAGGTTTCCAAGCCTCAGCACGGGCGGAATCGACCTGGCTCACGGCCTGAGTGATGAAGCTGATCCCCGCAGAGCCCTTTGACACTTCCAGTAGCAACGACGCGCTTGAGGCTTCCGGCATCAGAAAAGTCACGGGGATGTCTGAAGAGTAGGCGATGAACTGCTCATAGATGGTCCACACTCGTTTCAGATAGATGGGGGTCTGAAAGGTATCCAGAATTGCAACCATGTGACCAATGCGCGAGAGGTTCTTCTTGAACACAACTTCAGATCACTAGTGGCACCAATACTGCCTTCAATAAGAATGCGAAACTGGTTGTTGCAAAAAAAACACATGAAGAAGAATGTAGCGGCGTGGACACCTTCATATGTTCTCAGAGCACTTTGAAGTTGAGACAGGCTGTATTTCCATGTCCAACTCATAAAATGTGTCTGCTTGCGACAATGAACGTGGGGAATCCAGTCCACCATCGCGCAGCCTGCGCGCAAGTCACGGGGACATAGTACTCCTTGGCCGATTGGACTCTCACCAAGCCAGAATTGCTTCATGTCCTTGGATCTGCTGCAGATTAAGTGACCTGGAAACAAACAAACTTCCGTAAACATTCTTGTTTTTGGTGGAAAATATAAAACTTCCCCATTTTGGGCGGATTGTGGGTGGATTGAATTGGATTAACTAATGGGAAAACATTTGAAAAAATGCCCTAAAGAAAAAAACCCGGTGTCGTTGAAGGTTGGGTCTTCTGATCCCGTGCGCCTTCGGGCCAGGCTCGCAAACTCCTCGGAAAGCAAATACCGCAGGCCCACTCCAGCCTTGGCTTTAAGTGACTGTTCAGTGCCCTGGACCAAAAAACATCTGAACCTAAACGGATATGCGCGGTGGATGGACCAATGGAAAACCAGCATTGAGTAGGAATTAAGAAAGAACATAGTAACATGGGTGGAAAACAAATGCATTGACCAATAAATGTCAAGGGGAAAATAAGAATCATATAGAATCACCAGCAAATCCAGGCTGCTTCGTGGCTGTGCTTTGCAAGCAGCCGCTTGGCTTGGTCAGAGGCATCTCTCTGGGAGAAGCCTGCGCCTGTACCAAGCAATCTCTGCGTGAGAATCTCCGTTCTTTGCCCTGGGTCGTGAGGGCCAAAGAAATCTGCTTCCCGCATCGCCTCAGCCACATCTTGGACTGCAGCTTCTTGTGCAAGTTTCCTTGCAGCATTCTCTGCCTCCTCAGCAGCTTTCTCTTTCTCATCTTCTTCCATGCAGTGTTTCAAACAAGAGCAGAAAGAAGAGCAGACACAATAGATAATGTACACAATGCTCATGATAACAACCACGACCGAAACTTGTTCATCGGTCGAATACAGTCTTCTGTGTTCGGCTCCCGAGTCTTGCGTCGTCTGACCGCGTAGAACCTCTCCCGAGCTTCCGAGGCATACTGAGGCAAGCAGCACTCCGAGCACCTGGAGCATGCTGCACATGGCACCTGCAGTTTACGGTGTGGACGGCGTGGGGTCGCCCAAAGAACGAGATTCAACGAAATCATGCAAAATCACCAAGTATCTCTGCAGTATCGCTGCTATTGCTGCATTTTTGGTGTGCCTTACTGTGCAGAACATCCTGAAGGAGATATGTCTTATTGATTCTTCTTGATTGTTCCCATCACAAATCAACTAACAGGGCCTCCGTGGCTACGAAGCAATGAGGTTCCGAGCATCTCAAATAAACTCAGGTGCTATCCCCAACAGTTTGAAAGTTTCTGCGTTTTTGCCATAAAAAGTGCTTATACCATAAAAATTAAGCGCTTATGCCATTTAAAAAAAAAGTGTTTATGCCACAAAAAACATCGGAACCCTGTGGAATTTCACAGAGCATCTGCACCAGAACCCTTCGGAACCTCAAACCCAAATCCTACCGATACCAACCGTGGTGCTGGCATATTTACACATTTACCCCAAAGATTAGACCCAAAAGTAGGCAGTCTGAAAATGGGGTACCAACAATCCAGTGGTTTACCAACATGGTAACGGCGTTGATAAG